>CM021103.1:476047934-476338552 GCA_007115665.2 Sequoiadendron giganteum | reverse complement strand
GATAAATCTTCCTTTAAAAGTTAGATTGAAAATATTGAGTGTTTCATTTTCCATCATCCCATTGTTAGACCAATTTTGTGTGAAGTTAGGCTATCCATGTCTTTGCTCCATGAATTTCATCTTGTCGTTTGTGCATAAATTCTTAAAGTTTCCATTTGGCAATGAGATCTTTATTGTGCATCATAGTTTCTTTAATCACGTGTCTTCCCATGGGAATTTCTCATTGGATTTATTTTGGATCAAACCTATGGAACCTATTAGGCCTCGTGAGGAATTCTTTTTCAAATCTTATCAAAAGTTTAAGGCAAAATGTATAGCAGAATTATCCCTTACCAATATGCCTCAACCCATGATTGAGCCTCCCATCCTTGACGAAACTATGATTGAACCGAAAGGCCTTCCAAGTAACCAAAACCAAAACATAGCAAATCCTCCACCCATTTCCTACAAGAGACCACAAGATAACCAAATAAGTCCCATTGTGCCTCCTAAAATCAAACAAGTTTATAAAGATAAAGAGAAAGTGGTTGAACAACCTCCCATGGTTCCTTCGGTTCTTCCCTTAAGGGAATAAAAGAACCTTTGGTTGATAAATTCGCTCCTACACAATCACAACTTAAAAATCGAATGAAAAGGAACCAAAATTCTAGAGAGCGTAGGTGTATACATCGTGTTATTGCTCGTTTGTTACAAGAAAAAGAAGAGAATAACAAAATAGAAAATCTAAATCTAAAATTACCTCAAGCAATTCATGATGATTCTCCTCCTTTACCGAAACAAGAAAATCCTAAACTTTGAAACCAACAAGAATGAGCATCTTCTATGGATATTATCTTTAGACCTTTTGTTGTGATTAACTTAGATGATGATAATGAAATTGAAAAAAAATGATGAACAAGTCCATAATGAGCTGAATTTATTGTTTTCCTCTTCCTTAAGCTTAAATGATAACAATCGTGATGATCCTCCTACAAAGAGTGATTCACCACATGTTGAACTTGGTGATTGTCCTAGTTTGGTACTTGATGTTGTCCCTTTGGCTATTTGTTTGCCTTCCACAAATGATGAACAAGATTGGGATGTGAACGACTTGATATAGGTTGACTCGCATATGCCTTACTATTCTTGTCTTTGTTTTCTTTTTCATATTCTTTTTTTGATTGCATGTGTGTAATGTGATCCCTTGTATCGTTTTGTTTGATGTATCTTCATGTTCATTCCTCTATTTGTACCTTCATTCTTCTATATGTCATAAACCTTTACCTTTTCTTTGGTCTCGTGTTTTCCTTTTGGGGATGACACAAGGTATCGAGACATTTAGGTCTCTTCCATGTTGACCCACAAGGATTTTCTTTGTTTTTGCTCTCTACGTGTCATTCTTCCTGTTCTACGAATATTTGGGGAATGATGACATTTTCGAGCTCTATAATATCATTTTAGCAAAGACATACGCTGACCCCAAATTTGTGGATCGCTTGTGTACTTTTGGGGGTAACCCCTTTTTTCATGATATAACTTCATTTGGAAACACATGTTTGACATAGGGCTTTCCAAATAAGCTCTTATGTCTTCTTTATTGTTAGCATTTATCATTTTCTACTTTAAAGTAATTGCTCATAGCGTGGTGTTATCAATTTATTTAAAGTGGGGGCACACATCGGTATTATCATTTTGGAGATCTTGGACTATATTCTTATGTTTCATTGCACGGTCTTCTTACTTCTTGCGATGTGTCTTCTTCTTGGTGGTGTCATTGGGTTTGATGTCCTCCATATGTGTGACCTTTCTTGGCATACGACTTTCCTCTTAGTGGTGATGCTACGTGTTGCATTCTCTAAGATGCAAATCTTTTAGCCTAGACTTGTCCTCTCTTGGAGACATTAGGCATGATGTTCCCTAAGATAATACCTTACATGAACTAAGAAAAACCCCTTTGAACATGTCTTATCCTATTTGCATTTTGTTCATAAGTGTTTAGCATAATGCAACTTGCTAAGCCTTATGAAGCTCGAAGTTTGTATTGTGTGGTTCCTTATTAAATTCATTAGAGGTATAACTTTAGTATGGTATGGGAGCCTAATAAGATTCTCATTTTCCACCCTTGGGGGCTCACCTAGTGGACAATGGATTTCACTAGCCCATGTGACCGTGCATTATTGTTTACATAGTGGACAACAAGTTCCACTTGTAAACATTTTTGAACAAATAGTTGAGGTGTGTTCCACATCGCATTGGATAGTCGAGGCTTGATCCATCTCTTTTACTTTTCATTTTTCTCTTTCTTTGAGTCTTTTTCATTGTATGATTGAGTATATTGTCTTTGTTGCATACATATATGTGTTTAACATAGGCATGTGTCTCCTTGTGCCTTTGTTAGTTTTGCCATGAAATCTTAGATCTTGGGGACTTGATCACCCTCCCTGATCTTTGTCATCTTATCCTTCCAACAATTATACATTAGACCTCTCTTGATTGTCTAATTTAGCGTGAGTTTGATGTAGGGTCATCCTCTCTCTAAATCAGGGGCTAAATATAGTGTAGAAAAATGTAACCCTTTACATTTTCTCACTTGTTTGGGACCTCCTTATTAAATTGGATTTAATAATACCTTAATTTTGTGTTGTTAAATGTATCCATTTACATTTAAACACTTATTTGGGCCCTCTTAATTAAATTGAGCTTAATTATGCCTTAATTAACCCTTTAATTCATTTACAAGCCTAATTAATTACATTTTTCGAAGGGGAAACCCGACAATAATTAATGCCTAAACATAACACTTTATATTGAGCAATGTGTGTTCCAGGTATAGGGACCTAGGACCCATTTGCCCATGGGTCCTCCCTAGACCTTTGGACCTAAATTTAAATTATGTTTTTAGCGATATTTTAACGTTTTCAAATCCATAATTCAATTTTGTCTTATGATATTTGAATTTCGGAAAATTAAGGATACATACCTATAAATACAAGGTCATTTCGCTAAGTTTCACCTAGAATTTTATGAGAAATTTTAGAGCATTTCAAGAGAAATTAAGGGAATTCAAGAGAAGATATATCAGAGATTTATTGCAGCATTCAAGATCTACTCATCATGTCAAAGTCTTCTTGCATCATGCATTTTTTTGGAGCTAACATTGTGATGTAGGTTACAAGATTTATTCAAGAATTCAAAGCATCAATTTCAAGTGTCAAGATCCACATCCAATTCAACCATTTCATGCAAGTTGCAGACCTCCTAAGATATCCATTATCAAGGTTTTATTCAAGAGTTTGTTGAGTGGTAGCATAGCTTTGTTCATTCTTCATTCCCTCTTTCATTTCATTATTTCAATTCAAGTTTTGATTACCAAAATGTGGTTTGACCAAGGCAAACCCCCATTCACCCAAAAACAAACACTTTTCTCTCTTGTGTGTGTGATTTCAGATTTAGGTTGAAGAAGACTTGAAGACCTTTTGAAGTGCAAGATTTACAAAGTTTTCAAAGTGTAAAAGTTGTCAAAGTTGTCAAATCACATAATCTAACCTATATATCAGATTTTTGACTTTTCAACACCAAAACCTGGACAAATCAAAAGCCACTGATCTGCACTAGAGGCTCCCGAAATAATTTTGAAACCCCTATACTTGGACCCATTCACCCATTGGTGAATGAGTCTCAGATCAACTTTCAAAAATCACTTTCGGTGACTGGTACACATGTTTTTTCCCTTCTCAGATCTGTATTATGTTTTCTAGTTCTATAAATATTGAGTTTAAAATTGTTATTTCAAGTGTTAGATTGCATTTTGGAGTTTATTTTCTATTTTTAGTTTTTCTCCCCAAAGTGGTGTTTGAGCTTGACTCCCATCCTTCAAGCATAAGGAAATATAAAGATTCTCACTTTGGATTGATTCACCTAGGGGTTGATAATAAATCCATAATGGGGATCTCATTTCCTAATGAAATAAAGGAAAATAGGTCCCTCATCACATCATATTTTGATCTCATATTTAGTTAACCCTTTTTTTCATTTCAATAATGATCAATGTCGGCCTCCTATAATGTTTTAACAACTAAGCATTTACAGCTATGATTCAGACATTAGACATCTAACCTGAATAGCTATCTCAATCATAATGAAGGTGCATTTAAATTTTCATCCCAGGGACATAAACTTGAAATTGGTCGGCACTGTATGCGTACTAGGAATCCAAAGTAGCCACATTCATCCTACAACTAAGAAAGACACAATATTGAAAGTAAATTGCTTGGAAGGAAATAACATAAATGTTGAACATCAACCAATAACTAGACTAAACTAAAATGCATGATATAAATGAAAATTTGATCGAACAACTAGGAAACTACTATGTCTGCTTTGGTTGCAGGAACAGTCACATAATGGAATTCTAGTGGCTATAGGAACAGTTAGTGTCAGATTCTTAACTAATTACTAAAAAAAAAATAACAACTAAAATAAACTAAGGTACGAGATGGAATACTCACCAATTGGGCCCCCTTGGATAAGTATTCCCTAAAACTAAGATAAACTCGGATGCACGAACTTATAACTTCATTTTATTCATTGGAAAACATGAGTACAATTGAGCAACATGACTGTCTTATTGAAAAGCTTAAGAGTGCAAGTACATCATCAAATTAAAAAAAAATTACTAGAGAGCTCAGAAGGAACATCAAAGCCTTATTTAAACACCTAACAAGGCAGTCAACTCTAGTAGACGCGGAGGATGCCACATTAGGGAAAACATGGAAAAGAGCAGAGGCGGCTATGCATGCACATAATCTGTCAAGCATGTTTGCCTTAACGTGAGTCTGGCACAACAGTAATGTTTGCATTTTCCCAACAACAATTAAGACCATCGTAAGGCGGTTACAATTTTATTTGGATGAGGAATCTCCAGCCGCCAAGAGTCTTCTCTACATTAAATTACCACCTTGTTGACCGATATGGCACACGACCAACTGGCGAAATCTTCCTAAATTGCAGACCTCAAATTATCTGCATGACAATGTTAGTACACACAACAACTGCATATCCATAATCATCTTAAACCGAAATTCATTAATCACATGCAAAATTAACACAATCAGTTCATATAGCATGTCAATATCAGTTGAAAGTTATGAAAATAAGTTCATGTCCAAAGTCTATAGTTTTGAGGAAATATTATGAAAAGATCAACTCCCAAGTATCAAAGTCTTATGAAAATTGTAGGAAATGGACAACAAATTTATCAATAATTAGACCAAAAACTAGACTCATCATTCCCCCCAACCTAATGTCTTGTTGGTCCTCCAATAGAGGAAGAGTTGAGCTTTTGTTGGGTCAATTCCTTGAAATTGGCAACTGCAATCTGTCCTACATCAATTTCTACTGTTTCTGAATTAGGATCCCAATAGAACCCTTGTTGTCTTCCCAACTTGCTCCATCTCTATCTCTCATCAACTATGCCATACCTGTAATACCTGAAACTTTGCTAAATTTTTGATGCTGGTGTCATCTGAATTTTACCTTTTTGGCTTAAGATTATGATAGGAGCAATTAAAGCAATAAAGGAGTAATAAATATAGGCTATGATTAAGGAAAATTGTGGTAGAGGATTGTCGTTTCACACATACGAGTCATCATCTCGCTCAGAATTCAAATTGGCTCAATAACTTAAATTTTGCTGACGTGAACCAATACAGACAAACATGAAAATATGGCATTGACATGTCCCCCCCCCCAACCTAAATTTTCACATGTGTCCTCAAATGTGAGGTGGAATGTTGATTTGAAAAGGGTAGGGAATAATTGCATGCTATGGTGAACGTCCATATTAATTCACAACAATTAAATAAATGCACCAAAAGATAATTAAGAGATAACAATTGATGTGCACGTACTTGAATTCATGGAATATTTATTGAAAATATTATGGAGAAAGTACCGGTCACTTTTCAAGAAATCAGTTGAGCAATTAATGAAAGCAAAGAAAAATGAGGTGGAATGGAATGGAATGGAATGGAATGGAATGGAATGAAGTGAAGTGAAATGATGGTGGTGAGGTGGAAGAGAGAGAAATGTGGAATGAATGGGCATATGGGTGAAGAAGTGGACCCCCAAAAAGTGGAAATATTTATTATGAGAATTTACATACCTTAATTAGCCAAAAGAAGGGAGACTAGGTCCACTTCCTTCATCTACAAGAAGTTTAGGTGGTGCATGCTGAGTGAATTGATGCAGGAACTCTTAGAATTTGGCTTGCGATACAATATCAGGCGATGACCATTCACCAACAACTTAAACCTAATAGGGTCAATGGTAGTAAGCTGAACAACTCGATTGGAAAATACTCTAGCCACCTCATATGGTTTGAGCCACCTTGTATGTAATTTTCCTGCATTATCTTGATATCTTGAGTCATAGAGCAGTGCCCAATCTCCAAGCTGAAATTTCTTATCCTTGATGAATTTATCATGCCACTTTATTCGTTGATTCTGCACTACCTCTGTGTGATGCAAAGTTTCCTTCCTCATCTCATCCAAAGCATTCAGCTGCATGATTCTATCCCTTTGTGCTTCATAAATATCCATTCCCAATTCTAGTGCAGTTGTAAGAGTCTTATGCACAAATTCAATGGGCATCATTGTTGTCTTTCCATACAACAACTCAAATGGAGTGAATCCTGTAGTTTTTTTCCAGGTAGTTCTGTAAGCCCAAACAAATTTTGGTAGCCTGCTTGCCCAATCCTTTTTATGGATAGCCATTGTTTTGGTCAGAATGGCTTCAATTTCTTTGTTGGTCACCTCAACTTGGCCATTGGCCTGGGGGTGATAAGGAGTAGAATTCCTATGCCTAATGTTGTACTCATTGACCAATGTTGTAACAAGGGTTGAAGTGAATTGAGTTCCTTGATCAGTTACTATTCTCTTGAAACCCCATATCGTATGAAAATTTCTTCATAAAAAAATTCAGCAACCTTATTATCTCTTGTATTCTTCATGGTGTTAATTTCTACCCATTTAGTTACATAATTAGTTCATGCCAAAATATAGGATTTACCTTTTGATGGAGGATCAATGGGTCCTACAAAATCGAGTCCCCACTTATCAAATGGACTGATTACTACTTGGGGGTACAGTGGCATCTCATCAGATTTGGTTGGTCGGCCCATCCTTTGGGATTTGTCACACTTCTTGGTATATCTCTCTGCATCCTTGTGGAGTGTTGGCCAGTAATATCCTATGTTCAAAATCTTCATTGTTGTCCTCTTGGCTGCAAAATGTCCTCCACAGGGTTCATTGTGGCATGAATGCATAATATCATATGTCTCATCTTCCCTCACACATCTCCTCATGACTTGGTAAGGTACGGTGTAGAACAAACATCCAACAATCCATGAGAAAGGAAAAGATTTTTCAATGAGCACTCTCCTCTTTTTTGGAGAGAAGTGAGGAGGGACTCTCCTTGTGACCAAAAAATTAGCTATGTCAACATACCAGGGTGTTTGCACACTGATGGAAAATAAGTGATCATCAAGGAAAGAATCATCTATGACTTGATTGTCCTCTGATGTGGTCAGCCTTGAAATAAAATATGCAACAACATTGGCCTTCCTTGGTTTATCCACAATGGTTATGTCGAACTCTTGCATCAACAATAACCATCTTGCTAGCCTTCTTGAAATTAGAGGTTTATTCATGAGGTATCTAATGGCTACATGATTGGTGTGCACAAAGATTTGGTAGCCTGTTATGTAATGTCTGAATTTGTTTAAAGCATAGATCACTGCTAACATTTATTTTTCTGTCACTGTATAGTTGAATTCAGCTCCTTGCAGATTTTTGCTAACAAAGTAATTGGCATTTTCAATAGCTCCTTCTTTCCATCCTAGGGCTGCTCCTATAGCATAGTCTAATGCATCTATATGGATGTGAAAAGGAAACTCCCAATTAGGTCCCTTGAGCACAGGAGTATGAGTTAAAGTTGCTTTCAAGTCATAAAATGCCTTGTCATAGTCTTTTGTCCATCGGAACTCAACATCTTTAGTTAGAAGATTAACAATGGTGTTGCCATTTTGCCGAAGTATTTGATGAACCTCCTATAATAACTTGCATGTCCTAAAAAACTCCTAACATATTTTTGTTTTGCAGGGATAGGCAAATTGGTAATCACCTCAATCTTTGCAAGGTCTACTTTAATTCCTTTATGAGAGATGTAGTGGCTAAGAACTACACCTTCCTATATCATTATGAAGAACTTTTCACTATTTAAAGATAGATTGTGGTCTTCACATCTCTATAGGACTCTCTTAATATTTTCCAATGCTTTATTGAAATCAACACCATAAGTAGTGAAATCATCCATATAGATTTCCATGCAATTGTGAGAGATGTCTAAAAATATGCTAATGATCTCCCTTTGAAAAGTTGCAGGTGCATTGCATAATCCAAATGGAAGTACTGAGTAGGCATAGGTTCCCCATGGATAGGTAAAGGTGGTCTTCTCCTGGTCCTCTGGTGCAATTTGGATCTGGTTATAGCCATTGAATCCATCAAGAAAAGAAAAGTACCACTTTCCTGCAAGTGAGTCGAGAACTTGATCTATGAAAAGTAAGGGGAAACGGTCCTTTTTGGTGGAAAAGTTAAGTTCCCTGTAATCAATACAAACTTGCCACTTCCCTCCTTTTTTGGGCATAATCACCAATGGGGATATCCACTGGCTATCTGAAATAGGGTAGATAAATCCTGCATCTAGCAATTTTTGCAGTTCCCCTTTTACTATTTCTCTTAATGCAGGGTTAATTCTTCTTTGTGGCTACCTCACTGGTGTACAATCATCTCTTATGTATATCCTATGAGTGCAAATTTTAGGATCCAATCCATTCATATCATGATAGTCCCATGCAAATGTATTTTTGTGGGTCCTTAGTAAGTTTTCCAATGACAACTATTGTTCTTCACTCAATTTACTGTTGATATTAAGATATTTCCCTTCTAACACTTGCACTTGTGTAGTTAACTCTACCATAACTGCTTCACTAATGTTTGGTACCTTGAGTTCATGTGGCAGTAATGCATAAAACATACCTGTTGCTATAGGAAAGGCATGTGCGGGACAAGTGACTACAGGAAGAGTGGTTGCAGGAAGACCGGGCAGGAGTGTTTTCACAGTATCAGCAAAATCAGATACATGAGAGGACGATGCTTCCTCTACCTCATAATGGTTCTGAATTATGTTAGAAAATACTTCATCTTCATCTTGAATATGTAGGAAAGGACTTCTGCTTAACATCATAATTTGTGCCACATAATTAACTTCCTTAGCCTCTTCACCAACATGTGGCCATATTGGATCATCCTTATCATGGGATGGTTGAGCGGGAGGGTAGAGAACAAGCTTTTTGGTGCTCTTTCCATCAGAAATGGTCATGTCTCTTGTTCGACATCCAATATAAGCATCTGTTGTTGCTAACCATGATCTTCTAAGAATAATGGGGTACCCGTCGAGTGTGGCTTTAGGAGAAAGAATCATAAAATCTATTGGGTACTCCCAAGATTCTAGAGCTACCACTAGGTCTTCCACTATACCATCAGGCATAACAGTAGAACTATCAACAAGTTGTAGGACAATAGGACTAGGTCTCATTCTTACAATATTTAGTTGTTGCAGGATGTCCTTGGTCATTAAATTTAATGTTGCTCCCAAATCAATTAGATTGTTCTTTATCTACATCACATTTATAACAACTCCTACCAAAGGACTCCCTGGGTCATTATACTTGGGAACAGTCACTTTCCCAAGTATGATGTCAAAAAACTGTCCCACCACATTAACTGTAGTGGGGTCTTTCTTCTTCTTGCCTGGCTTCTTAAGGCATGCTTCCTTGATTGCTTTTCCATTTATGGGAACATCTTTTATGGCCTGAAATAGAGGTATCTAGACACATATATGCTTCAACTGATCTACAATGTCAAAATTTGTGTCCTCCTTTTCTTTCACAGTTTCCAACCTCTGGGAAAATGGCGGTTCAAGTTCAGTCTACTTGGTTGGGACTGGTTCAGGATTTTTAGGTGCATTTGGCTGAACATGGACATTCAGAGGCTCCTCCTCTTCTACAGGAAGCTCAGTGATAATGGGTGTGGAAGGAGCTGGAAAAGTAGTTCCTGAACGCAAACAGATGTCACTTACACTCACAACATATGCAGGGAATTGATTTGGATCGACAGAGTATACCTGTTGTTGTTGTGGTTTATTATTTGGGTTAGGTGTGGGTTGGGCTGGTAGTAGAGTAGGTTTAGGTGCATTTGAACTTGGATTAGCAGGAGGAGGCATTATAGCAGGTTGCTAGGGCTATGAAGGTGGTTGCATGTAATTGGTTGACTGGTTTGGCCATTGTTGTCCTCCCCTACATTAAGATGTTTGTTTCCAGTTTCCTAGAGGTGGCTGCCAATTTCCTTGAAACTGCTGCCAATTCCCTTGAGGTTGCTACCACTGGGGTGTTGAGTTTTGGTGATTGGGCCAAGCATTTGGAGGGTTACTCCAAGGCTATGATGGATATCCTCCATAATTGGATGGATATGGGGGTTTCCATTGATTACTACATGAATAAGAATTGAAATATGGCCCAACAAAAGATAGTGGATCTAGTGGCATACCTTGTCTTGGAGCCCATGATCTACTTTGTGCAACATATTAGACTTGATCATCTTCACCCTGGATTATCTTGAACTCGGGTTCCATCTTCTTACTATCAATATTAGATATCATCTTGCATTTGTAGTCCTTCTTTTTTCTGCAATGAGGGTAATATTTTGCCACTATTGCCTTTGCCTCCTCTTGTTTATTTTTGGCCTGAAGTGAATCCAGCTGAGTAGCCAGATTGTTTATGATGTATTTCTTTAATTCTACTAGTAAGTGAGTAATCTTCATTGGTAGATGACTCACCCATAGAAGATTGGTAAGCTCTCCCCTTCTTTGTAGTTTCCCTAGAATAGTTCTGACATATCTTCTTGATATCCTCCCAAGGAACTTAGTATAGTGGGCATTAGTGGTATAGTCATAACTCCTGCAAAGTATATCAAACTCAAACAAGAATGTATAGAGATCTTCTATGAAAATTCCATAGAACTTAGGAAGTAATGAAGCAAGGATATTTTTGAGGTTGTTTACTTCATTTTGATGAGAAACGGGGAAAGGAAAAGCTAGTTTGTTAGGTCTATTTCCATTTGCATCACCCATGCGTGCTTGATGAAGTTCCAAAGCAAAGGGGTCTTCAATCAGATTTTGATCTTCAGAGGAAACTTTAGAATTGGTCAGATCTGGAAATGTATCAGCAAAGAGGCAGGGCTCTTCTTCTTCTTCGTTTCTTGGCAAGTTCTGATACTAACCTATCTGGAATAGATCAAGATTGTTAGGAAGGAATCGCCCATGAGAATCTCTTCTCCTTTCTTTATGCATAGGGTATCAACTCACTATCAGCCAGCTCACACAAGGAATTGGAAAAAAAATAGGGGGGTCATAACTCTTCTAAACAAGGGGCTATACTAAGAACAACTTCCAGAAATACTACAACAAGAAAAACTATCGATGAATCCAAAGAACTTCCTAGTTTGACACCATCCCTGACAATGGCACCAAAAATGTTGGCCTCCTATAATGTTTTAACAACTAAGCTTTTACAACTGTGATTCAAAGATTATACATCCAACTTGAATAACTATCTCAATCATCATAAAGGTGCATTGAAATTGTCAACCCAAGGATGTAATCTTGAAATGGGTTGGCGCTGTATGTGCACTAGGAATCCAAAGTAGCCACATTCATCCTACAACTAAGAAAGACACAATATTGAAAGTAAATTGCTTGGAAGGAAATAACATAAATGTTGAACATCAACCAATAACTAGACTAAACTGAAATGCATGACATAAATGAGAATCTGAGTGAACAACCAAGAAATTACTATGTCTTCTTTGGCTGCAGGAACAATCACATAATGGAATTCTAGTGGCTGCAGGAACAGTCAGTGTCAGATTCTTAACTAATTACTAAACAAAAAATAACAACTAAACTAAACTAAGGTACGGGACGAAATACTCACCAAGTGGGCCCCCTTGGATAAGTATTCCCTAAAACTAAGATAAAATGAGATGCATGAACTTATAACTTCATTTCATTCATTGAAAAACATGAGTACAATTGAGCAACATGTTTGTATTACTAAAAAGCTTAATAGTGTGATTACATCATCAAATTAACATTTTTTTACTAGAGAGCTCAGAAGGAACATCAAAGCCTTATTTAAACACCTAGCAAGGCGGTCAACTCCAATGGACACGGAGGACGCCACATTAGGGAAAACACATAAAAGAGAAAAGGCGGCTACGCATGCACAAAATCTGTTAGGCATGTTTTCCTTAACGCGAGTCTGGAACAACAGTAACGCTTGCATTTTACCAACAACAATTAAGACCATCACAAGGTGGTTATAATTTGATTTGCGTGAGGAATCTACAATCGCCAAGAGTCTTCTCTCCATTAAATGAACACCTTGTTGACTGATATGGCACACGACCAGCTGGCGGAATCTTCCTGAATTGTAGGCCTCAAATTATCTGCATGACAATGTTAGTATGTACAACAACTGCATATCCATAATCATCTTAAAGTGGCATTCATTAATCACATGCAAAATTAACACACTCACTTCATATAGCATACCAATATCATTTGAAAGTTATGAAAATAAGTTCATGTCCAAAGTCTATAGTTTTTAGGAAATGTTATGAAAAGATCAACTCTCAAGTATCAAAGTCTTATGGCAACTGTAGGAAATGGACAACTCTATCAATAATTAGACCATAAACTAGACTCATCAATCAAAACTTCCATATATTTCCTCGTAGCTTAGATGGGAAATCCTTGGAATAGTTCATGCACATTCCCCGAGGTCCTTTCTCAATCTTTGCAAATTTATTCAAAAAAATTATCTCTCACTTCTCATACAATGTTGAGCATGAAGTTACCATGTTAGATATTTTAAATGCTAAACAATGTAATAGTGAGATATTTATGAAATATTTACAATGATGGACATGACTTACTAGTTTCAATCCTTGGAAATATTCACAACTATACCCCGTGAGCCTAACATGATTTTGGTCCCTTAAGGCCAACCAAGAAAAAATCCTCAAAACAATCCCGAAAAAATTACTACCCTTGGGGAACCTTTGGATGTTGTGCTCAAAAACATTGTACAAGCCAACATGTGGCACAACCTTTTGATGAATCAATATCAAAACCATCTCGGTACAAAGAAAATGAATATTGTGATTACCACAAGATTAAAGATCATGCCTCACATAAATAAATGAAGCCTACTAATTATAGCCAAGATCTTAATAATCGAGGAGATATAGAGATAGAAGGAGTCCAATCCACTTCGCCAAATGATCAACTATGAATATATAAATATTTCTTTCCAAATATTCTCAAGGTTAGCCATTCTCATCCACCACTCTTAACCAAACTAATAACCAACACAACTACACCAATAATATTAGCTACAACAAGGTCCCTCATAATTATGATAATGTTGTGGAATGCATCACTCATGTTTATTTTCAAGTTTTCATCATCAAAATAAAAAATAAAAATATTGATTATGTGGTCAACACTAGATGTGGTAGGGTCATTATCACTAGACCATCCACTTTGTTACACCCCAATTGTGTAATTACTATTTACTATTACTATGTAGGGTAAAATGTGAATTCAGTGGATGAATAAATTGTGTGTGCACTTTGTTATCACTACTTTATGAATGAATGTCATCTCATTTTAATATGAAGGAATGCATTTATGTGTTTGGATGAATATTGTTTTATTCTAACTTTGGAGATGTAATGTGTATATTGCATACTTTGTGAATAGCTAATTGTTGTGTACATGTGTTAGTGTTTGTAGGTACATGTTCAATTCCTCCAGGTGGAGGGGAAGTATCACTCAGGAGAAGGTCTTGGCCGGGTAACCAATAACATAACCTATCCGAGCTTACATACACCACATTAGAATAATTGAGTTGGGTTATTAGCTGGGAAATGGGTAAGTCACCCTAGTCATTATGTCTACATTAGTAAGAGTTTTATTTAATATTGTGTATGATTTTGGTTGTGAATTATGTATATTTATATATATACATATAATTATATACATAGGTCCATATGTATATGTGTATCCATACGCGTGTATGGTAGTAAACGGACATGCCCATAAGAGTGTATTGACACATGTATAACATTCATGTACATAGAGGCAAATATATATATACAATTGACTTACTAATGTAACAATGTGATTGCTACATTGATATATTATTTTTTATATCGATTATATATACATACTTTGTTGACATATGATAAATATATATATACTAACATATACATATATATACGTATATGTATGTATATATATATATATATATATATATGGATATGTCTGATTATATATATATATATATATGTATATGTTACACATATATGTTTAAATGTTAATTGCTTTAAGATCAACTATCTTTAGCAATGTATTACAACCAATTTTAAATGCTATATTTATGGGTTTAAATTTGATTACCATGAACGACTTGGAGGCTGACTTTTTAATAGCTATGATTGTATTCTTTGAGCCACTTTTAGTACTCTTGCTATCATCAATCAAAAGAGTTTTCTAAATTTTTAAAACAAAAAAATTTAAGTCAATGATCAAATAGAAAAGGTCGATGCCTATTTATGAGGAAACCTTGACTTAGTAAATAGAATTATCATGATAATTGGCAATGATCAAACAACTGTAAAACCATTTCAATGACTATGTCAAGTCGATTAAATATAGGAATCAACTCATCCTTTGACTTGGTCAAAACAAGCTTAAATTTCATTTACTTATTTTTGACTGAATCTTCCTTGATGGAATTTATTCCATCTCTAAAATTATAGTTATGATATTGGCCCCACCTTTGAATCCTCTTAAATGTGGATGTCTTTTTGAAGGTACAAATCGAATTCTAGCATATGCAAATTTGAATTGGTTTCTGTTTGCTATCAAATTTTAGAGTTGATCTGTAGCTGCCTAAATTGAGTAAGAACTTGCTAATTTTCCACCTTTTGGAAAAGTTAAAAGTGTTTCTATGCATGCATTTTTCTATCAAGAATCATGCCTAATCTATAGGCCATGTGAGCACCTGATTGTTGTATAAATAGAGGAATGAGTTCATCTATTTGGGATGCCTTCATCATACAAGTTTACACACTTTTCTGAGAAATATTTCTTTGCAATATTTCTAAGCAAGCTTTGAATTTTAGTTATATTATGCCTGCAATATTCTGCTAAGTAGATATAGGAGAATCCTTAAGTATTACATTGAGTTTATTATCCGGTGAGAAGTAGCATTTGTCAAAGGAATGTGAGACTAGCTGGAGGATCAATAACAAGATAGTTGGTGTTCTAGAAGTGTTGTGTTTGTTGTTAGCCAATTGGAAAGCTTATCACAGGCATGAGGATATTCTACTTTTGTTTATTCTATGTTTAGAAGAGTTATGCTTTTTTGTTTAAAATAGTTTTAATTTGTTAATTGCATATAGGGAAAAGAATTGTTTGCTTTGAAAGAAAAGTGGAAACTATTTACTTGTATGTGCATTATTTGTAATTACTCCATGATAGGAGAGATTGCTTGACATAAGTATTAGTATTGCGTTAATACTAGATATGTTTAAACATGGGTAGCTTAAGGTACACTCATACCCAGATAGTTATTTATGCTAGAGGATTAGTAAGTTACTCCTAGGATTGTTATCCTGTGAAGGGATGGAACTAGTACTTTGTTTATTGTGTTGTGTTACCTTAGGTTGTTTAAGACATAGGTTATCCTGGGGAGTAGCTTTCCCATGGAGAGGGATTGCCTAGGCATAAATATAATGGCCTTAAGTCAAAACGATCTTGCCATAGTGTAGGTGAATGGTAGACCATCACTCGATTATACTGAGTGAGAACACTTTGGCCAAAGTAGTGTGAAATTTTGAAGACTCCACTATAGATGGTGTGATGTCGAGACTCCACTGTCAATTCAACGTGTCCATTTTAATGCATGAGGGCTACCTAGTGTAAGTTATAAAATCCTAGTCATGTAGGACACAACACTAAGCTCATAATGGTATGTTGTACGAGGTTACCCAACCAATACCTTCATCGAAGGGAAGGGCCATCTATCATCAATAGATGTACGGGGGATCGCATATGAGTCTGTGGTTGGCAAAAAATCACTTGAGTGATGCTTCTCCTCCTCAACACATGACAGAAGACCAAGGTTTTGAAAGGCATATTCCTGGACCATCTATATCTTATGTCATGAAGCTCGAAGGAGCTATGTATGTAGTTTTGTAATTTCATGGAATATTGTACTATGAGAAGTATTGTAATGGAATGAAAATCCTTATTATATGTTGTATCACATCTTTGTTCATATATTTGTTGGAAAATGTGCCTCAATTTACTAGCTTAGACCTATGTTAAAGGCTTGACGAATTTATGCCTTTATCGCTACACCGTGGAGTTCTCATGCGATCATTTTGATCTCTGGTCACTGAAACTTTATCTGGTCGGTGAGACTCCAATGGGTGTTACAGCGATGGGCCGATGAGCTTGGAGTTGGAAGAATGTTATGTCAGTTTGCCTCGGCTTCATTAACAAAATGTTCGCATATCGGTGGGAGACAACACATTATCTCATCGATGTGTCGGTGCAGTTTCCTCTCCTTCATCGCTAGAACGGATGCTTATCGGTGGGAGGCAATGGAGTGCCTTGCCAATATTCCAACACCTGCATCTACGACTACGATGTTTTTAATCTGACAGTTCTCATTATGTTCCACGCCCTTCTGAGGCAAGTACCGACAGGACCTTGTGAGTCGGGCATAATTGTCTATGTAGTTGACGCGTGGCAGTTTGATTAGCGGTGATCGCTTGTCCCATGACTCGCATGATGGGTCCTGAGTTATTACTGCAGAGTGTTGTTGGCTCCAGACACGTGTCAATGTTTCAAAGAAATTTATTGGAATATTGCGGATGCGGTTTTAGATTCCTCGAAAGAGAACTAGCAGCGTACACGTGTCTTGGTGGACTCTGGCAGTTGGACGATCAGACAGTTATCATCATACCGTGATGGCCGTTAGGCCATACCGTAGTAGCTCGGTAGGTGTTGCTCGGGGCACAGTTGACCATTTCGATAGTCAAAGTGATGGATGAATGGAATGACGACATGTGGCACAATATCATTTATTGATTTTACATCACTGTTGTAAATCAACTGTCATTGGTCGAATGTTTATATCTGTGAAAGCAATATATGCATTAGTTGTAAAGCTCGATTCGACAGTTTGATAGGATCCAAATATAAGTATTTCTTTGTAACAAAATTAATTGCTTGGGCGACTCGATGCGTGACTGCAGGGTGGTCAATCGGTCAGAGATCGGATTTGCATGTCAGACAAAGGTGTATAATTAAGGCACCCGATTGGTTGGTAAGGAATGAATGTGATGTAAGACTTGTAATAGTCGGATACATAGGCATAGAGACTAAGGTGACGGTTGTGAGATGATTTTTCATTGTATGCAAAAAATGCATTGTAACAGTGAGAGTTGTTGAATAGAAGGAAGTGTATTGTTGCGAGTTGATATCAGAGAGAGAGAATTTTGTTAACTTTGTATGTAAGCTTTTACTATAATGCAAAATGATTGCTCTTGGTTTGGTGGGTTTTTCTCCCGTAAGGGTTTTCCCATGTAAATCTGGTCTTATCTTTGTTATTGTTTATTTTTGTTACTCTTGTTATCCTGTATGTGTTCATCTTAGTTATTTTAAGAAGGGTTAAAATAGGTCTTTGCACTTATCCTCTGTAGTTTTAGCGTTAGGAAAGGGTTTCCGCACTGTTGTTTTTCCTTTCAATATTTTCAATAAAGAAAAGGAATTTTTTTTATTGCAATGGCTTGTTACATTGTTTTTATTTACTTACACAATAAAACTTAGGAAATTTACTACAATGAATGTTTGACATATTACATGTGGTATCAGAGCTACCAGGTTTAGCTTTGGAACCTATGAGCTCATCATTTTTTCCATCCATCGTTATCTAATGTTGTGAATTCTTGTGCTAGGATGGTGTATCTTAGATTAATGACTCGAAAGTTAGTAATCGGAAATGAGCGCTACCTCAAGGCCAAGAAGGAAAGAGAAGCCATCGTTAGAACCTTAGAGGGAACCAACTACCACAATTCCATCTGGTTGAGTGACACTGAGACATTTAGTCATGAACTTTCTCGAATTAGTGATGTGAAGAGGAATATGAAGATGGAGGCTATGTGCAATGATCTACCTTCCATTTCATTAGAAAATTCTGAGTCATTATCACTCTCCAGGGATATTCCCTTGGAAGGAAGTCTCAGCCCGACATTCATCTTTAGGGACCCTAGAGTTCTTCCATTGTCTGAAGTAATAGTAATTTCATCAAGTAACAAGTCTGAGGAATAAGTACCTCGAGATCAGTTGGATGTGAAATGGTCTCATGAATAAATGTATTTGAAAAGGGTAGACTACATCGTTGATAAGCACCATATTGGCACTAAACCTCGTAACTATGGCTACTATCCATTTTGGGATAGGTATGAACAATTAAGAGAAGAAAAGAAAGATAGAGTTGAGAAACAATCTCAGTCTTTAGGATATACTCCATTAAGTTATGTTTCAAAGATTGAATATAAGGGATACTCTCCACTCGACTTTCTGAATAGTTGCTCCATGAAATCAAAGGATATTGAAATCCTTATGAAAATGAATAAAATTATTTATCAAAAAGCATGTGCAAAATCCTATGTGGAATTATTTATGTGCATATGAATGCCATTTATAATGTATTCCATAAGATAGTTGATGACGTAATTTAGTCTAACATGGATAAAACATTTAGGTAAAACCTAATCTTGTGAAGATGGTGAGGATACGAACCAATCCTAGCGGTAGCCAAGAAGTTTGCCAAGGACCAACATGAATTGAAGCTAGACTTGACCAAATTCTGGCAAGGTTAGATACCCTTGAGTAAGAAAAGGTACAATCTAGGGTTGAGAAAGAGGTTCCCATTAATGAGAATGAAGGTGAAAACTCTTCCCATGGACATAATGGAACTTGTGATCATGAAAGATAAAGATCACCAACACCATCTGAGGAAATAAATATGAAGCGTATGGGTTTTGAACTTTCCAAGGATATTTGTTCCACCCAAGTTTGAGGGAAGCGCCAACGTGGATGTAACTGAGGCGTGGCTTGTTCAAATGGAAAGGTATTTCAAAATTCAAAATTACACTAAGACCACTAAAGCCTCTTGGGGTGCATACCAGTTAGCTAGAGAAGCTTCAACTTGGTGGATGAACAAGAAGTTGGAACTTAGTATCAACTCATGGAAACAAATATGGGGGGAATTTGTTGAGATTTTCTGCAAGCAATGGTTTCCCCAACTATACTATGAACAAAAACTCATGGATTTCTAGAGTTTGAAGCAAGGAAATATGTCGGTCAACAAGTACTGGGAGAAGTTTACCCGACTCTTGTCTTATATTCCTATATATCAAAAGGATGAGTGCTTTCGCATTAGAAAATTTATAATGGGACTTAACAATCAAATCAGAGGAGAAGTGTATATGCATGGTCCAACAACTATGGATCTAGTATATGAGAAAGCAATTAAGCAGGAGCAAAATATTAGGGCTATCTCAAATCGATAGGAAAGTAAGGATCGTAAGAAAGTTACGGAAATTCCTAATGGGCCAACTCCTAAGAAGGTGGAGGTTGCACACAATGTACCTAAGCAAGCAGAGAAAGATAACCGTAATACTAGAAAGGAGTAAAAAATGGAACGGAGAAGGAATGGACCCGATCGTGGAAATACCAATAATGCTGGTGGAAACGCTAGTGGATTTGGAGAACCCACAAAGAAGAAGGTACCTTTTAAGGGATGTTATACTTGTGGGGGAGATTATTTTACTAGAGATTGTCCTAGTAAGCCTTTTGGTAGTTCACTACCCACTCAATGACCAATGTTCCAATAGAGGATACATGATGTAGTGGATGACCTCCATGCAGAGTATCAGGAAACTCACATTCAAACTCCAGGTATTTTGTTTGGTTTAACTATTTAAGTTCTCATTGATACTGGTGCAACTGAGAATTCCATTTCACCTAGAGTAGATAAACAATTATCTAGAAATGCTAGACACATGGCAACGTCTTGGGATGTAGAGTATGCAAACCAGACAAGAGCAAAGGTGGAACAATGTTTTTTCAAAGCTAGGATGCTACCTTATTTTTCTACTGAAGTAAACCTTTATGGCGCACCTTTAGGATCCAATGATGTTATCTTAGGTATGAATTGGTTGGGGAGACATAGGACTAAAGTAGATTTCCATGCAAAAATTGTTGAATGCCTAGATGATTCTAGAAACTGAGTGAAGTTCCACGGAATACTTAGAGAAGTAAAGATTCATCCAATCTCAGCAATGCAACTAGTAAGGGCTGAGAAGAAAGGGTGCAAACTCTTTGTTGTTAAGTTAGAAGAACTTAGAGAAGGTCTTGATAACTTGAATTCTCAAAGTTTCCAAGAGATGGAAGACGGTGAAATAGATGACATTGGATTGTCGGACATGGAAAGATATCCTATATTGAGAAAAAATTCGGATGTGTTTCCAGAGGAGTTACCTAGGTTACCACCGAAGAGGATATTTGATTTCTCTATAGATATAATTCCAGGGTCTGAACCTATTTTTAAGGTTCCCTATAGGATGAAAACAACTAAGTTAATGGATTTTAAGGCACATTTGGATGAACTATTGTCAAAAGGGTTTATAAGACCAAGAGTTTCGCCTTGGGGAGCACAGGTTATTTTTTGTGAAAAAGAAGGATAGTACCTTGTGTTTGTGCATCGACTATTGTATGTTCAACAAAACCATGGTGAAGAATAAGTACATGTTGCCATGAATTTATTATCTTTTCAATCAAATGAGAGATTTTTCCATATTCTCGAAGATAGATTTGAGATTTGGATATCACCAGTTAAGAATTGGAGATGAAGATATCTTTAAGACTGCGTTCAAAACCAGATATGGACACTATGAGCTCATAGTTTTACCATTCGGGTTAACAAATGCACCTGCTACATTTATGAATTTGATAAATAGTGTATTTAGAGACTATCTAGATAAATTTACCTTGGTTTTTCTAGATGACATCTTGATTTATTCTAAGGATGAGGAAGATCATTGTAGACACTTAGAGATAGTTTTACAATAGTTAAAAGAGCACAAAATTTATGGTAAACTATTTAAATGTACTTTCTTCCAAAGGAGAGTGCATTATCTAGGCCATGTAATCTCGGTGGATGAAATCTTTGTGGATCGTGCTAAGATCAAGGCAGTACTTGAGTGGAATGTACCCAAGAATGTGCCTAAGGTAAGAAGTTGTATGGGTTAGTAGGGTACTACAAAAAGTTTGTTACAAACTTCTCCAAGATTGCTTTTCCAATCACCTCTTTACAAAGAAAAGCAAAGAAATATGAGTGGACTGAGAAGTGTCAAGATGCCTTTGATATACTTAAATAAAAGCTGACCACTGTGCCAATCTTGAAAGTACTAGATCCTGAGGGTAATTTTGTGGTTATCATAGATGCATGTGGGGAAGGTTTAGGAGGTGTGTTAATGCAAGATGGGCAAGTGATTTCTTATGAGTCTAGAAAGATGAAACCTTGTGAGTAAAAATTTCCATCACATGATTTAGAGTTTGCAATTGTAGTTCATGCATTACAAATGTGGAGGCACTACTTGTTAGGGAAACCCTTTAAATTAAAAACTGACCATAATGGGTTAAATTTACCTCTTCGCTCAACCTAATGTGCATGCTAGGTAGAGAAGATGATTGGAGTTAATAACTCAATATGGTTTCAATATCAATTATATAAAAGGGAGAGAAAATCGGGTTGTTGACGCCTTGAGTCGAAGATGTCATATTGCTTCAATAGAAATGATTCAAACCGATTTTAAAGGTCAAGTGTTGCAAAAGTGCAAGGAAGATTTGTATTACTTGCAAGTCAAGCAGGCACTTGTTATTAATCCACAAGATTCTAGGTATAAGGGTTTTTATTTTGAACCCAATGGATTACTTAGGTATAAAGGTAGAATGTATGTACCTGACATAGTGGAGTTACAAAATCTGGTATGGAAAGAAATACATGAAGCACCGTACTTTGGACACCTTGGAGTGACCAAAATGATGGTGGATGTGAAGCCATTATATTTTTGGAAAGGGATGAAAGGGGATGTTGTTAATCTTGTAGCTAAGCGTCTTGAATGTCAAAGGGTGAAAGTGGAGCATCATCATCCTGCAGGTTTTTTATATACACATGGCATACCAGAGAGGAAGTGGCAAGTCATAAGTATGAACTTTGTGCAAGGATTGCCAATGTCAATGAATAAGCACAATACCATTCTTGTGGTAGTAGATAAGCTAACCAAAGTTGCACATTTTATACCCAAGAATCTAACTAATGGAGCACTTGTCATAGCAAGAAATTTTGTGCAAGAAGTGTTTAGGTTGCATGGAATTCCGGAAAAAATTATCTCAAATAGGGATGCACGAGTCACTTCTAGGTTTTGGCAAACCTTGTTTTCCACACTTGGGACTTAGTTGAATATTAGCTCAACATATCATTTGAAAACGGATGGACAGACTGAAAGGGTGAATCAAGTATTGGAAGACCTACTGAGAATATATTGCATGGATCATCAATACAAGTGGGAAGACTACTTACCCTTAGTCGAATTTTCTTATAACAATTCTTACCATTCTATGATAAATATGGCTCCCTTCGAAGCATTGTATGGTCGGAAGTGTCAAAATCTTATAAGTTGGGATAGACTTGAGGATAGAGTGACTCTTGGGATAGAGATGTTAGTTGAGATGGATGAGAAAGTTAAGATTGTGAAGAAAAGGTTGGATGAAGCTAATGATGGACATAAAAGTTATGTCGATGTTAAGAGAGTACCCAAAAAATTTCCATAGGTGATAAAGTGTTGTTAAGAGTGAAACCTCACAAAAGCTCCATTAAATTTGGAAAGTATTCCAAGTTAGCCCCACGTTATGTTGGACCTTTTGAGATTCTAGAGGAAGTGAATTCGATAGCCTATCGAATAGCATTGCCACCATCTCTTACCAGAATGCATAATGTCTTCCATGTGTCTTACCTTAAGAGGTATGTACCCAACGATAATCATGTGATTGATTGGACTGCTTTACAGGTACAAGACCCCGGAGTAGGTAACCCTTGAGCCCATCAAGGTTCTCGGAACACGTAAGCTTCACTTACGTAACAAAGAGGTAATACAATGCAAAGTCCAGTGGCATTAGTATGCAGAAGACTCAGCCACTTGGGAAGATTATGCTGAAATTCAGCAAAATTTTCCTCATGTATGTTACACCCCAATTGTGTAATTACTATTTACTATTATTATGTAGGGTAAAATGTGAATTTAATGTGAATTTAGTGAGTGAATAAATTATGTGTGCACTTTTTTATCACTGCTTTATGAATGAATTTCATCCCATTTTAATATGAAGGAATGCATTTATGTGTTTGGATGAATATTGTGTTATTCTAACTTTGGAGATGTACTATGTATATTGCATACTTTGTGAACAACTGATTGATGTGTACATGTGTTAGTGTTTGTAGGTACATGTTCAATTCCTCCAAGCGAAGGGGAAGTATCACTCAGGAGAAGTTCTTGGTCGGGTAACCAATAACGTAACCTATCTGAGCTTACACACACCACAGTAGAATAATTGAGTTGGGTTATTAGGTGGTAAATGGGTAAGTCACCCTAGTCATTATGTATGCATTAGTAATATTTTTGTTTACTATTGTTTTCATGCATGAATGATGTTTATATGTTTGAATTTGAGAGTTATTTCTTTGATTACTATTCTTGTATAGATATATCGCTCAACACCATGGTAATTGTTTATGATTTTGGTTGTGAATTGAATGTGTATATTTATATATATATATAATATATATACATATATTCATATGTATATGTGTATCCATACATGTGTATGGTAGTAAATGGACATTCCCATACGAGTGTATTGACACATGTATACATACGCATTCATGTACATAGAGGCAAATATATAAAATATATATATATATACACAATCAACCTACTAATGTAAAAATGTGATTGCTATATTGATATATTCTATTGTATATCGATTATATATACATACTTTGTTGACATATGATAAATATATATACTAACATATACATATATATAAATATATAGGGATATGTTTGATTATATAGACATATATACATATATACATGAGAATATATATGTTGGCAGATGGCCAGCACTCTCCTTAGGATTCATGACATGGACTAACCGCCTCTTGTGGATCTGTTAACTCTGGCAGTTGTATCGGGCATTAACAGGTCGATCTTTTGGTGCAATGACAACTGTGGGCCAACAGGTGGTATTAGAGCCAAAGGTGTCGGGTTCGAATCCCCTCAAGTAATGCTAGGGGGGAGTTTGGTGGCAGATGGTCAACGCTCCCCTCAAGATTCATGACATCGACTAATTGCCTCCCGTGGATCTGTTAACTCCGGTAGTTGTATCAGGCATTAACAGTTTAATCTTTTGGTGCAACAACAACTGTGGGCCAACAATATATACGTATACGTTACACATATATGTTTAAATGTTAATTGTTTTAAGATCGACTATCTTTAGCAATGTATTACAACTAATTTTAAATGCTATATGTATGGGTTTAAAGTCAATTACCATGAACGACTTAGAGGCTGAATTTTTAATAGCTATGATTGTATTCTTTGAGTTGCTTTTAGTGCTCATGATGTCATCAATCAAAAGAGTTTTGTAAATCTGTAAAACACAAACATTTAAGTCGATGATCAAATAGAGAAGGTCGACGCCTATTTATGTGGAAACCTTGACTTAGTAAACAGAATTATCATGATATTTGGAAATGACCAAACAGCTGTAAAAGCATTTCAATGACTATGTCAAGCTGATTAAATATAGGAATCTACTCATCCTTTGACTTGGTCGATACAAGCTTCAATGTCATTCACTTGTTCTCAATTGAATCTTCCTTGATGGAATTAGTGCCATCTTTGAAATAATAGTTATGATATTGGCACCGCCTTTGAATCCTCTTAATTATATATATCTTTTTGGAGGTACAAATTGAATTCTAGCATATGCACATTTGAATTGGTCTCTATTTGCTGTCAAATTTGAGAGTCGATTTGTAGTTGCTTAAGTTGAGTAAGAACTTGCCAATTCACCACCTTTTGGAAAATTTAAATGTGTTTCTATGCATGCATTTTGCTATCAAGAATCATGCCTAATCTATAGGCCATGTGAGCACCTAATTGTTGTATAAATAGAGGAATGAGTTCATCTATTTGGGACACCTTCATCATACAAGTTTACACACTTTTCTTAGCAATATTTATGAGAAAGCTCTGCATTTTAGTTATATTCTTCCTGCAATATTTTGCCAAGTAGAGAGAGGGGAATCCTTAAGTATTACAATGAGTATTATTTAGTGAGAAGTAACATTTGTCAAAGGACTGTGAGACTTGCTGGAGGATCAATAAAAAGATAGTTGTTGTTCTAGAAATGTTGTGTTCATTTTCAACCAATTGGAAAGCTTATCATAGGCATGAGGATATTCTACTTCTATTTATTCTATGTTTAGAAGAGTTATGTCTTGTTTGTTTAAACTAGTCTTAATTTGTTACTTGCATATAGGGAAAATAATTGTTTGCTTTGAAAGAAAAGTGGAAACTATTTACTTGTACATGTGCATTGTTTGTAATTATTCCATGATAGGAGAGATTGCTTGACATAAGTATTAGTATTACTTTAATACTAGATATGTTTAAACATGGGTAGCTTAAGGTACACTCATACCTAGATATTTATTTATGCTAGAGGATTAGTAAGTTACCCCTAGGATTGTTATCTTGTGAAGAGAGGGAACTAGTACTTTTCTTATTGATTTGTTTTATCTTAGATTAAATATAAGAGATAGGTTATCCTAGGAAGTATCTTGCTTGTGGAGATGGATTTCCTAGGCATAGATATAATGGCCTTAAGTCAAAATGAGCTTTTCATAGTGTAGGTGAATGGTAGACCATCACTCAATTATACTGAGTGAGAACACTTTGGCCAAAGTAGTGTGAAATTCCGAAGACTCCACTGTAGATAGTGTGATGTCGAGACTCCATTGTCAGTTCACTGTGTCTATTTTAATGCATGAGGGCTACCTAGTGTAGGTTATAAAATCCTATTCATGTAGGCCACAACACTAAGCTCATAATGGTATGTCGTACGAGGTTACCCCACCAATACCTTCATTGAAGCGAAGGGCCATATATCATTGATATATGTGTGGGGGACCGCATATGAGTCCGTGGTTGGAAAAAAAATGTTTGAGTGATGCTTCTCCTCCTCAACACGTGACAAAAGATCAAGTTTTTGAAAGGTGGATTCCTGGACCATCTATATCTTATGTCATGAAGCTCAAAGGAGCTATGTATGTAGTTTTGTACTTCTTGGAATATTATACTATAAGAATTATTGTAATGGAATGGAAATCCTTATTATATGTTGTATCGCATCTTTGTTCATATATTTTCAATAAAGAAAAGGAATTTTTTTTATTGCAATGGCTTGTTACATTATTTTTATTTACTTACACAATAAAATAGGAAATTTAATACAATGAATGTTTGGCATATTACATGTGGTATCAAAGCTACCAGGTTTAGCTTTGGAACCTATGAGCTCATCATTCTTTTGAAATATAACCTCTTAGAACATATTGGAAAAAATCTACCAGAGATATCCATCTCGAAGCTTCTCAAATCATACCCCATCCATAGAGAGATATTGGACCTAGCTTTGCAATAATTGTGAGTCCCTAACAACATTGACCTCGAACACTTCCAAGAATTTATGGGCCACATTTTTGCCACATACCAACTTTCCTTTAGCCAAAAATGAAATGCCTTTGCTAGATCCATCTCACAACAAATATTTTTATATTTAAGTCCTCATTGCCAAACAAAAAGTAAAACGAGTCATGTTGGATAATGGTCCTACCTCGAACTTATGTACTTGAAAATTCATTAAACAATTGGGATATTTAATAATAACTTTAGAGCCTCAATTCATTACCATAAAGGAATGTGACTATGCAAAATGAGATTTAAAGGGTACTATATGCTTACCTCTCCAAGTGAGTCTAGTTTTGTAGTATACTACATGCCACATCATTGATATTAACCTCCAATATAATATTCTACTCAATCATCCATGGATTCACTCCATGTAAGCCATCCCATCTACCTATCATCAATGTGGCAAATTCCCTACAACAACATTGAAGTTAGATTCTATGTTGATCCACATCCTTTCAAATATTTTTTATCATTGGAAGCTTCTTATCAACAATATTATCATTATCCTAGCACTAATGTTGTTCCTTCAAACACAACTAAAAAATAATCCTACATTTACCCCAACACTGTAACCTCTCCATCCATTCCATCCACCATTCCCAATCCCATCAATCCTAAAGTCAAGATCAATGGTAAAGGGAGTGGAGAATATGAGTTGCATAATGCATTTCACATTAGAATAATGCCACTTTCTCCTCATGCATATAGATGACACACTCAAAAAATATTCAGAGTGAACCAAGTATCAAAGAATATAAATCCTTCACCTTTCAATCACCAAGAAAATTAGAGGAGGAGAAAAGTGAAGGAGATATTAACTAATGGTTGTACAAATATGATTTAGAAGTTGATACCACTCTTGTTGAGTACTTCCAAAAAAAATTCCTATCCCTTTTCAATTGAGTCAAAAAATGAATTGTAAAGGCAAAGGATTGGGCAATGATGAAGAAAGGAATCCTTCAACCCATTTCTCCTCTAGTCGATGAATATAATCAGGTACTTGGCTACACACATCCACAAGCTCACTCTACTAAATCATCAAACACTTATAAAGATGTTAATGTGGATTCCAAAGATGTGGACAATGTCGCTAATAGTTTTATCATAACCCCTTTCAATGACTTGGAAATATCCCTAGTATTATCTGATCATACTATCCTTACTTTTACTTTCCACTTCACTATCTTAAACTTGCAGATTGGGACCAACAAGTCTCCACACCTCTCGATGTAATCCAAAATGATGAGGCCTTCTTATAACTCATGGATATTTGTGCCTCTTGGTGATAACAAATCAATATTTTATACAAACTTAATGAGGATACATACTTTGAGGAGGAGGAATTCCTTAGTCACAAAAATAAAAATAAAATATCTCCTAGCGAAAAACTCTTCGAGGTACTATTTGATCTTGAAAAATTAAAAATAAAGGAAATTTTTGTAGGTGAGAACCAACTTGAGGTGTAAAAACATGAGTAATTCTCTCTTCCCTTTATGGATTCTCAAATAATATAATGATCCATAATATTGATTGAAGATACCTAGGAAATTAGCTTGAACACAAAGGCGAAACAAAAGATCACCTATATAGCAACTACCCTCTTCGTTGAAGAACAAAAAAATCATCTTAGATATCTTGCACAAAAACTATTTATTTTATTATTATTATGATATTCTAAGCTTGGACCCATCCTTGGTAGTTCATCATCTAGTGGTACATACCGATGCAAATCTGATTAAATAGAAACTTGGAAAGATTCACCCTCAAATAGCCCTCTTGATCAAAGTAGAGCTAGAGAAACTACTTGAAGTGGGCTTCATTCACCCAATAAACTATCCAAAAAGGGTGTCCAACATTTTGTAGTAGCAAAACAAACTAGGGGAATCCATTTTTGTATCGATTTTTTGAGCTTAACAAGACATGCCCCAAGGATGATGTTTCATTTCCCAATATTGATATCATTGTAGATCTCACAACTTTTCATTCAATGTTATCACTCATGGATGATTTATTTGGTTAAAATTGAATTCGTATAGCTATCAAAGACCAACAAAAAACAACCTTCACCAATCCTTGGGGTACTTTTCCATTATCAAGTAATGCCCTATGAACTCAAGAATTCAAGAGCTACTTATTAAAGGGAAATGACAATTACTTTTCATGACCTCCTTCATATCATCATAAAGGATTATGTAGATGATATTCTTGGAAAATCAAAGACAAAAGAACATCCCCACATTCTTGAGTGTGTATTTGATTGTCTTTCTTATTATCATTTATTCATAAATCCAAAAAAAAATGTCTTTGGTTTTACTTCTAGTAAGCTCTTGGGTTTCATTATTCCAAGAAGTGGAATTGAAGTGGATCTAGCTAAGGTAAAATCCATAATGTAAATTCCTCCAAATACAACTCTCAAGAAACTACATATTCTTCATGGAAAGCTTTGAGCCATCAAATAATTCATTGGATAACTTTTATAAGTGTCAACCATTTACTCATCTCCTCTATAAATATTTCGCTTTTCAACAGGATAGCTCTTTTTAGTAGGGTTTTGATAAACTAAAGAAATATATAGCATAACCACTCATTCTTATGCCTCCTATTCCATGAAAGTGCTTTTTATATATCATAAACATTAGTCACATTGGGGAAATTCCTATCACAATATGATGACACTGGGAAGGAGATGACCATCTACTATATAAGTCACACTTATGTCAACTATGAGCTTAATTATTCTCCCAAGGAAAAAGTGTGTTTATATGTCATCTTTAGTTATCAAAAAAATTGAAACTACATGCTAAGTCATCAAGTGAATCTCATTTATAAAGTTGATCCACTTAACTTGTATATTCTTTCAAGAGCTTCTCTCATGGGATGGATGGATAAATGGGTCATTTTTCTTAGCAAGTTTGACATCGAGTACATGAAAGGGAAATTTATGAAGGGCTAGGTAGTTGTGGATCAACTAGTAGAGGATCCTTTGATAGATACACATCCATTAGTGATATATTATTTGGATGAGTTCATCTTCATGATCATTGAATTATTTTTATGAAAGCTCTATTTTAATGGATCATACACACAACATGGTTCAAGAGTGGGTAAATTTTTCATCACCCATAAGGTGAATTCATCCCCAAGACTTTCAAGTTGGCATTCCCTTGCACTAACAACATGGTGGTACATGATACCTTAATTGGTAGATTAAAATGGTTGTTCAATGGAGCATTACCCAACCATAGGTTTATCAAGATTCACAACTTATCATCAAATAGGTCAATAACGAATATCAAACAAAGGATGATAACCTTCTCCCTTATAAATGTATGGTTGACAACTTCAAAAATTACTTCACACACATCTAGTTTGATTAGGTTCTTTTGCTTAAGAAAAAATCTATTGATGTGATGACCACTATTGGATCCTAATTAGACATGTTGCATGATAGTCAAAAGTGTGAGGTCCTTTTGGATTAACTCCTAATTTCAGCCTATGATGTACCTAATTTTGAGATGGTATGTAAAACTATTGTCCCAAAGCTCTTTGGTATCACGAAATATACACCTATCTCCATGATCAAACCCTTCCACCTAACCTTACATACAACTAATGTAAACACTTCATCCAACGAACATAGTGCTACACCCTTCTTGGAGATACACTTTATCTTAGAGGCTTGATGGTTCCTTATTAAGATGTTTAAACACAACAAAATCCCATATTGCATTACAAGAGGTTCATAATGCTATATGTGGGGCACACAATAGTGGACTGGTGTTAACTAAGAAGCTTCTCATAATGGGATACTATTGGTGTACCATGGAGTATGATGTGTGTCAATTTATTAAGAGGTGTTTCACATGCTAGCAACATGGAGATATTATTCATGTACCATTGCAAGCATTACAACCCATTACCTTCATGGCCCTTTTATTAATGGGGCCTTGAATTAGTTGGTAATATCCATCCATCTTCCTCCAATGGAAAAAAACTTATCATTAGAGCCACAAATTACTTTACAAAGTGGGTGGAATTTATCCCTCTCACACTCATGACTGTCACTCAAATATCCAAATTCATCATATACCGTATGATATTCCATTATGGTATTCCCTCCAAAATCATCATTGAAAATAGTAGACCATTCAAAAACCAAGACATTCAACCTCTTTGTGAATGATTCCATATCCATCATTGCTAGTCTACCCCATACTACCCCCAAGGTAATGACCAAGTTGAGGAAAATAATAAAAACTTACTCAAAATCCTCAAGGAAGTTGTCAATGATATTGGTCATGATTGACACCTCCATCTTAATCGCACCTTGTAGGAATATCGTACAAGAATCCACACGCCTACTAAAACCACTCCATATTCCTTCGTCTTTGGTACCAAAGCTATCTTACCAACTGAAGTCAAACTTTGATCATTGTGTATCTCTTTGAAGAATATTATCAATGATGAGGAGTATAGGGTTGCACACTTGCATCAACTAGAAATCCTAAATGAATGGTGCCTCAATACCTTCAATCGTCTCTAGGAATATCAAATTAATATCTATACAATCTATAATAAAAAGATCAAACCTGTAGAGTTTTGAATTGGTGATGTGTCCTTAAAGCGAATTAGAAGAATCTTGTAGATCAAGAAAAGAAAGGTAAACTTGAGCCTAATTGGTTGGGTCCTTATGTCATCATAGATAAGTATGTATTCAATGCATATTAGTTGGCTACACCAAAAGGAGAATCTTTGGATGAGCCACTCAACATCATCCACCTCAAGTGGTTCTATGCCTAAATTTTCCCAATATCCCATGTTCAAAATTAAAAAAACACCAAAAAAATAAAAATAAAATTCAAAAATAGTAAAGAGAAATAATTTATCCCATCATATTCCTAGTTGATCATTTCATAATTTAAATACTATCCCATCTATGAGATTTATGCATGTATTTAAGGACATATCTTATTAAGCCTATGAATGGTTACAACCTTCATACTTGATATACCAGGATACAATATAATTGAAATCCCTTGTACATAGTTTATACATTGTAAATAGTGTCATTCCCATCCATTTCCATCTAGGTCATTCATTTATTATACATGTCCCTAGGTCCCATCCTTGTGTTTGTGGATGTCATCAAAGAACTTCCCATAAGTCGATACATCAACACAATCTAACCGTACCTTTAGGTTTCATGCACCTTGATCACTTTGAGCCTCATAATTCCTACCCATACATCCTCTTTTAGAAAAATATAATTAAGGTTTATTTCACTTTCTTGTTACTTTGGGATTTCATTTATCTTTGTTTTGAATTCATATTCTACCTACTCAGGGTCATCATGATCTTGTATATCATGGTGTGCTTTGACTGTTAAAATTAGAGGCAAGTTCTTAAATTTTGTGTTGTGTTTTTATGATTGTCCCACATTGTTGAAGAGCACATAATATACTAAGAGATGGGGGTGAATCAATATATCAAATCTATTTAAAAATATTTAATTCAATATATCTCTAAACATGAATCACCAAACATGAATCAAAACAAATACTATCAACCAAGTAACACAAACGCACACATTCACACAATGAACACCAGATATATGTGGAAACTTGGAATGGGAAAAAAGACAGTGAGAAGAGTTGCTTGGAGATACTGTCTAAATCCAGCCTCACATAAATAATGAATAAGTTACAATCATGAAGTAGGAACCAACCTACTAGAGACATCAATCCCCTACTATATTTGTAGGCACCAACCTACTAGCGACACCGATCCCCAATACAAATATCTGAGCATCAACTCAATAAGTAAGACACCAGTCCCTACTAGATTATAGAGATAAATTTTGTGGAACTTCAATGATGATTACACAACTTACACTTGGTCCAATCTTGCTTTAGACACTCTCCTACACACATTATGATTTTCTGATAATAGCACACGATGATTGAGATGGAACTCCCATTACATCACTTGGATTTACACTTTCTCGCACAATTTCTCTCACACACACATACACCTACAACATAGCTAAGATATAAAATATGGTGATTATATGCATCCCATAAAATTTACATTAATTCATGTTAGCTAGGAGTCCTTTAATACCATCCACAATTAAGTAGGTCAGCTTATGTGGACCTAAATTCAAATTTACATGAAACGTGTAGCGGGTAGGTCCTAAATCAAATTTCTTCCCACCAAAAGAAAATAATGTCATGTGATTCCTTAAAGGATCTTAACCAGTACCTATTCACTTTCCCACACTACCTTCGAAGGTCACACGCTATAAACTATTGTCACACAGCTCCTAAACATCAACTGGTTAATTAGCTAGCACAATGACCCAATTGTCACTTCAAAAAAATTGCATGTTGAACATAAAGTTTGGAAACTCTCGAATAAGATAGAACAAGTGTAGAGATACTCTCCTTTCAAACCACAGACCAAAACTCACATCAAGGAGGAAATACATATTATGAACATGTTGCCAAAAAAATCTATTTGCTTGAGAAACTGACCTCCAACATTTCAGATTAGACTTTCAGATTACTTTCATCAATAGAATAGATACAATCATGATATTGCAAGCATACTACAAGAGTCTTCTTTGTTGTTCTCAAAATGCTCTGATATGACAGTATGATTACATTTAATTCTCATTGGACTACCTGGTGACATTAATCCTTTGCCATCAGTGAGCACCTTTGACATCAAGGACATTACTACTTTGACATTAGTGAGTACCTTTGACATCAAGGACATTAACCCTTTGACATCAAGGACATTAACTCTTTGACATCAATGAAAACATATGTTCAACAATCTCCCCCTTTGTCATTGATGACAAACAACAAAATGTTGCTAGCACAAGAAGACAAATTTAATCTGGATCAAGAGGACACCTCGCATTGAGTTCCATTTTCTCTCCCTTAGATGATTTAGAATTTTGAAGTCCATTTCTCCCCCTTTGAAATCAATGGTAAAGGTCAAATTTTTTGCACAATCCGAAAACCAGTTTCCCAAATAGACTCCTCTTGAGTCTATACCACATTATTTTTGAAACACTCTGCAAGACCACCAATTCCTCTTGCAGTAGGGCGTCAATACTCCCCTTCAACTTTTTCATCCTCTTGATTCAAGAGGAAGGAGAAACCCTCCCAACTTTTTTTGAAGATACTCAAACGTCTCCTTGGAAAGGGGTTTTGTGAAAATGTCTACTATTTTCTCTTTGGTTTCAACATAATCCAACTTCACTTCTCTTTTTGCAACCTTTTCTTTGATAAAATGATACTTGATTGCAATATGCTTTTTCCTTGAGTGCATTACCAGAATCTTGGAAATGTTTATAGCACTACTATTGTCATGAAAAATTGGACTAGGTTCATCAAAATATATCTTCATCTCCTTCAAGTTCTGATTCATCCATAATATCTAAGTGCAACATGAGGTTTCTGCAATATATTCTTCTTCTATTGTAGACAAAGATACTGAATCCTAATTCTTTCTTAGCCAAGATACAACTCTGTCACTAAGAAAGAAATCTTTTCCACTTGTACTCTTCTAGTCATCTATGCTTCCTACCTAATTTGCATCAGTGTATGCAATTAGTGTGAAGTTTTCACACTTAGGATACCAAAAACCAAAATCCATTGTAGCCTTCAGATATCTAGATATCCTTTTTACTGCCTTGACATGAGTTTCCTTAGGTGTTGCCTGAAATCTAGCTACCATACCAACTGCTTGCATTATATCCGATCTAGATGTAGTTACATACAACAAACTACCAATTATTGACCTATATAAAGTCTAGTTTTCCAGAGTAGATTCATCATCCTTGCTCAATTTACACTCTATAACCATAGGTGTACTCATCGGTTTGCATTCTTCCATCTTAAACTTGCTCAACATTTATTTTATATACTTGTTTTGGGAAATGAATATACCTTTGTCTAATTGAGAAATCTGTAAACCAAGAAAGAAAGATAATTCACCAAGCATTGACATTTCAAACTCACTCTACATTGCATCCTGAAACTCTTTTCATATAACATCACTACTTCCAAAGATGATGTCATCAACATAGACAACAAAAATTAGCAATTGTGTTTTATCTAGTTGCAACATTCCTTTGTCTGGGTTTTGGGTCCCTACAAAACCTATTTGTAAAGGGTTTTAGGTCCCTTCAAAACCTATTTTCCCCCATTAATCAAAATAATTAGAAATTGATCACCTTTTGTTTTAATGTATAAGTTACTATATGCACTGCCTCTCTGGAAACATTGGTTGTAGATATCTATCCAATATGGAGTCCCATGCTCTAGGAGCCTGTTTGAGTCCATAAAGTGCTTTCTTTAGTTTGCACACAAAATCTGAATTATCTAAACATTGGAATCCTTTTGGTTGCTCAATGTAGACTTCTTCTAACTATCCATTCAGAAATGCAGACTTCACATCCATCTGATATAGCTTGAAATTCTGAAATGCTAATAGGAAAAAAAAAAATTGATTGCTTCCAACCTTTCTACCGGAGCAAATGTCTCTTCAAAATAAATTCCTTCAACCTAAGCATATCCTTTACATACAAGTCTATCCTTGTTTTGGATCACTTTTCCATCTTCATTCAGCTTAATCATAAGGACCCATTTGGTACCAATGACATTTTTGTCTTTGGTTCTTGGAACTAATTCCCAAGTTTCATTTTTCTTAATTTGAGTCAATTCTTCCTCCATAGCATCCAACCAACCTATCTTTTTTCTTGCCTTTGCATAGGAACTTGGTTCAATTTTTTATAATAATGCAAAGTGTACTTGTTCATTTGCTTTCTCAATTCTTCTCTAAGTATGGACCTCACTATCCTTATTTCTAATGATTTAATCTTCAGAGTAATTTTTCTAAACATACCTTGTTGGAGTCTTTGCAACTGTGTTCTCAAAGCCAACTTTTGAGTCTTCATCACTATTATAGATTGGTTCTTCATCATCTTACTCATTTGAAGTATCAATAAATTGTATTTTTTCATCAATAATTACATTGACACTTTCCACAACTATCCTCTTCAATATTTTGTTATAGCATTTATATGCCTTGCTTACTATAGAATAACCAAGAAATATACCTTCATCAGATCTAGAATCAAACTTACCCAAATGTTCTTCATCCCTTTTGATGTAGCACTTTCTTCCAAATATCCTGAGATGTGTAACTAAATCCGGTCTTCCTCTCCACATTTCATATCATGTTTTAGCAATCCTCGGTCTGATTTGGGCTTTGTTCAAAATATACAATGTAGTTTGAACTGTTTCTCTCCAATACATATCTAATAACATTTTTTGGCTTAAAATTGTTTTGTACATCTCCTATATGGTTTGATTCTTCCTCTCAGCAACTCCATTCTACTATGAAGTTCTAACAGTATAAAATTGTCTCCAGATCCCATGTAATTCATAAAATTCATCATACCGGTCAAAAGTGAATTATCCACCTCTGTCTAATCTTAGGCATTTGATATTCTTTTTGGTTTCATTCTCAACCATATCCTTGAAAGCTTAAACTTATCAAAAGCTTCTAATTTCTCCTTTAGAAATGCAATCCAAGTCATTCTAGAATAATCATCAATAAACATCATAAAATACCTATCACCTTGAATGCTCTTTGTTCTCATTGGTCTACATAGATTAGTATGAATCAAATCCAAAGGCTTTGTAGTAGAATATTCCTTAGTAATAAATTTGGTCCTTGTCTGCTTTCCTTCATGACATGCTTTGCAACTAGTAGACTGAGGCTTCTTGATTTTTGGCATGTCTTTTATTATTCATTTTGAATTGATCCTCACAAGATCATCAAAATTGATGTATCCCAACCTTCTATGCCAGAGCCAATTCTCTTCTCTTTATATTGCAAAGTAATTTTATCCATTTACCTTACTGAGATGATATATCGTTGTCAGTCTTGCTTCCTTCCTCAACTAACTCTTTGGTACCGATCTTTCTGATTTCACAACCTTTAGCATTGAATAAAGCTTGTAGCCTTTATCACCAATTTGATTTACACTCAGAAGATTGTGCTTCAATCCTTCTACATATAGAACATCATGAGTTTTTGTCTTTCTGCCATCAAGACTCAAAATACCCTTATCGATAATCTTAGCATAATTAAATAATTAAATAATTATTTTCTAATCTCACATTCTTCTATTAATTAGATAATTTTGAATTATTTAATTAAATCAATTTATCTTTATTCTTCTTATTTATTTAATTATGTCACTAATTTCTCTTCTTTCCTCTATAATTAATTAAATTGTTATTTATTTAATTATTCATTTTCATTTTTCCTCCTTTCTTCTATAATTAAATAATTATTTTTAATTATTTAATTATTCATTTAGCCTTTTCTTCTATAATTAAATAAATCTTTATTTATTTAATTATTTATCATTTCCTTCTATCTATAATTAAATAATTGTTTCTAATTATTTAATTATTTGTCATTTCCCTCCATCTATTATTAAATAATTATTTTCAATTATTTAATATTTCATTTCTTTCTTTTCTTCTATAATTAAATAATTATTTTATTCATTTTCCCTCTCCTAAATTAAATAATTGTTGCAATTATTTAATTTATTTACTCTTATCCAAACCCTATCTCTCACCTAATTTATTGGATCATGTTTCATTCTTCTCATCCTTATCTATTTTCTTCTCATCTAATCTCATCCATTGATCATCATACCTTATCACTCAATCCTCACCACAATCTTTGAAATTTTGTTATCATACTATCTTGAGATCTTGCTATCTTACATCTACATTGAGCTTATTGTGAAATATTGCATACATGTCTGAGAGAAAACAAGTAAAATGGAGAAGAGCAATGGAGGAGAATCAACTATGGCATAGGAATTAAGGTTTTAGTGTTTTATTAGTTGAATTTCTATTTTCATCTTGTGTTTCATTGTTAGATTAGGGTATCTATGGCTTGAATTTAGGTAGTTTTGTGGTTGCTATCGATGATTCATGTTTTTCCCCCAATTTTCCCTATTTACAGGTTCTTCTCCTTTTGAGTATGTAGAGCAGTCTGAGCCACCATGGATTTCTTTGATCTTTTCTCCTTTGGTTTCTTTTTCCAAACTTTATCCACTTCATTATTTTGATATTTTGACTTGTCTCCCTTTGTTCCAGTATAGGAGCACTCACAAAATTGCTTCTATAGTTTCTAGCAATGTGTCCAAAATTGTTGCATTTGTGACAAATAATATTGAAATTGTACAATGGTGCAAATGCATTTTTGCTAACAAAATCATTTCTTCTTGCTAGAGTCTTCCTAAAATTCATAGCCTTGTGACCAAAATGATTGCAATTAAAACAATAACTAGAAAAAGAATGATAGTACCTAGTATTGTGGTCTTGTCCTCTTGAAGCTTGTCTTTTGGATCTTCTATTCTATCTGTGCACTTGGATAAATCCATCATTCAACACCTTTCTTTCATTGATTGCTACAACTTTCTTAGATTTTGAACTTCTGGTACCATTCCTTTCTAGATTCTCAACAACAAACTTCAGAATCTTCTTGGTCACCTTACTCTTCTGCTCATTAGTAATTCCAAGATTGGTTTTGATATATGGTGATCTATGGATTTCTATTATCTGATCTAAGATCTTTGTGCTTTTCCCAAACTTTGGCTTTAGCTAATGATTAGCTTTTTCAAGGTCTTTCCTTAGTGATACAATCTCTTCAAATTTTTCACAATCCTTTGTCTCTTGATAGCAATCTTTCAGTCAAAACTTCTTTAATCCTCGTTGTCTCTTCTACTTGAACCTTTAGATAAATGATCATCTTCTCTGCTTCCTCAATATTTTGAGATAATTTGTCTTTATCTTTCACCTCTTTTGTAATTCTTTTATTTAGCCTTTTGATTTCCTTTCCGGTACAACACAATTCTTCCACAAGGTCTACTTCCACATCATCTTCAATTCTGGACTTGATTTCTACATCTTCTTTATAAGTTTCCATAGCCATGAAAAGAGCCCTTTCTCCTTCATTACCAAAAGTGACTTGGTCATCATCATCAGATGAGTAACCTTCCTCATTGATAAAGAAACTTTTCTATTTTTTTTTAATCTTTTTCCCTTTTTGAAATGACTTCCTTTCATCATTTTTAGATTCCTTGTATGGACACTTAGCCATGAAATATCCTACTTCACCACAATTAAAACATTTGAAGGGAAACTTACCTTTATACTTTTTGGAACCTCTCTATAACTTTTTGATAAAATTTGCTTCTTCCGAATCTAATCCATTTTTTTAATCTATATCATCTTGCTTCTTGGACACCTTGAATGCAACCTATTTCCTTACAAAATTTTCATTCTCAATTCCCATTTCATATGCAGTCAAAATTCCATGCAACTCATCCATAGTTATAGTATTCAGATCTTTAGCTTCTTCAACAAAAGAAACTTTTGCATCAAAATTTTTGGGAAGGGATCTAAGTACCTTTTTCACTATCATACCTTCTTTCAGTTCTTCACCAAGACCTATGATGGAATTTACAACCTCATCAACCCAAAGCAGGAAGGTGGCAATGTTTTCCTTCCTTTTTTTTGAGACATTCAAACTGACCTCAATGAGTTTGAACCTTTGCTTGTTTGACCTTTTCATCACCTTCATAGATATGTAATTTACTCCACACTTCCTTCGCTATCATGCAATGCATGATCTTTACAAACTCAAAGTTAGATAAGCCACATAAAATAACACTCCTTTCTTTAGCTATTTTCACAAGCCTTATTTCTAGCTTGATCTCTTGGAGGACTTTTAGGGATCTCATATCCATCCACAATTGATTGCCAAACCTCAAACCCTAGTGCCATCAGGTAAGCTTCCATCCTTACTTTCCAAAAAGCATAATTGGATCCATCAAAGAGTGGTGCCTTATTTGAAGACAAACCTTATTGATCCACTGAGTGTTCCATCTCGAATCTACCTTAATTTGTTAAGCTTCTTCAAAGGAACCTGGCTTTGATGCCAATTGAAGGTCACATAATATACTAAGATGGGGGTGAATCAGTATATCAAATATATGTAAAACTCTTTAATTCAATATAAATCTCCAAACATGAATCAAAACAACTACTATCAACCAAGTAACACAAATACTCACATTCACACAAAAAACACCAAATATATGTGGAAACCTGGAATGGAAAAAACCATGGTGAAAAGAGTTGCTTGGAGCTAATATCTAAATTTAGCCTCATAGAAATAATGAATAAGTTACAATCATGAAGTAGGTACCAACGTACTAGAGACACCAATCCCCTACTATATTTTTAGGCACCAACCTACTAGAGACACCAATCCTCAATATAAAGATCTGAGCACCAACTCATTAAGTAAGACACTAGTCCTACTAGATTACAAAGATAAAACTTGTGGAACTTCAATGTTGATTACACATCTTACACTTGGTCTGATCTTGCTTCAAACACTATCCTACACACCTTATGGTCTTTTGATGATAGTGCACAATGATTAAGATGGAACTCACATTACAACACTTGGATTTACACTTGCTCGCACAATTGCTCTCACACATACACCCACAACATAGCTGAGATCTAAACTTTGATGATTATACATTAACATTAATTCATGTGAGTTGGGAGTCCTTTAACACCATCTACAATTAACCAAGTCGGCTAAGGTGGACCTAAATTCAAATTTGCATGAAATGTGTAGTAGGTAGGTCCTAAATCAAATTTGTTGCTTCCAAAAAAATATGATGATGAGCACTTCCTTCAAGGATATTAACCAAGACCTATTTCACTTTCCCACGCTACCTCCAGAGGTCACACAATACAAGCTAATATTGCATAGCTCCAGAACATCAACTAGTTAATTAACCAACACAGTGACCCAACTGCCACTTCAAACATTTTGCCTGTTGAACATAAATTATGGAAACTTTGGAATAAGAGAACAAGTGTAGACATACTCTCCTTTCAAACTGCATACCAAAACTCACATCTAGGAGGAAATATAGATCATGAACATGTTGCTAGAAAAATCTATCTGCCTGAGTAACTAACCTCCAACATTCCGGATAGACTTCTGGATTACTTTCATCAACATAATAGATACAAGCATGATATTGCAAGCATACCACAACAATCTTCTTTGTCGTTCTCAAAATGATCTAATATGATAGTACAATTGCATTTAATTCTCACTGCACTACCTGTGTTACCCTAGGGCATTCCTTTTGTTTGTGGTTTTCCAAAATTGTATCCACCAAGCTCCCCTACGACCTTGTGAGATGTTAGCTTAACCTTTTATTTGTTGAGTCAGTCTTATGCACGTGATACAAAATCACCTTGGTTCCTCATAAATTAGTGCATAATATCTCATGTTGTATCAAACCAAGTTCTCGCTGAATTTCAATTTAATTATTGTATTTAAAATTCCCCATCCTATCCTATCCAACATCCACCTATTTTATCCATCGTTTTGTCCTCAATTATTGATCCCATGTACACTTGATTCTCCTCTTCCATATTTTTTCTTCTATATTCCATCTTATGTCCATCTCACTCTTGCATTTGATGTACTATGGCATGACATATACATCCACACATCTTCATTTATCTTTATCATCTATCACCATCACATTAATCTATTAGGTTTTGTGAGCTTATCAAATAATTGAATATGAAGGTGAGTGATATCAATGAAACCCAATTCAATAATAAATGATTATATCAAATTCAACCAATATTAACTCCACAAATATACCTAACCTTATTCCATTATACTTGACAATGCTATAAATAGTGGTATGTGGATTTCTCTTAACTTTAGCATAACCTTGAATCACATAATGGATGTAGATATGACTTCATTTCTCAAAATTCACGGAGGGATTGAATGGTTAAATGATGGTATATTTATATCTTTCATAGATACTTGATCAACGGTGTAGAATGTTTTGAGAGATTGATGAATGAGATTGAGTGAGAGATAATGATGGTTTTGCAAGTGACATGTGTCAAGATGAGAGGCTAAGATGTTAAGTGGCTACATGAATTAGATGACTAGGTACATGGATGTGTGAAGTGAGAGTGAACTAATGTTTTTAATCGGTTCACTAAATTAAGAGATAGAAGAAATTTAATTTCATGTGCATGAGATGAAAATATATTTAGGAAATAAATAAAACATTTCTTTTTAGAAGAATTTAAAGATAGAAAAAAAAAATTAAAAAGGAATAATTTATTTAATTTTAGTGGAAATGAGCTAATTAAATAATTACGATTATTTAATTATGGTGGATGAGAAGAATGCATGAAATAATTAAATAATTAAAAATTATTGAATTAATGTGGATAGAAGAAATTAAGAATTTAATTAAATAATTAAAAATTATTTAATTTGTGTAGATAAAAGGAATTTGAAGTAATAATTAAATAATTAAAATTATTTAATTAAAGAGGATAATGTGTTATCTTAATTAAATAATAGTGATGGATAGATTGATAAGATTTGATGACGAGAAGTGATGTTTTAGATGAAATATAAGTCATTTTTAGTTGCCTACATTTTGCCCCTCTTTGAGAAAATACGCTCGTTGTGTTGCTTCAAAGACATGGTGTTAGGTAATGGCATGCCTCAACATGCCCAATCGTCTTTCAAATTCTTCTAATTGTCTTTCAGCTTCTTGTTTTGTATCAAAAAGGTCTTCTAATTCAGCTTCTTGTAGTGTATCAATAAGGTCTTCTAATTCAACTTGTAGTGTATCAACAAGGTCTTCTAATTCAACTGCATCTTCTGCATCAAATTCTTCAAATATTGGCTCATAAATGTTATCTTGCAAATAAAGATCTTCATCTACAACATCCCACCGAGTTGTTGTGTCAGGATTTTAATAAAATACTTTTACGACTTTGTTTTTGCAAGAGCAATTTGGGGCTTTATGGCCAGGCTTGTTGCAGATATAGCAAAAATTTGGTTGCTTTGAGGTCGAGGAGTAGAGCATTTGGGAAGATATTTATTTTTAGGTGCATAGGAATGGCACTTAGGGAAATTGTGGCATTGGAATTTGACCTTGTGTTTGTGGTGTTTCTTATGAATTTTACACTAAACTTTTGTGAAAAGATTACAACCATAAGTTTCTATGAATGTAGGTGTTATGCGTTGAGCCTCATATTTAGTGATTTTTTTGTTGATATTTACAATCATCAATAAATCTCAAAATTTGATCTTTTGCAAATTGGATAAGATCAGTGATTGGTGTAACTTCTAAAGTAATTTCTCTAACTTCCATATATCTCAAAACTTTCACTTAAATTGTGTGGAAGTCCTTCAAGATATTTTGACTTAGCAAAAAGATTTTGACTTAGCAAAATCAATTTTTTGAGAGCCTTTTAGTTGATATAACAATCTTTTGAATGATCTAGAATATTCAGTAAAATCCTTCAGATCACAACATTTCATTGACAAAATATCTTTCATTTCGGCAAACTAATTCTAGGCAAAATTCATTAGTTAATAATTTTCATTGACAAAATATCTTTCATCAATCTTTCATTTTGGTAGACTAATTCTAGGCAAAATTCATTAGTTATTACTTCTAATAAACAATTAATTGCAAACGATTGTCCCTACACTTGTTGTGGTTGGCCAATTTGAGGATTTGTCTAAGTCTGAGTAACAAATCTTTGATAAACTTTAGCATCCTTTTTAGCATTTGATTTATTGAACAACCAATCACAAGCAATACCCATGTAATTAACAGCCAATTTGCATCTATTTTGTATATTTGATCTTGATAATGCTCCAATAATGATAAAAATATTGATCCATGATTGTATTATTTGATAAGGATCTTCTATATTATCAATATCTAAATACCATGGCTGAATAGGGCATGTAGTTATCATCATAAGAGTATCTGATTTTTTAGCTTTCTTTTCATGGGATTTGATTGGATATGGAATGATAAGAGAAATTGGTGTTGGTTTCTTTCCCTGGTTGACTAACCAATCTAAAGATGTTGATAAATCATTTATAGATTGACCAAGATGATCCATACGTTATACAGTATTATCATACTTTTCTCCTAAAGGTTGTACATGATCAATTATGATTGTAAGATCATCTTCGTTTTTGTGCAGATTATTCAATGTCTATTTTGACCGAGTCTGGATTTTCTTAAAGATGTTTTAAGATCTTTTAAACTATTATGATTACCTACCACAATATTTCCTATTTTATGTACATTATTGTGAATCACAGCTACTGACTCCTTGAGTGATAATATATACAACAAAAATCATCTACATTTTGTTGTAAGTGCTCACAAAACCTTGCAATATAATTTATATGTTTAAATTCATTTGAAGGTTCTTTTTCTTCTACAGATTTTGGTTGGAAAGTATACTAGAATATAGCTAGTTTACCATGTTATGTTTTGAAGCTTCCCTTGAGTGGTGGCCATCTTCCATTTTTATAAAATGATTCCTATGTTGCAAGGTGGGTGCCCTTGGTCTCCTTGTGTTGTGCAATGCAATGCTCGGGTTCGTGATATAGCTTAACCGCCTCACATGGATTCATTAACTTTGGCGATTGTATCGATCATTAACAAGTCGATCTTTTGGTGCAACGACAACCATCTTTGCAACAATTAGTATCAGAGCCTAGGTCACGGGTTCGAACCCATCACTTATGCTGGGGGGGATTGTTGCAAGGTGTGTGCCCTTGGTCTCCTTGTGTTGTGCAACACAACACTCGGGTTTGTGACATGGCTTAACCACCTTCCGTGAATTCATTAACTCTGGCGATTGTATCGATTTTTAATAGGTCGATCTTTTGGTGCAATGACAACTGTCTTTGCAACATCCTCTTGTTCTTTATACCACTCTAATGTTTCTACTCTAGGTAATGTCATAACCGTATTGCAAAATGGATGAGTTATACTTTTCTCCTTTTGTTTAGTTTTCTCTATAGTATTGGCTACTACAAGTTGAAAAGGGTTTGGTCCTTGATTTATAGGAGAACCTTCAACTTCTACAAAGAGTTGGGCTTTCTTCCTTTGAGAACTAAAAGAGGATTTGGAACTATGAAACTATTCTTCAAATGAATTGGATGAGATACTCTTGAGAGAGAGAGAGAGAGAGAGAGAGAGAGAGAGATCTTGTATAATACTAATATGGTTTTGAGTTACATTGTGGACTAGTTTGGTAGCTTCTAACAACTTTGGTGCTATATGTTGCATCCAATCTAGTTTCCATCCAATCAATATATCTATTGTTTTAATATGACCTTTTCGTAACTAGACTTCCCCATTCCAGCATATGGGACATTATCCAAAATAGAAGGATTATTGGTATTAGTCATGGAATACAATACTTGTATATTGACTTAAGCATATTTAAACCATCCAAACATATTTAACCCATACAAAGAACTGAATAGGGAGAAAGGTAAAGCAATGAAATTTTTGGTTAATTTGGATAAACTAGATAGTTGACATGTATGATTATAATCTACTTGTCTCTTATCACGGTGTGCTAGATAAGATACTAGTCTAATATTTCCAGGAATACATGACCCAATAGTAACCTGGATAGTCCCAAAATGGACATCTTTGTGCTTTCTAATGTAATCTACTTCTTTTGTTGGGAAGATTGATAACATTTTTGTCTAAAAAGTTTGTTGGGGATCATATTCTAGGGTCAATTCTACAGCTTTCATTCTAGGAATAACAAAATGCTTCAAGGTAAACCTAGTAATAAAATTCTTCAAAGGATTTGGACTTATAGCACTCTTCTCATGGGGTAGAGGGTCTAGCTAGATTGGCTAAAGCATCATGTTGCAAGCAAGAGGTCATGAGGTCTAGTCTCCCCTCCACCCCCGTTGCACCAGAGGGCATTTCGCACCAATGCCATTGATCACGTGAGAAAAGTTTACCAAACGCACTGTAGTTTATAAGGGGGGCTATCTGATTCCTGTAGTCTAAAAAAAATAGCACCCTTCTTATAATCAGACTCTGCTTTTAATTGAGAAGGCTTGTATGTACTTGTCCTTCAATGACATCTTTTGTAGTATCATTACCTGTAAGTTCAACTATTAAGCCACCTTATGTTGGCTAGGCTAGAGGTAACTCGAATAGTCCTTCCATGCTTGCTTCATTGATTCTTTCAACACCTTGCACAGTGAACCTTTGGAATTTAGCCATTTCTTTAAAGAATGGGAAGTCAAGACTATCTAGAGTAGGCTTACAAGGGTTTTATGAGAGTAGAAAACTCAATAATTTCAACAGACAATAATAATTGAAGTATATGATAAAAGACTCAAATCTCAACACCTAAGTGCACCTCTATAGAGATAAACTCTTCACTCTCTAGATGACTTGCTCAAGACACTTGAAATGGTTATAGGTTTGTTGTTGGCTCTGATACGACACAGACCGAGAAAATAGTGGCGAAGGCTATTGGCTGAATGGTTACGATGTTTGACTATTGATGAAATATAAATATTACAAAAGATAGTCTGCAAATTCTCTTTCTGATATCTCAATTCGCAATTACGCATAGAGATAGAGCATACTCAATTACAAGCAGAGAGACTAACTCTAAGACTCAATGCCCACAATGCTTTCACAAGGGCTTATTTATAGGACTCTTATTACTCGGACTAGACAATAAAAAGGGAATCTGACTTATGATACTGGGTAAACTAAATATCTAAAAAGGAGGTATAAGGGTGCCAACACAACCATTAAGAGAACTTTCATCCACAAAACACTCATTTCATTACCTTTGAGCAGATCCCAATACCCCTTGGCTTGCTCCAATAGTGCCTCTTTTGCCCATCACTTGTCTTCTACTCCCTAGCAAGGAAAGCAATCTAGTCAACAATCCATTCACCTCCACTAGATCAACTTTTGCCATGCCTGCAGCTCAATCATTCATACATCCAACCAACATGAATAAGGCTTGTACTTAGCATATAATTCCCTAAGGAAGTTGAGGGTAACTTACTAGATGAAAGGACACAATTGGGAAGCATGATGCACTAAGATCAACTCACATGGATTGTTGTTTGCGACTATTACAAACTAAAGATGAGTGGAGACATTAATCACCTCAAAGAACCACCTATCATGTATTGTTGGCTGCAATGTCAAACTGTGTTCCAATGTTGAAGATATAGTTTTTTTTTATTTAAAAATATACATATAATTTTTTTAAATGTTTTATACCCCTAACAACATTGATTCAAATACATTTGCAAAACAACGTTTTTCATACCATAAATCGATAAGCATTACACTAGTAAAACATAATTCAACTTTTTTTGTTCAAAAAATAAAATCAATATGAAAAAGGAATTAAATAGTTTGCTATGTGAACATTAGTATTACAAATTAAAGCAAAACAATGGTTTTTTCATACCCTAAATTGATAAACCCTACACCAATAGAAAATAACATTTTCATTTAAAAAATCAAACAAATTCAGCGTTAAACAACATGAATGTGAATTAAATGATTCAGAAACATTCTTAAATATGTAAACGTAACATTTAAGAATAAAATATATTTTGGGAAAGATTGGATTAAAGGAAAAAAAAAAAGACCTAGAATTGAAAAAATTCTAAACATTCTCTCTTCTTGAATTGCCTGCAAACTTGTTTAATCACTCGTAACAGTCAATGATGCAAATGTAGTGTAAGAAATGGCGTAGAGTCAGATAGATTTAACCATGCATTTGGTGTGGTTTTTGGATTGTCCGCGCATTTGGTGAATCTGCATTAATAGCTTGCTGAGTACGCTGAGTTTACACTGCAGACTTACCCAAACACTTATGCAAGTTGGCAAGATGCTTGCCTGCGTTCTTCAAAATTGAAGACTGTCGCTAGCAGAGAAGACACTCCCAAGAGAATTGGAAGTGGTCTGTGTTTTGATTTATTATTGTAATCACTTGTTCAATGAAGACTAATTTTTTTAGCAAAAGCAACTCAAAGCTCGACAATCCCTTCAAAACTGAGTGGGAATAAATAGTCCCTGATTTATCAGATTCCACCATCAAGGAATCCAGCTTCAATTGCAATTATTATTTACCCAATTAAAGAAGACAAACATGTTACAATCTTACAGAGCGAATATAGATATGTCTTGCTATAAGAAACAGTGCATACATGCAGTTTTTCTAAACTTTGGCTTTGGTCTCTTCTTGGCCCCCTGGGCTCCGTGTGTAAAGGGTACTGCACCCTGTAAATGCAGCTTACTTTATCAAAAACAGTGCATACATGCAGTTTTTCTGTCAAAAAGGTGTTCAAGGTGGGGCATATTTAGCTCTATAGCTAGTACCATTAAATATGACGGGCAAATTCCAGGTAGGGTTCTCCATGTTATAAAATGGTTTATGGACACTCTTTAATTCATCTACAGCTTCAAACGCATTTAAGCTTATAAATGCTTTCCTAATATGATAGTTCAGATTTCCATGGTATTTAAAAAATATTTTATCCTATAAGCAGAATGATGCCCCTTGATACAAAGCCAAGTTGCCCCACAAGTTTCCGTATGATGATATGGACTACAAAAATGACAAAATTAAGAATCCAAACAACATAAGTACTATAAACAAAAAGACACCAGACAAACTACAGCTATAATAATTACTTCTATTCATATAGCATTTAGTACTTTCACAGATGTTAGCATGAGATGTTTCATCCAGAAAACGCTCAGAGAGTCGGATCCAGAAACATCTCATGCTACTATCATGGACTGGAAATTTTATGTCTCCAACTTCTACAGATGCATTAATTTGTAATGTTAACAAAGAAAACCAAGACCACATCCACCATTTTAGGAGCACTGTAAATAAAAAGCTACAAAAGAAAGCTTTGGGTACCGATTGGCAAAGGCTTACAATTACACGCAGAAAAAGCTCACAGTCAAATCCAAAAACATCTCATGCTAATATTATGGACTGGAAATTTATCTCTGCAACTTCTACAGATGTATTAATTTGTAATGTTAACAAAGAAAATGAAGACCACATCCACCATTTTAGGAGAACTGTATATAAAAAGCTAGGGAAGAAAGCTTTGGGTACTGATTGGCAAAGGCTTACAATTACATGCACCCCCTCCCATCTTAATAATAGGCAGAAAGAAAAAATAGAACAGTTAAAGTAATCATCAAGAGATTATTTTCACAACCCAGTTAATACTTGAACTGGAAGCTCTTTGATAACACAATCTGCCATTGAAACATAAAACAATTTTGTTTTAGGGCATACAAACACATGCATGCCATGAGATTCATAAATCTTAAGGAAGTTATAAAGCGTTAGAGACAAAAATCATCTAGAGACAACATATAACGGTGCACTTCAGGAGGATCTATAAACTGTTTAAATCACATGGCTGAAAAGTTAACTAGTATTAACAGGACGAATAATTAAATACATTGAGATTTCTAAAACTACGATTAACAATTATTTAGAAACCATAAGTGCATTTCAAAAAACATAAATGAATTGTTTGGACACTAGAACTCTAGAACTACCATGTATTAACAGGGCCAATGATTATTTACAGGGATGAATTTCTGCAACTTCAAGACTCAACCCAGACAAATACTTGATGAATTAGAATTACATGGGGGTTGTACACATCACAGATTGACATTTTACAAATAATGGAAAAGCTAATTTGAGGTCCACACCCTGAACATATTGCACATTCCTAGACTAATGTAGTTTGGCATTTGGACTAGGCCGGCAACATGTTTGAAATGACTTGACTGTTTCAGTGGACAAGGGCAGTATCCAACTCACATCTAACGCCAGGAAGCATGATCAAACATTCTGTTTTGCTCGCCTTGACTTGATCGTCCAGCATCTCCAATTCCAGATCCCCTGGATAGCATAGCCATGAGACCGCCTCCATGCACCCTCCCTTCGGGAAGTGACAAAGAGTTGTTTTCACTTATACCAGAAGAACTGTTTTGTTTTTCCATCTGCAGGTTATTTTTCATGGATAAAGGTACTAGTACTTGAGGTGGAAGAAGTGGTTGGTGAACTCCACGGCCCAACCTTTGCAGAGAACTACCACTCCCCAGTTCAGCATGCAAACCAACTACAGGTGCAGGTGATCCAACATAATGCCCACCCAAATGTCTCCCTATCACAGTGCCTCCCAAACGAACATTTCCATTGTCATCAACACTGGTATGTAAGAATGTTGGAGGATATGCTGTCCATAATGTTGGATACCGTTTGTCCTCAACACCTAATGCATTGATGTGCCTTTCATCTGACCCTATAGAGGGCAATGGAAGTTTATCCTCTATGCCATCTTTATTCTTCTCTCTGAACTCAACCATGTCAACATCATTGGAATCATTGTTTAGATTCTGATCAAGATTAAATGTAGAAGCAGAGGAGGCACCTATACTATTTGGAGATTCCGATGCACTTTTTGCAAAGAATTCAGATCGAACATTTCTCCCAAACTGTGGTAAGCTAAGGTTGGAAGGTGTGTTGGGACAGGAGGCATTGAGTCCCTTTGGTGTGGATGCAGAAGCCAGCCCACGGAATAGACCTGGACCAATGCCTGGGGCAAGAGCACCTGCACCATGTACCCTCCCATCCTGGACAAGAGCACTATGTGCTGCACAGAGACCAGTTTTTCCTCGTGCAAACCTGTCACACGGGCCTTGTACAATCTCCCCACTCTTTCCCTGAACAACTTCTTTTGCATAAAGTGAGCCCTCTGCACCCCAAAGGCATCTCTTGCCCCCTCCATGTGCCTTACAAAAATCAGTACTGCCTTGTGCACTTTTTCCACAGCCTTCAAACTTGCACCGCTTGCCTCCACCATGTCTGACACAGAAATCTGTCCTTCCCCTGGCACTCTTTGTGCACCCCTGAACAGCACATCTCTTACCGCCTCCATGAGCTACACAAAATTTTGTACCACCATGAACACTTTTAGGGCAAATTCCACCTCCCTCAAATAGACATCTTTTACCACCACCATGTCCCTTGCACAAAGGAGTGCTTCCTTCTGCGCCTTTATTGCACCCTGTGACAATGCATCTTTTGCCACCCCCATGTGCCTTACAATACATAGTGCTCCCCTGAGCACCTTTTGTGCAACAAGGAAATTGGCATCTTCTTCCTCCTCCATGAGAAATGCAAAGGCCAGAATATCCTTCTGCACTTTTTGTGCACCCTTCCTTTGTGCATCTTTTACCACCACCATGTTTTATGCACAACCCAGACTTCCCTCTAGCAGCTCTATCACAACCTTCATTACTACACCTTCTGCCACCTCCATGGCCAATACAATAATCGGTTCTTCCTTCTGCACTTTTTGTACAGCCAAGCTGTTGACACCTGCGACCTCCGCCATGAGCTTTGCAATACACCGTCCTCCCTTCAGCACCTTTATTGCATCCAGCTTTCTGGCACCTACGCCCTCCACCATGGGCGATACACAAGCCTGATGCGCCTCTAGCTCCCTTGCCACATCCTTTGAATTGGCATGTCTTTGAACTAGTGGTGCGTTGCTTCTTTTCAGTGATTCCAGACACACCACTTATAGATGATTTTGCAAGGTTGCTTCCTCCTTTTATGCTTACTGAGAGGTCAGATTCCCTCTGAATAGACGGCATAGCAGATACAAACCTTGATTCTGATGCCTTTCCCATTATCAAAGAGGGGATGTATCCCCCAGACTTCCACCTTGCTGAAGTAGAACCCTCATCTACAACAGGAATATTATTCATGTTGATAGCAGTTTCTATATCACTCCGTGTTTGCCCCAACCCTAGAGCACAATCAAACTCTGATAGAACACAAGATTTACCAGATTCTGTTGGGCCTCTTGAAAGGCTTAGTTGAAGAAGACTGCCAGAATCCATATCCATATCCATCATTTTAGGAGCCACCTCTGCAGAATTCTTTTTCGGGGAGTTATTCTTGGCATTTCCAAGATGAAGCTGGATTCCCAACTCTAAATCCACAGATGACTCTTCCTCAGTATTATCTTTACAGGATGTACTATTAGAAGAGGTACCAGAATTTGCCTTACTATCAGAGGAGCTTGTAGAAGGACCCAATCCCAATGCCAAACCAAACATTGCAGATGAACTTCCACTAAAATCACTGGAAGAAAACTTTCTCTTTGTCCCCTTTGGTGATGAAGAGAAGCTAGTGAAATTGCCAGATCCATTCATGGAGATCAACTGGTGATCACGAACCTGAGCTTCCAGTCCTAATGCAGGAACAGTAGCATGCTCAACTCCATTAAATGCTTTTGATGTATTTGATATAGGGGGTTTCCCCATGAAGCCCAAAAATGGAAGCTTATCCATTCAAATTATTTAGATATGGGCTTCTTTATTGTTGTAATGTATAAAAAATATGCCAATGCAAATAAAAAACTGTGTAGACAACTAATAAGCAGGGAATGGTTGCCCTCCACCACTCACAAAACCAGATGTGTCACACCTATCCATTGTTGTAAAGACTGATCAATACCAAAGTGATCCTAATCTGTCATAAGCGCTCAGAATATTTCATAGATGATCCCCTCGTGTAAACAAACATGATCTACACCAAGCATGCATCCTGAAGCCTTTCCAAACCCTGCCAAATAGAAATGAACTTGAAAATTGATTAGATTCTTCAAGAACACAAATCTTTCCTGATGAATACAATATAGCAAATTCAAAAATGAAAAAACATCAGCCAAGCATCAATGTCCGTGGGATTCTGCCAATACAGCTAATACAAGTCCTCATCTACAGTGGGGATCAAGTTCCTTAAGCTTTTGTCAATGGAGTGGATATATTGCACAACTGCCGAAACAATACATCTCCTTATGGAACTGCCTAGATGATTAAAGTTGAATGATAGATCTTTTGACTAGTGTGAACATTAAAGGACTCCTTAAAAAATAACTTGTCAATTTGATTCTTGTAATAAATTTCCTTTTGAAATAATGCTTAGTGCAACAATTAAGCAGAAATCCATATGTTGCATGAAAAAAAATTGATCTCCACATAAACGTTACTTTAATGAAGGATAGTAATTCAAGGACTCTTAAGAGAACTAAACTCTGAGAAAAATAGTATCTTAATTGTTGCAATAGACAGAAACCAGTTCGAACTTAATACAAAAACAAAAGACAATAGGTAGAGTCCAAAAGCTGTGGAAGATCATGTTTTTACATACAAAAAAAGTATAGAAGATCTCAAGAATTAAGGAGTTCAGACTACAAAAACCAAAAGTCATATATTACAAAAAAGAAATTCATCTCGATATCATGGTTATTTTAATTTAAACTCTATTAAACGGAAGTCATCAAAGGTTCCTCAAAAACTAAAACTCTGTTCAGAAAATTAGTATCTTCATCATTGCAGTAAACAGAAAGCAGTTTAAAGTTAATATAAAATCAAAAAACAAGTCTTAAAAGTCCATAATCTGTGGAAAATCAGATTTTCACATACAAAAAAGAGGCAACAACTCAAGAAGCAAGAAGTTCAAACTACAATAAGCAGAAATTGATATATTGCAAAAAGGAAATTTGATCTCACATGAAGTTTAGTTTAATTTTAACTATATTAAAGGGTAGTAATCCAAGGTTCCTAAAAAACTTCAAATTCTTTGAGAAAAGTGGCATCTTCATCACTGCAGCACGCATAAACCAGTTCAACTTAATACAAAATCAAAAAACAATAGGTAGAGTTAGTAAACTGCAAAAGATAATTTTTTACAATAAAAAAGGAATAGAAGATCTTAGGAAGCAAAGAGTTCAAACTTATTATAAAATAAGATGAAAATAGGGAGAAACCATAATCTACGGAAGATCAGATTTGCAAATCTGAAAAAATATTAGCTCTCACAAAGAAAGCAGTGCAAGAGTAAATTCCAAAAACCCAAATATAAATACTCAAGGCAGATCCCATCAAAGGGGCTACTGATCAACTTTTAGGAGCCACAAGAAACCTAGACCTGACCAATCCATAAAATGAGAGCTTTGGAATTTTAGCAAGAAACTGAGATCTTCTACAAAAGGGAGGATTGAAGTGGCTGTTGAAAAGTGGGAGGCAACGAGAAAAAGCTGAATGTCTGCAGCACACAACCCAACCAAGAATAAAAAGAGTCTCCAAAGTAACACATGTGCAGCAGTTTTGGCTCCTGTGCAACATCTCAATTTCATATCAAACTGAAATTTATTCAATCTGTGTATAGAAGACCTTAACAAATATTATCTAGAAATAATTATCATTGATAAAACATCAGGAAAGAGCTCCAACACTCTTATCATTGATATAACAGTACTCCTTTACTACATCTTTCTCTCTGCAGATGGAATGACATGTTCTAAAGCACTATTAAACATATCTAGTTTTAAATAGTTATTATAAATGAATGAAGAGTCCCATGCATAAGCCCACATGCAGAAGTACTGATAAACATGTGAAGGCTTGTTCAGCACAGGAGGTTAATAAGAATATGATTAGCACTAAAGACAGCACAACCTGAAGTTTTAAGTAGATAATAAAGGTGTTGAACCTTCAGATTTCAACAAGGTACATGAGAACAACATACATACAGAGAAAATGAATAAAAAGAACTTCAACCATTAAATCCCCTCACCAAAAGCGTGACTGCATAAATTAGTCATTAAATCCCACAACCAAAAGACCCACGATTTGGGTGCATAAATTGGACAATAAGTCTCCATTACCAACACCATGTTTAAACCAGTACACCGAGATATCTAAAACAACTAAACAATGGCTGGGAGTTTATAAGGATACATGCAAACACCATTAAACAACGGTATAGTAAAAACCAGAGACATAGAATTATATAAAGCTTCTTACTTTAAATTCCAATAAGAAAAGTGAAAAAAGGTAATTAACCACATAAAAAGCCAAAAAACCGTAACTAAAACCAGTGACAAAGACCACACACATAGAAAACACAGCACATATAGAGCTAATCAATGAAAAAAATTGAACAGCGGTTGTAAGTTAGAATCCCAATCCCGAATAGTAAAAAACCTACAGAAGAGTAAGATACAAATAGAGCTTAAGTAGGAATTCAGCAAACTGATGTCATGCAAAATACATGTCTTTGCAAAGTCAGAGCTTGCCAAATGGGTGTCCTTGGAAAGTGGGGACATCCGAAATGGGTGTCCGAAACGCTACTCAATGTTGGAATTTGTGCCCCCCCAACCGATCTAATACCCACAAAACCAGATCTAAAACCTTTCTTAGTGTAGGCAAAAAGAACACCAAGTAAACAAAAACAACATAAACTGCAATTCCAGACTCTTTGAGATCAACAGCATGTAAGCCCTCCATTGATCTGATCTGCCCAAAAGAAAAAAACAATCCCAAATCAAAAAATCAAAAAAGAAAAACCAACAAACCATTAAAACAAATTTGAACAGACCTGTGAAAGTTCAGGTTCCAGATTCGAATCCCCCTCGAGATCACCTCTCTTCTATTTGACCTCAATGAACAGAACTCCTGACGGGTTCTTCTTCCTCTTTCTTATATTTATTGTTCTTCTAACTGTAAAAATCAACAGTGGGTATAAACAGTGTGTATACGCCCCCCGCATATAATCAGCATAAACTCGACGCCGAAGACGATATCAGAGTCATAATAACAGAAAACACTCAGACTTGATTGAGCAGCCGTTCAACGCGCAAAATAATGACGACCACACAACATATACACACAAAATATCCTCGGCAACACAAAAGAGGAAGGGAAAAATGCTGTTATACGACAGAAATTTAATAAAAATAAGTAAAATCATAGATAATAACTAGGTATAAGATTTAGCACCTTTATCATTCCAAATTTTTGCCATTTGGAGAGAGGAGAGAGTTAAATATTTGCCACTTTTATCACAACTTCCATTTTTTTTTCGAAGATATTTGAATATTTTATTTTAATAAATTATCTTTAAATGTAGTTATATGTATTTTTTTCATTAAATGTTTGAGAAAATAGAATTCAGATTAAGGATTTTTTTTTTTTAATTTGTTATTTTTTTCATTTAATATTTTATTTAATTATTATTATAGATATTAGGATGAGATTTCATTTTAAAGAGTTAGGGTTTGACAATAATTTGTGTTAAATGATGATTTATCAATATATCAAAGTATTCAAGTTGATATAATTTTTATTTTTAATTATTAAGTATATTTATTTATTCAAGTTTCTTTTTGTGATCATTACATTGCATTGGATTATATTATTAATTTTATTATTTCATAGTATTTACTTATCTAGTGAGCAAATCAACATGGTCTCTAAATCTACCATTATTATACCAACACAAGATTTTATAGACAAATTATTATACTCCAAAATCAAAGAGATCATCATTTCATAGTTCATATCATGTTCAAATAAGTTATTTATGCAAGTCAATCGCTAAGAATCCAATCAAATGCTATCAAATCAAGTAGCAAATCAATCACACACTTGAAATTGTGGAAGCACAAAAAGACAATGGAATTTTGAATTGTATTATACAATATACAATACTACAATGGATGCAAGGCTAAAAGAATAAGACTTAAACTTAGTTAAACTAAATTGGATTTCGTTTTAATCAGTATTAATTATATATGGAATATGCTAGTATAATATGAAAATGAATACATATGTATATGCATAAATAGGTTCAACAAAGCCTATTATAAATCTATTTGGATCAAGATGACCCTCTAAATGTGCCACATCAATCAATCCCTAATTTTCCTCTTGCAACGTTTCTAATTTGCAATTTTAATTGGATTGTGTAGACATTATGAAGATTCTAGATCCTCCAACCCTTAGATGGCATGTGTCATCATCCCAAAATTTGATGAATCAACTTAACTAATGATCTACATGTCAACATGGTGTGTTGGAAGAGATCATTAATAAAGATAGATCTAAATCATGTGTCTACATCTCATACATTTAATTGCCATCCTTGTTTAGAATTTGAAATCAACCAATCAAACAAGTATTTGCAAGAGCAAGTCTTCATCATCGATGAATACTAATGATAATCAAGGAATCCTAAATTCATCTTAGCTCTGAATGAGTGGTTATAAAGTTCCAATCCTAAAAAAATAACATACAACTTTTGTGCAAAAACATGTTCAAGCCACTATCATGAGATTTACATTGTTATCATTGGATCACGACGTCTAGTCTCCACATCATCCCCGTGGTGTCGGAGGGCGTGTCATACCAACATCACTGGTCACGTGGATTTTTTTACCAAGCGCACTATAGTTTATAGGTGGGCAGCTATCTGATTCTAATTCTTATAGTCTAAGAAAAAAAATACATTATTTAGCAAGATATAAAAATATAAAACCATTTATGTTCTTCAAGAACAAGATTCTTTGACATCACCACAATATCCACAATATCAAAAAACCAAAAAAAATTAACAGATCAAACGACAAACTCTAACTCAAAACATACACTAAAAATTTACAACAAGGAAAAAATCCAAAAAAATCCTATAAACCTAAAATACTCCCACATCATTACATTAAATTTCTAACAATTTTTCTAAAAACTAATTTCATGAAACATACTATCACACGTCGTTAAATCCAAACGCTTACAATACAACTTCACGAACTCTAAAAAACTCATACCAACTATGCTTTAATTTGCAATTTTAATTGGGTTTTATAAACATTATGAAGATTCTAGATCCTCCAACCCTTGGACGACATGTGTCATCATCCCAAGATTTGATGAATCAACTTAACTAATGACCTTATGACACATGTCAACATAATGTGTGTTAGAAGAGATCCTTAATAAAGATAGATCTAAATCATGTGTCGACATGTCATACATTTGATTGTCATCCTTGTTTAGAATTTGAAATCAACCAATCAAATAAGTCTCAACAAGAGAGAGTGTTCATCATCGATGAATACTATTGATAATCAAGGAATCATAAATTCATCTTACCACTAAATGAGTGGTTATAAAGTTCCAAGCCTAAAAAATAACATACAACTTTTGTGCAAAAACATGTTCAAGCCACTATCATGAGATTTACATTGTTATCATTGGATCATGAGGTCTAGTCTCCCCATTATCCTTATGGTATCGGAGGGCATGTTGCGCTAGCATCACCGATCACGTGAAATTTTTTTACCAAGTGCACTATAGTTTATAGGGGGCAGCTACCCAATTTTGATTCTTGCAATCTAAAAAAAAATTACATTGTTAAGCAAGATATAAAAATATAAAACCATTGATGTTCTTCAAGAACAAGAATACTACAACAAGATTCTTTAACATCATCACAACATTCACAATATCAAAAAACCAAAAAAAAATTAAGAGATCAAACGACAAACTCTAACTCAAAACATACACTAAAAATTTACAACAAGAAGAAACTCCAAAAAAATCTTATAAACCTAAAATACTTCCATATCATTACATTAAATTTCTAACAATTTTTCTAAAAACTCATTTCATTAAACATACTATCACATATCGTTAAATCCAAACACTTACAATACAATGCAACTTCACAAATTGCCAAAAACTCAGACCAACTATGTTCTATTATAATCACAAGACCTCCTCCCATCCACACCAATGGAATTTGTACTTTTCCCAATACCTTATCTACCAACCCCTAAATAAAATACAACTTATACCCTACAATTGCTCTTACACTTCCTCGAACCAAAACCTCCCATCAAATATCCACCCAATTTCAAAGCAATAATGTCCCTAAAATACATTTTAAAACCGAAATGAATGGTAAAACAATTAAAGACAATTAGAAGTCAACCCTAACGAGGACAAAGGTGTGCTGCGCTTAGAACGAGAATACTTTTCAGCGATCGGTCACGTGGAAGCGATTGGCATATATTCCCACATGGGCCCAATGGTCTCCCATTAAACCCCATATTAAATAAAATTACATTAAATTTGACCTCCGCGGCGATGCGATCGGTGGAGCAAGAAAACGACGCGACGCTTGCCGCCGGCGACCGCATCAATGCCCACGTCACATCCCCTTGATGACGTCATCTCTTACGTACTAATCGAGATGCTGACAGCCTGAACTATGATACCAGTAGGCGTGTCATTGGCCACCTGACACCTCTGGTGGGGCCCATGCAAACTAATTTTCTTCTAATAGTTTTTCCGTTCTTTTTCTACGGTGGGGCCCATATTAGGGTTTAGGTAAAGCTGGGCGCCTCTTTAGCCGCACCTTTATAACTTGCTTTAGAAAAAAATATTGGTGGTGGGATTGGAGGGTGACGTGGCGGAAGGGAGGCTTAAGAAATTTAATGTTGTTAAAACGAGGACACGTAAGCCTGGTTCGTTAGTGGTGTCCTACTTGGGATAGGAAAGTGCTAGGTACCTAAACTAAAAGTATAAAAGAATCCTTTTTGTTTTGTGGTCTGAACTATTGAAATATGGAAACTGGTTTTATTATTATTTTTATAATTGGGGTTACTCACTATTGGGACCTTTGAATTGGATATGTATTTTTTGGTTGTGGGGTTTTAAGTCAATTTTAAGATGGGTTTTAATGAGTGGTTACTTATATTAATAGTGAAAAGTTTAGGAATTATATTTATCTTTTCAATAGCCAATGAGAAAGGGAGAATAAAAGAATGAACTTCTTATATATAAATCTAAGATAGATATTTATCAATAATCTGGAATATTTAGAATGTATTATAGATAAAAGATAGTTGTTATTAATAATAGAATAAAATTGAATGATATAGATGGATTGTAATTGATGTCATGAAGTGATTCATTTGGGTGTAAAATATAGTGAAGTTTATATAAATATTTTAGAATTTTAAAAAATTGGTCTATCATTGTAGATCACATTCATAATTATAGGATCGATCACATGCTTATTAATTTTGATTTATGCAAGTACATATTTGATCTGTGTAGATCTTTGTATGTTTGACTTTAAGCTATTATTAATTTGTGTACCTTATTTTGTATAAAAACTTGGTTGTGTGGTTGAGCATTTGTATGTGGCAAGGAAAGTACCTTGGTGTGTTGAAAGCCATAAGGATATCAAGTCAATTGCTTTGAAAATGACTAGAAACAATAAGGTAGCATGCAACACATACCCTAGATGTTGATCCAAGCAACTGATGTAGTAATTAATGTTCAACCATGCCAACAAATTATTAGGGACTAGGTGGTATTGTGTACCTTGCAAGTCCAAGATCTAATTGCAATTATTTAATAGATTAATGTGTAAATAATTTGCACACATGGAAAAGGACACCCCACTTGGATGGAATCTTAAGATTTCATAAATAACACCCTTGCCACATGTTATTGGCCTTATGATGATTGTAAGAAGCCATTGAATAGGGAGTTACTAAGTGGACTATGAAAAACATCTTTGACTATATATTCATAAGTGTGTTTAACTAATATTACTACACCTAGATGGAGCACTTGATGGTTAATTTGACCCCACTTGGTCATTTGGGGGTCAAATTGATCGATCAAGATTTACATTTTAAATTTGCAAAATTACACCTAGAGGTGGGGCACATATGTTGAATGTGGACCACTTTAACATATCATTTGTTCATGGTTTTGAGCCCATGGTTTTTGAAAACCATACTTGGACTTGTATGCATCCTCAATATATATATATATGAAGGTTTGGGATATAGATATCATGTCACAATTTATGTAGCGTTATGCTACTAAAATTCCTCCAAGTTTAGACAGCTATATCTCTTGTGACACACAAAGACTACTATTATATTGTAACTTTTTGTTGTTGAGTAATACATTAGGTTTGGTGCTTTGGGGTTGGGTTTCCTCTTACAAGGGTTTTTTCAAGGAATATTTATGTCAATATGTGATTGACTCATTTTGTTTTATTCTTCTTCTTCTCCTTTCTACTATTGTTCCTTTCTTGGTGATATTTAATTGCCAAAATTATGCTAAATTTTAGTTAGATTAGGAGACTTGCAATACCATAAATATAGGATTAATGAAAGGAATTATTGTATATTTCATTTTATTTGGTATCAAATTTGGGTTATTTTGTTAGATATGTGGAAGGAGTGGGGCCTATCTTGTACTAATCCTTGCTCACTTGTGGGAGTTTTATAGTTGATGAGGTGTTCCAAAAAAATATATATGGTAGGCATTTCTAGAACAGAGGATTTGTTCACTAACATAGATTTGAGGGTATTGGTTTCTAACCGATCCATGGGATAACCTAGTAATAGAAATTAGTAGCATTGTCTCAAATTTGAAGCTTGATGAGGTGGTGGTTGCATTAATCTCTAAGGAGATGAGGTGGAAAATATAAAAATTCATTAAACATGTCTTGATTATAAGAGGTCATGTGAAAGACAAGGGCAAAGAAAATAAGAAGGATATGTGTACTAAGTCTAAGTAGAGATCTCTAACTCTCCTCATATATTCAAGGTAAAAAATTGGGATTATGGAAAGATCGAGCACATCAAGAAGGACTACACAAGGAAATAAGAAAAATAAATATTTTGATGGTGATTGAGACTTCAGAGCAATTAATGATACTATAGACATGATGATTTTATTGCAGCCCTCCATGAGGGTACATGGTTAATTTTTAGAAGCATTATAGTTGATTTAGAAGCATTATTATGCTACTAGAATGACTCCAAAGCTGTAAGTTACAGAATCTCTTATAAGTACATATCCTTGAGATCATATTTTAATATTTGGTGTTGATAATATAATTGGTTCATACTTTGTACCATGGGTCTTTTTTTCAAAAGAATTTTCCCCATCTATAGTTGTGTTGTGGTATAAAAAAAATATTATGTTTTATATATGTTTCTCCTTTTTGTAATTGTAAAGATCCAAAATTTTCACAACACTCTCCTATGAGATTATTTTAGGAAGATTTTCTACATACCTTGCTTCCTTTCAAAGGTATGTAATTTTTACCATTATATTTTACCCCCACTTTGTCTTGCATGTGAACTACCCTGATAATGCATATCAAATTAAAATCAAACATCCAACATGAATGTAAATTTTTCAAACGCTCATAAATGCTAGGAAAGTTTTGTAATGACCCAAATGTATATTTTTGTAAATAATATCAAATCTAAAAAAATCAATATAGTTTAAACAAATATTGAAAATACATGAATCAAAGTCACTCAAAATAGTAAACATAATTGATATTTTTTGCATAAACAATGTGTGTCTTTCCAAATGGGCTAGAGTTTATTTGTATTAATAAAATATGCATAAATAAGCTGAAATACAATTAGATATAATATAAAAATAAGATATATTAATTTTTCAAACAAAAATATATATGTTAAAGCTCCTTCATTCACAAATCGTACAAACAAACTATTGATGAGCTATGCTAAAAACTAAACAATATTTAAAGTGTATAATACAACATCTATATGAGATTATCCTCAAGAAACCAAAGGAGTTTCATCCTCTAATTTTTACATGAAAGGGGTTCCATCCTTAGATCGATGAATGAACACAAGTGCTCAAATAATTTTGATAGAGTTATGATATATGTAAAATATGAGATGTTGAAATCAAGAAACTAGTAGTTTGTAGATCATGAAGGACCAAATTTTCTCTAAAATTTTGATGCTTCTCTTCTCTTAAAAATAATAATTAAATTTAATTTTCATCCAAAAACTTTCATCTAAAGATACATCATAACCTCCAATTGATTCATAGCTAAAAATAGTTGGTAACTCCTCCATTAAATCTTGTCATCAAATATGATAAAAATAGGATTCACATTAGGCCCATGAATAATCCCACACCTCATTGAAAGTTGAAATGGATAGCCAGATGAGGACATGTTAGCAACAAAATTAAATAATGTGTTCAAATATATTTATTTTAGGTACCCAAAGTTGGTAAAATCCTAACTCTTAGCCCAATGGGAAAAAATAAAACTTCTTTCATGTGTTGGAAAGATTTATATCAAAAAATGAAAATTCAATATTTCTAGATAAACTATGCCCCATAAATTCTCCAAAGACGTTTGAAAATATAATTTATGAAAATGTAAAAATACCAAAAAAATATAAATCTATTTTCCAATTACTTTATTTGAGCCCATGTAAAATATGGAATAGGATTTTGGGTCCTTGGATCAAATTATTAGAAAGAAGACATTACAAGTTCACCCTTCCCAAAATCACTCGCCCTCAAGAGATACAAATTTAGATGCTTTGAGGTCTTTGGTCATTCCCATGTAGCATCTTCTACAAGTAGATTATTCCAGTGAACTAGATATTATGTAATGCTTTTATTTCTCATTTTCTTCACCTTAGTATCAATAACAACATTAGGTACCAAAATGATCTACCCCTCATCATCCAAGGGTGGAAAATTCAATGGTTTGATATGTTGTCCAAGTTCTCTTTTGGGGAAAGACACACGGATAAAATTATGGCTATTTTTATTCTCTAGCGACTCCAACTCATAAAAATGGTCACCAATTCTTCTCATGATCCTCTATGGTCCATAGAATGAGGTTTGATATTTTCAGTCCCACTTCTTTTGATGGAAGATTATTTGTATGGTTGCAATCTCATTAAAATAATGTATCCAATCATAAATGATCTCTCTATATTTCTAATCTACATAGAAGTTATGTTGATTGTGGACTTGATGGATGTGTTCTTTGAGTTATCTTAATATGTCTTGGCTATGCTTAACCAATTCACTAGTTTCTAGTACTTTGTTATCCATGAAAACTAAAGCAATAAAGGTTAATGCATCATAACCATATAATTCCATAAATGGAAGCATACCAATGGACATGTGAAAAGAAGCACTCTATAAATATTCTCCTAGGTAAAACCACTTAACCCAATCTATTTTTTGATTTAAAATATAGTTTCTCAAATACCCCTCAACTCATTTATTCACTATTTCTTTTTGTCTATCTATTTGAGAATGCGAACTTGTGGTATGATTAATTTCTCTACGAATAAATGAAATATATCCTACAAAAACAATTGATAAATAATAATATTTTTAGATGTTCACATGTAGCCTTAACACTTCTTTAAAAGATACGTTAGCCACTTGATCCATGAAAACTAAAGCAATATAGGTCAATGCATCATAACCATATAATTCCATAAATGAAAGCATGCCAATGAACATGCAGTAAGAAGCAAGCATTCTAGAAATATTCTCCTAGATAAAACATTTATTTATCATAGATGGATAATCATTTTTTGGATTCTTTTATATTCCTTCTTTTAAATGTTATAGGATGACCCTTTTATACTAATACTGCTCAAATTCTATCACTTGAAGCATCATATTTTACAAAAAATGGTTGTGAGTTCAATAAAAATAGAAATTATTAGACAAGAAATCATTATCTCTCTGAGTTTATCAAAAACAAATTGTGCTACCTTAGTCCATGTAAAATCTCCCTTATTGGTCATATCTATTAAGGAGGTTGCTACATGTGAAATTTCCTTAACAAGACTCTTGTAATAGTTTCAAATACCAAAGAAGCTTCTCAATTGTGTTAATATAGTAGGAGGTGGCCAATCTAGAATGGCTTGGAATTTGTTTGATCCATTTGAACACCTTGAGCACTAACGATATGGCTCAAATATATAATCCTTATCATAACAAATTCACAATTGGATTCTTTTGCAAAAAGAGTTTATTTCTATAATATACATTGAAATATATTTATATGATTCAAATTGATCTTCCCAATTCTTATTGTAAATTAAAATTCTATCAAAGAAAACTAAAACAAAACCTCTCAATTACTTTCTAAATACTTGGTTAATGCATGACTAAAAGGTGGTTGGTACATTTTTCAAGTCAAAAGGCATGACCAAGAACTCAAAGTGTCAAAAGTGACAATTGAGTGTCATTTTGTGCACATCCTCATTCCTTACACGCATCTAATGATAGTTTAATCTCAAATCAATCTTTAAAAAATACATAGCTCCATGTAACTCATCAATTAGCTCATTGATCAAAAGAAGGGTATCTATTTTTTATAGTCTTCTTGTTTAAATCTGTGTAGTCAATAAACATCTACATAATGCCATATTTTTTCTTCAAAACACCACAAATGTGGAGAATGAGATAGAATTATGCTTTATATGGCCTATCTTCAAGAGATCATTTATGGCCTTTTTATATCCTTCTTATACATTGTTGGTCAATAGTAAACATTAATCATAACATGCTTAGAGCTTAGTTAAAACTCTATGAAATATTGGAATCCTTTATTAGGTGGTAGTCTTGGAGGAAAATCATTGAACATCGCACTATGCTTATCTAAAATGTTGTAAATATCAATATGATAAGTGCATTTCTTGGTACCATGGATGAATTTGTAAGTATCACTAAAAAACTTCCTACCATGGAAATTTTCCCATATTAAACTTCCTATCTATTTTCACTCACAATGTTCCATTTGAAATACCTATAAGCACCACATATTTCCATTTATATTTAAACTTACTCCATGGATTGATAGTTCTATGAAGTCTCGCAAAGGTAATGCAACCCTTGTACACACAAAACCATATCATTCTCTCCTAAATCTATAACATGGAAATCATCACATATCTTATGATCTCCCAAGATTATGTTGGGTATGATCTCTAATAGTTATGTTGAGTTGTCATATTATTTTTGTGCATGGAATAGTGAATCCATCAACAAAAATGATATTGAAACCTTCAAAATCCTTAGCTTTTAGTCCTCTCTTAACCATGAAGCCTTCATCAATGAAATTATGGGTAACCCCACTATCAATAAGAACCATAGTCTACTATCTAGATAGAACTCCTTAGACTTTGAATGGATGATATCTAGGTACTCCTAGAAAAGAGATGCAAGTGTGCCTCCATTTTCACCTTCATCCTCATCTTTTCAAATCCACGATCCTTTATAACCATCTATAGATCTGACTCTTCATCAAATATTACCTCAATGTAATGGACATAACTTTTTTAAAGCATCTATGACTAGGTTCTCATATCTCTTTACAATAAAAATTAAGCTTATTACTTTCGATTTTATTTCTAATGGATTAATTTATCCTCTATATGATAGATGTTTGAGGTACGATCTTCGAGGGAAATGCAGTGATCCCTCTTTCTAAAAAAATCCATTTTTGTGGCACAAAGGTAGGTGCCTCTTATTCATATGGAAATTCACTCTTTAACACATGTGTCTTAAGATTTAGAGCTCTTTTGATGGTGTCTTGTAGAGAAAAGTGTGCAAAATCCTTAAAAATACCTTTAAGGGGTTCAAAAAAACCCTCAAAAAAGATAAAAGTGATTTTATTTTCTAAAATTTATTTGGTACCATTACTAAATATGTTTAAATTCTTCAAAATAGGATTTCATTGAGTTTCATTGTCTTGTTTTTGTAAGCTCTAGATACCTCTTTGTTAGGAAAAGGTGTGTTGTTCACCTTGCAAAATGTTATAACGTAAACTAATATTATTTGTGGTGTACCTAGGGGATTTGGAGATGTGTGTATCACATGGGTTAGCCACTCTTGGGGCCACTTTATGTGTTGTATGTAACATTGGGATAAATATTTAATACTGGAAAAAATTAGTACCAAAAAGTAATGGATAAGGGAAATGGTTTTATAAGTTCATGGTATTATTCACATGGTTTATGTAATACCGCTTTGTGGTTTTGTGTAAGCTTGTGTCTATAAAAGAAAGCACATGTAGTTGTTTAAGGTTGGCTAGTTTGGGGTTGGCTTGAGTGTGAGCATCTCTTATAGGTTGCACATGTGAGGGTTTGAACCATGGCATGGGATACTGATAGGGAGGTTGGAGGAATCAATCACTGATTCCTGCTCTAGGTCTTACCTAGAAGACCACCTTGGTGTCTTCCTTCACCACCTTAACCTATAGGACCTTCTTCTTGTTTAGGTTCCTCTGTTTCTCCTTGCCAACCCAACTATCATCACAATTCTACCTACCAAGTCAACCTTGGTGCAATGTTTACAACTCTTCCTTAGCCCTTAATCCACCCTAAAGGCTAACTCCAAAACTAGAACTTAGCTTTGCAGGGGTGTGGAGGGGTCTCTAATAGGTTCATTCCATCCCATTATGACTCTTAAGGGTCCACCTAACTCCAATATCTCATTGCTTCCACCAAACCCTCATTTAGGGTTAAAAAGGCTACTAGCCCTAGGAGCCCCAATTAGGCCTCCTTCTCCGAGAAAACAAGTTAGTTCTCCAAAGTTTCCCAAAGAACACAACATATTTCCTTGGGGTTCCTGGTCCTTATGACCATCCCTCAAAGATTCTAGAGGTCTTAACCCTCAACTGTTTGTACGCAGGCTTAACCCTTAATTTGGAAAATTAGGCCTTTTTAAGCCTTTTCCTGACCATACAACAGACTGTCAAGTTGTTCTCTCACCAAATGGATTGGTGGAGCTTCCTCCTTCATGTTATGTCTTTTCAATGCACTTAGTTGCCCTCTCCACACCGTGACTTGACAGGAAATGGTCACCCCTGCAAATCAAGTGCTATGCACTTCCTGTCTTCCCTAGCTGGACACTTCCTGGCTTGCCTAGAAGAAGACTTCCATGGTATCTCCGTTGCTACCAAAGACTCCTAACTCTACCATATTTACATTCATGGAGTCTAGTCACAATTCCCAAAGGTCCGTACAATATGTATAGTGGGAATGCGATCTAAACCTCCATTCTTCACACACAGCTTGTCAGAACAACAATTGAAAGACAACCAACAAACTATAAACAGTAATTGAAACTGATATAAGAAGATATTTTCTACCACAAAAAGCTTGATTGACACTCACACTACATACTACAACAGCTACAATCCCACTTTCAATCCATTAAAGCTCTACTTCTAAGCAAATATCAAAAACTCTCACATTAGCATAATTGTTCTCACTTGAATTTCAAAAATTCAAACAATCCAAATGCTTCCAAACTTGCTCTCATCTTGAGAGCACACTTAAATAGGGTCTCTAAATTAGTTACCACTCCTTAGGTCACTCCTAGGCCGCTTGTAGCTTCATTAAGCTTTTATTTTCAAAACTTAAGAAAAGAAACCCCTAAAAGGGCTAAGAGGCCCTCAACCTTGATTGAGTAAAAACCTTTAAGCCTAAGCTATAGTCAACATGACCTTCAACAATTCAACACCTGCTCACAAATGCCACAAAGGAAAAAACATAAAGGAACATGAAAATTTTGCTAGGTTAGTCCTAAACAAATTTCCAGGTCAAGACTTTCTAGGCAACCTAAGGTAACTTGTGGGTGCTCCTGCACCATACTCCCCCCCTCTGCACAAACACTAAGGAATGTGGGGAGAGATCAAAGTCAAGTCAATACCCTACTCTTTGCACTGAGCTTCATCCACCCATGTAGCCTCAGATTTTGTTTTGTCCCTCCATTTGATGAGATGCTCCATGTATGTCTTATGTCGGGTAGACTTCTGCACCCTTGACTCCAAGATCCTCTCTGCTTGCAAATTTCTTGTAGGAAGTAGGGCTATGTTACTTACATCCTTTAAGATATCCTTCTTGTTCTGATCCATTTCAGTGACTGTTCCCTTATATCTGATCAGATCAGCCACATTAAACACTGGTGAGATGCCCAAATCTGCAGGTAGCTCCACCTTGTAAGAATTCTTCCCATACTTGGCTAACACCTTACATGGTCCCACTCTCTTCATCTGCAAATTGGTTGATGTTCCCTTCTGCAACCTAGATTTTTTGAGGTGGACCATAACATAGTCTCCTACTGCAAATTGCAGATCCTTCCTAGATAGATCCACCTTAGCTTTCAACTTGTGAGTAGCCTCTGTAATTGTCTTTTTCACTTGCTCCTGTATCTCCTTCATGGTCTGAGAGAAATCCTCAGCTTGACCACTCCTATGCTCCATAGCTCCTAAATCTCTAAGTTCACACACACCTCTTGGGTGCATTCCATACACTATTTCAAAGGGATACCTGTGGTCTGGTTCACACTGTCATTGTAGGCATATTCAGCTTTGGAAAGGACCATGTCCCATGTCTGTCCATTATCCTTGGTTAGGCATCTTAGAAGGTTACCTAACACTCTATTTATCACCTTAGTTTTCCCATCGGTCTAAGGATGGTAGGCTGATCCAAAAGACAAATTGGTACCCAACCTACTCCATAAAGTCTTCCAAAAATGACTCATGAACTTCACATTCCTGTATGAAACAATGCTCAATGGCAATCCATGGATCCTCACAATCTCTTTGAAGAAGAGGTGAGAAATATAAATAGCATCATGGGTGGTCTTGCAAGGAACAAAGTGACTCATCTTACTGAACCTATCTATCACCACATAGACACTATTAAACCCTGTCTTAGTCTTACGGAGTCCTACCACAAAGTCCATGCTAATACATTCCCATGGTCTGTTAGGAATGGGTAGGGGTTGATACAAACCTGCATTACTAGCTCCTCCTTTGGCTTTCATACACACTACACAATGCTCCACATACCTCCTGACATCCCTTGGCAACTTAGGCCAATAGTAGAACCTCTGCACTAGTTCCATTGTCTTGTTGATGCCAAAATGTCCACTAAGACTACCATTGTGCTTCTCCTGGATGAGCTTCTCTCTCATTGATCCTCTTGGAACACATAACTAATTCCCCTTGAATAACAATCCACTTTGCAATGTATACTTTGAGTATTGACTATGAAAGTGATTCTCAAAGTTAGAACATACCTTGTATGCCTCTGAGAAGTCTTCATCTTCCCCATAGAGATCCTTGAAACTATCTATTCCAATGCTCTTTACTTGTATCTCTTGCACTGTCAACAATCTCCTGCTTAGTGCATTTGCCACCTTGTTCAACTGTCCCTTCTTGTGCTTGATGGTGAAAGTGAAAACTTGGATGTATTCCATCCATTTCAAATGTCTATTGCTCAACTTCTCTTGAGTGTTGATGTAGCTAAGTGCTTGATTATCAGTAAACACTACAAACTCTTTAGGTAGAAGATAATGCCTCCACTTCCTAAGTGACTGTACTAGAGCATAGAGTTCTAGGTCATAGGTAGAATACTTCTTCTTAGCTTCATTGAGCTTTTCACTAAAGAAAGCTATAGGCCTGCCTTCTTGGCTTAGCACTCCTCCTACTGCAATTCCACTGGCATCACATTCCACAGTAAACAACTTATCAAAGCTAGGTAACAAAAGGATGGGTTGAGTTGCCACTTCTTGTTTCAGTTTCTCAAAACCTTTCTCAGCTTCTAGAGTCTACTTGAACTTAGTTTTTAGGCCACCTTTGATTGTATCAAGGATTAGTGCACATATGCCACTAAAGTTTCTTATAAATTTCCTATAAAACTGAGCCAACCCATGAAAAATTCTTACCTCTATCCCTGTGGTTGGTGTAGGCCAATTTAGGATAGCTTCCACCTTGCTTGGATCCATCTTCAATGAACCTTGAGACACTACAAACCCCAAATACACAAGCTTTTGTTTGAAGAACTCACATTTCTCTAGGTTGATGGCTAACCTCTCCTCTTGCAATCTTTTAAGAACCAACTCCACATGCTTTAGATGTTCTTTTGTTGTCTTGCTAAAGATGAGTATATCATCAAGATATACCACCACAAATATCCCTGTAAAGTCTTTGAGCACTTCATTCATGAGCTTCATGAATGTGCTAGAGGCATTGGAGAGGCCAAATGGCATAACTCTCCATTCATACAACTCATTATTTGTCTTAAAGGTTTTCTTCCACTCATCCCCATCTTTAATTCTGATCTGATGGTATCCACTTTTGAGATCCAACTTGGGGAAGTATTGAGCTCCTCTAAGACAATCCATCAAGTCCTCAATCCTAGGAATAGGGAACCTATACCTAATTGTGATTCTATTTATAGCTCTAGAATCAATGCATAATCTCCACTTGCCTCCTTTCTTGGTTGCTAAGACCACTGGTATTGCACATGGACTGATGCTCTTCCTAATTAATCCTTGATCCAATAACTCTTGCACTTGCCTAGCTACTTCTAGGTTCTGATCTAGTGTGAGCTTGTAAGCTGCTTTGTTTGGCAATGAATCTCCTGGTATGAAGTCAATCTGATGGCTAATGGCTCTCTTTGGAGGTAAGGTTGCTGGTGTCCCATCACTAACTATGTCCTTGAACTGTTCTAACAACTTTTGGACTACCTCTGGTATAACTGTCTTCTTGGCTTTGTCTTCTTCTTTGGGTTGCACCATAACCACATATCCTTCACCTCCTTGATGTAGAGTGTTAAGGAACTCCTTGCCACTGCTTAATAAGACACTAGGGGTCTTTTACTGTCCTTCTTCCTCATTTGACAGTGACTGCAATTTGAATGTCTTTCCATCCTTCATGAATGAGATAGTATTTTCCTTTCCATCATAGATGGAACCTCTGTCATACTGCCATGGTCTGCCCAATAGAAGATGGCATGCATCCATGGGTATCACATCACAAATCAACTTATCCTTATACCCTCCAATGGAGAACTCCACCATTGTTTTCTCATTGACAAGAACACTCTGCCCTTTGTTCAACCATGTCACTTTGTAAGGATTAGTGTGGGGTACCCTCTCCAACTTCAACTTCCTTACTGCCTCCTCTAAGATGATGTTATTAGTTGAACCTGAATCCACAATAACTTTGCACACTTTACCAAGTACTTTGCATCTTACCCTGAATAAGGCTCTCCTCTGTTTTGGCTCTTCCTTGACCGGTTGTCTGATCAAAACTCTTCTAAACATTAGGTTCTCCCCCATTTCTGATTCAATGTGACTAACCTCTGGTGATTTGGTACTCATGGTTTCCTCTTGAGCATATGCCACTCTCTTCTCAGTGTTTGATGAAGATGCTTTCTCCAGGCACCTATAAGTTGGATGTCCTACTTGACCATAATTATAACATTTCATACTAGCAAAGTATGAGTTGCTTCTGCCTGCTCCTCTTCCTCTATTTGATCCTCCTCGAGATCCTCTACCTCTTCCATAACCTCCTCTAGAAGGTGTTTCACTTCCATGCTCTGTGAGTTTAGACTCTCCCTGATTCCTTTGTTCAGTCCCTATGCCTTGGTAACCACCTCTATGTCCTCTTTGACCTCTACCTTTTCCTCTACTCTTAGAAGCCTGATCTTGTTTCCTCTTGCTTCTTTCCTCAATCTTTATATCCAATTGGTAACATTGGTGTAGTGTCTTGGGACTTAGAAGAGTCATCTCCTCTTGAATGTTCCACTTCAAGCCGTTAAGGTACCTAGCCACCTTAATACTTTCATCCTCTAAAACATTAGACCTCATACAAAGTTTTTGAAACTCCTCAGTGTAAGTATTCACATCTTGGTCTCTTTCTCTCAAGCTTTGCCTCTTCTTATGCAACTGAATCTCATAATCATCTAGCATGTATGCTTCTCTCACTTTGGCAACCATACCCTTCCAAGTTGAAATAGGCTTCTTGCCTTCCTTTTCCCTCTTTGTCTAAATGAATTTCCACCATGTCAAGGTAGATCCTCTCAATCTAGATTTGGCCACCTTCACCTTCTATGCTTCAGTGACTCCATCACACTCAAAATGGTTTTCCATACCCTCTATCCAATCGATGACTAGATCGGCTTCCAATTTGCCACTAAATAGTGGTATGCCTTCAAGGGATTTTCCACTCAAAGCCTTCAATGCCTTCAAGAATGGCTCCTCTTGCAGAACAGGGTTAGGTTCAGGGATCTTTTCTTCCTCTGCAACCTCTTCACTCTTTGGTACCCTACCTTCCAATCTATCACTGACCTCATCGGTCCTAGTTTGCACATTGTTCATTGCTTGCTCAAGTTGAGCTAGTCTTTCCCTCAATCTCCTATTGTCTTCCTCCTGATCTTCAACCTTCTTGGACAACTCAATGTTTGTCACCATGGTTGTAGAACCACTAGATTCAAGGTCTAACATACAAGATTCTATCCCAAATCTTTTGTGGCTCTGATACCAATCTGATAGGGAGGTTGGAGGAATCAATCACTGATTCCTGCTCTAGGTCTTACTTGGAAGACCACCTTGGTGTCTTACTTCACCACCTTAATCTATAGGACCTTCTTCTTGTTTAGGTTCCCCTGGTTCTCCTTGCCAACCCAACTATCATCACAATTCTACCGACCAAGTCAACCTTGGTGCAATGTTTACAACTCTTCCTTAGCCCTTAATCCACCCTAAAGGCTAACTTACTCTAAAACTAGAACTTAGCTTTGTAGGGGTGTGGAGGGGTCTCTAATAGGTTCATTCCATCTCATTATGGCTCTTAAGGATCCACCTAACTCCAATTTCTCATCGCTTCCACCAAACCCTCATTTAGGGTTAAAAAGGCTACTAGCCCTAGGAGCCCCAATTAGGCCTCCTTCTCCGAGAAAACAAGTTAGTTCTCCAAAGTTTCCCAAAGAACACAACATATTTCCTTGGGGTTCCTGGTCCTTATGCCCATCCCTCAAATATTCTAGAGGTCTTAACCCTCAATTGTCTATACGCATGCTTAACCCTTAATTTGGCAAATTAGGCCTTTTTAAGCCTTTTCCTGACCACACAACAGACTGTCAAGTTGTTCTCTCACCAAATGGATTGATGGAGCTTCCTCCTTCATGCTATGTCTTTGCAAGGCACTTAGTTTCCCTCTCCACACCGTGACTTGATAGGAAATGGTCACCCCTGCAAATCAAGTGCTATGCACTTCCTGTCTTCCCTAGCCGGACACTTCCTGGCTCGCCTAGAAGAAGACTTCCATGGTATCTCCATTGCTACCAAAGACTCCTAACTCTACCATATTTACATCATGGAGTCTAGTCACAATTCCCAAAGGGCCGTACAATATGTATAGTGGGAATGTGATCTAAACCTCCATTCTTCACACACAGTTTGTCAGAACAACAATTGAAAGACAACCAACAAACTACAAATAGTAATTGAAACTGATCTGAGAAGCTATTTTCTACCACACAAAGCTTGATTAACACTCACACTACATACTACAACAGCTACAGTCCCACTTTCAATCCATTAAAGCTCTACTTCTAAGAAAATATCAAAAACTCTCACATTAGCATAACTGTTCTCACTTGAATTTCAAAAATTCAAACAATCCAAATGCTTCCAACCTTGCTCTCATCTCGAGAGCACCCTTAAATAGGGTCTCTAAATTAGTTACCACTCCTTAGGTCACTCCTAGGCTGCTTGTAGCTTCATTAAGGTTTTATTTTTAAAACTTAAGAAAAGAAACCCTTAAAAGGGCTAAGAGGCCCTCAACCTTGATTGAGTAAAAACCTTTAAGCCTAAGCTATAGTCAACATGACCTTCAACAATTCAACACCTGCTCACAAATGCCACAAAGGCAAAAACATAAAGGAACATGAAAAGTTTACTAGGTTAGTCCTAATCAAATTTCCAAGTCAAGAATTTCTAGGCAACCTAAGGTAACTTGTGGGTGCTCCTGCACCAGATACATGGTTACATTATTGTTCACATGGAGTGCATATTGATGTTGGAGTTGATAGTGAACCCCAAAGCTCCAAAACATCACCTACAACCAAAACACCTATCACAAATAAGAGATCAAAGAAACTAATTTGCTATGCAACTAAGAGAGAGAGAAATGATCCACACAAGAATTTGATATGCTTTATGTGTTGAATAATAATGTGAATTAATGATTATAATGAATGATCAATCCTTATAAAAGGAAAAATGCAAACCCTAGATAAAGATTTGATTAGATTGTGACAAGAATCTTAATCTCATGCAATGAGACAACTTAACCTATATTTAGTCTATTCTAATAATAAAAAATCACTCTTAAGTTTAGCTTTAGTGAATAAAGTAATAAGGAGCTTAATAATTAATTATAAAGTGATGTCCTAATTACTCCAACACCCCCCTTAAGATCAACCTAGGGAGAAGATATCAAAACTTGATGAAGAATGCAATGATAGATGAATGGATGGGTCTCGACTACAAGGCGAGTGATGAGGTACCCATGTACAAACAAATGAATCTCTCACAACCAAAGAAAAGGAGAAAACCACAAAGGAAAAACTCCTCTCCAAAAGAGAGAAAAAGAAATAAATGCACTAGTGAAAGAAGGATAGAAGGACTCAATGTGACCCCAAGCACTAGTAGAATTTGGCAAATAAATGACTAAATTTTACTCATTTTTTGTAATTCGGCTATAAATGAGTAAATAAATGACTAATTTGGTCGTTGACTAAAAAATTGTTTAGTCGTAGAAATAAAAAATGACTAAATAGTTAGTCATCAAATCCAAAGTAGACAAAATTTTAAAAAATAATTTGGCCAATTATTGGCACGATATATTCATGTGTGCAATGTATTTGTGCGATTATTCATGTTCATTGCATATTCATTCGTCTCATTTGACCTCGCTTCATTTGTTCATTGCAGACCTCGATTCATTCGTTAGCCTGACACGAGGCATTTTGATTAGTTATAGAAGCTACTTGCATGGGCAATAGGGATTCAAAGAGGACCTGGAGACTTTTGAAAAGGCGAGAAAGGGAAAGGAATTTGAAGTTTGTTGCAAAAAATTTGAATTGATTGAGGCCTTTTATAGAGAAATCGGATTTGGGGACACCCTCTGCAACGAATTCAGAGGTAATTCGAAACCCTCATTACATTAAACACAAATTCAAAATTCTCATTACAATCTACTGCTCTTAATAATGTTCTACTATTCTTAATAGTGTTATTTTACAAACTTGCCACTGTTCTGCTTCATAATATGCTCGAGCTAAATATAATAAAATTTGGGTGTCAGTGCCAAATTAGAATTTCCTCCAACAATTTTGATACATTTTCACTGCAAGTGCAAACTATCCTTGTGCAAATTAAAAATGTGCTAGATTTACCCACACATCAAGCATCTGAACAAAGATGTTTCCTACTGTAACTTCTTGTACCTATGTAAAAATTTCCTTTGCAATATCAAATTGACCCCTTTCAGCTAGCACAATGGTTGCCTCATTTGTAGCATAAACATTTCCTAGTCTTTGTGCGAACACTTTACAATATAGTTCTCTAGCCTTCTCAAGATGTTGTGTCTCCACCTTTGGATCCCTCCTCACATTGTGAAAATTTGTAAAATAATTCCAATTTCCAAGTGAAATATCAACATAAGAATTTTTTGCATCTGATTCACTTTGTGCAGCTTTAATTGATTCTTTGCTTTAAGTCAGTCATCTATTTTTAGTTCCATTTTTTCAAGCATACATAAATCATTTGATGAGTTTTTATCCACCTTAAGTGCATCCCCAATCAATTCTAGGCTTAGTTGGATCTCATTCCAAGCCTAAGCTATGGCTGCAAGACATAGATATGCATCCACATAATTAGGAAACTTGAACAATATTAGCCTGTATGATAGATTTTATTTTTCAATATCATGTAGCTATTCAAAAAACCTAGCAAGATTAAATAGTGTTGTGACTTTATCCCATGGTAACTCAAGTGAAACACCACCTTCTTCTAGATGATGGAAGAATTTTATATCCTTAAAGAGCATAGGAAAAACTGCATAATTTGCACTAGGGCTTTTATTTATGAATTCAACCTAAATGCCATTTCCTAATGCCTCCATAAAATTTTGTTGAGCCAAATCTAGTTCATCATGCTCAAAATGAAGAACCCCAATGTTGTTTAAAAATTGAATGGGTACTTATTCTCTGCTCTTCTTTAGAAGAGGCTTTGGCATCTTAAGAGAATCTAAGGTTACACTAGGTTTTGACGATATTAATAACTCACCCATCTTGATAAATGCATGGGCATCAAGTGGATCTATGCAAGTTTCCTTTCTTAAATTTTCCAATGCCTTCTCTGCCAGCCCTTGTTGAGCATATATGCGGCCTACAACTATTAAGCTCTCACAGTTCTCAGGGTGGACCTCCAAAACCTTTTCAAATTTTGAGAGAGAACTCTTAAGATCTCTCAACTTCAATTGAACCTATCCACAAAATCCTGTGGCCTTTGGCTTTCCTTGATTGATGTCATGTAGTAGCGGCCAGTGGTGTCATAATCACCTTTACTATGATAATATCGTGCAATATTATAATATGAATGAGATTTCATGAGAGGGTTGTCAGTTGAAACAAGAGTTGTCTCAGTCAACTGTTCCACAAGAAAATGTTGCCCTGCAGTGAAGAAAAAATGGTTTGCTAAATGATTCAATACCATTGCAAAGTACGGGTATAATTCAAAGGCTCCACGCATCTTTTCCATTCCTTCATGAACACTACCTTTTTCACTAATTGTGAGAATCCTACAAGTAAAAATGCACAAAACTGACTGCAGAGATTTATGTAGAGGTACAACATCATTTCCTAATGCCTCCATAAAAGTTTGTTGAGCCAAATCTAGTTCATCATGCTCAAAATGAAGAACCCCAATGTTGTTTAACAATTGAATGTGTACTTCTTCTTTGCTCTTCTTTAGAAGAGACTTTGGAGTGTTAAGAGAATATAAGTTTACACTGGGTTCTGACGATATTAACAACTCGCCCATCTTGATAAATGCATGGGCATCAGGTGGATCTATGTGAGTTTCCTTTCTTAAAATTTCCAAAGCCTTCTCTACCAACCCTTATTGAGAATATATATGGCCTACAACTTTTTAGCTCTCACAATTCTTAAGGTGGACCTCCAAATCCTTTTCAAAATTTGAGAGAGAACTCTTAAGATCTCCCAGCTTCAATTGAACCTATCCATAAAATCTTGTGGCCTCTGGATTTCCTTGACTGATGTCATGTAGTAGTGGCTAGTGGTGTTATAATCACCTTTACTATGATAATATCGTGCAAGACTATAATATGAATGAGATTTCATGAGAGGGTGGTCAGTTGAAACAAGAGTTGTCTCAATCAATTGTTACACAAGAAAATGTTACCTTGTAGTGAAGAAAAAATGGTTTGCTAAATGATTCAATGCCATGGAAGAGTACGGGTGTAATTCAAAGGCTCTCCACATCTTTTCCATTCCTTCATGAACATTACCTTTTTCAGTAACTATGAGAATCCTACAAGTAAAAAATGCACAAAACTAACCACAGAGATTTATGTAGAGGTAGAACCTCATTTCCTAATGCCTCCATAAAAGTTTGTTGAGCCAACTCTAGTTCATCATGCTCAAAATGAAGAACCCCATTGTTGTTTAACAATTGAATGGGTACTTCTTCTCTGCTCTTCTTCAGAAGAGACTTTGGCATCTTAAGAGAATCTAAGGTTGCATTGGGTTCTGACGATATTAATAACTCGCCCATCTTGATAAATGCATGGGCATCAGGTGGACCTATGCGAGTTGCCTTTCTTAAAATTTCCAATGCCTTCTTTGCCAACCCTTGTTGAGCATATATATGGCCTACAAATTTTAAGCTCTCACAGTTCTTAGGGTGGACCTACAAAATATTTTCAAAATTTGAGAGGGAACTCTTAAGATCTCCCAACTTTAATTGAACATATCCACAAAATCTTGTGGCCTCTGGCTTTCCTTGACTAATTTCATGTAGTAGCGGCCAATGGTGTCATAATCACCTTTACTATGATAAGATCGTGCAATATTATAATATGAATGAGATTTCATGAGAGGGTGGTCAGTTGAAACAAGAGTTGTCTCAGTCAACTGTTCCACAAGAAAATGTTAACCTGCAATGAAGAAAAAATGGTTTGCTAAATGATTCAATGCCATTGTTGAGTACAAGTATAATTCAAAGGCTCTATGCCTCTTTTCCATTCCTTCATGAACACTACCTTTTTCACTAATTGTGAGAATCCTACAATTAAAAAGTGCACAAAACAAACCACAAATATTTTTCCCCATTTCAAACAGCTAAATTGCTAAGAAAATGTGTTTAAAATCTGTAAATAAATGCAAATAAAATCACGCAGATTTTTGTGCCAAATAAAAACCATGCGACCATAGCTTGTTGCTTACTATTATGCTTTGATATATTTTTTCCAAGCATCCATAGATTTTTTGAAGTCACTTGTTTTAGGCTTTTAGCCATAGCAGCAAGGTAGTGAATTGTTTGATAAAATGCTTTGGTAGACATGTATGAAAAATGTGGTAGCATAGAAAAGGCAATGAACTTTGGAAAAAATGACTCAAAGAAATGTGGTCTCATGGTGATGGAATGCCATGACAACCGAATTGTTATGGATTGTCATGGCATTCCATCACCATGAGACCACATTTCTTTGAGGCATTTTTTCAACCAATTGGTTGCCTTGTCTATGCTATTTCTTACTAGTATGCTTTGATAGATTTTTTCCAAGCATCCTTAGCTTGTTCAAAAGCACTTGTTTTAGGATTTTAGCCATAACAATAAGGCAGTGAACTGTTTGATAAAATGCTTTGGCAGACATGTATGAAAAATGTGGTGGTATAGACAAGGCAGTGAACTTTTTGAAAAAATGCCTCAAGAAATGTGGTCTCATGGAATGCCATGACAAGAAAATGCAATTGGCAGTTGCTCCTAGTTATTAGTTATGCAATGTGAGGTAATTGCATAACTGCTTAGGTTGAAAATATAAAAACTATATTGTAATTGAAAATTTGTCATCTATCAACATTTAGTTATTAGTTATGCAATGTGAAGTAATGCTTTGAGTTTGAAAGATGTGCAATCCAATGTAATCAACAATTTGAATATAAACTACAAAAATATATTTTTTACAATTCATTAATTAAACTCTCTATTTTATTTTCTCTCTATAACTTTATTGCTATGGAAATGCCTTTTAATTAAAAAAATTGTTTTTGTCTCTTAGTCTACAATTTTTTGTTGCTACATGTAGAACATTATGGATCAACGTCGAAGGTTGAAATACCATGCATTTGATGAGAGAATAGCCGATGAGAGTGACATAGACAAATATCCATGTCCATGTAATGACTGTCTTGGTGGAAAGGTGAAAAAAAGTTAGATTTATCGACATATGATATAAGCCCTTGGAATGTCAATTATTACGAAGATATGATAGAATGGAAGAGTGTGAGAGATGAAGAGACAAAAAACATAGATGAAGTGGCACCAAACATAGATGAAGAGGCAACAATGTTAGACGAATAGTTTGAAGTTGATAGAATGTTGAATGAGGGTCTAAACGATGATTGGGCCAAGTTGATGGAGGATGCTTCAAATACTTTGTATGTTAATTGCAGGTTAATTCATTTGACAATAATCCTTCAAATTCTTAACTTGAAAGTGGTGTTTGGTTGGACAAATGAGAGTGTAGATCAGTTATTGGCATTATTAAGTTCGTTGTTACCACCTGACTCCACATTGCCAGCAAAACAAAGTCAATGTAGAAAGGAAATCACTAAGCTAGGCTTAGGGTATGAAAACATCCACACATGTGTGAATGATTGTGTATTATTTCACAGGAATCTTGCAAGTGAGAGTGACTGTTTGAAATGTCATGAAGTGATGTATATAGAAGGGTTGAAATCAATTGTGGTTCCTAGAAAGGTTCTTTGCCACTTTTCGGTAATCCCGCGGTTACTCCAAATGTATAGGTGCAGAGACATTGTTGAAATTATGCAATGGCATGCCCAAAATAAGAGCACTGATGGAAATCGACATGTGCCTGATTGTAAGAATTGGATGGAATTTGGTAATAAATGGCTTGATTTTTCTCAATATCCTCATAATATAAGGTTGGGTTTGGCTCTAGATGGGGTGAACGCATTCTCAGATAAAAGTACTAAATGGTCAACTTGGCCAATTTTTTTAATAAATTATAACTTGCTCCATGGTTAGCAATTAAACCATTTTTCTTAATGCTATCATTGATTATACCAGGAAAGAAAAGTGTGACTTCATATACAATTGATGCTTATCTAGAGCCATTATATGATGAGCTAATGGAATTGAAGCAATTCAATCTTTAAGGGATGGTCATTCAATCAAATTCACTTCAAGACCTTCCTTATTGTTTACAATTCATGATCTTCCTGCATATGGCACATTGTCTGGTCTCAATATTCATGGATACCATGGATGTTCTTCTTGCAACTTTAAGGATTTTGTGAGGCACTCAAGAAGTTTGTGTAAGCGTATTTATTGTGGAAATTTTTCTTACCTTAAAATGGATCATCCATATCATCAACAAAAAACACGGTTCAATGGTCAAAAAGAGAATCGTGAAGCACCATTGCTAATAACAAGTGATTACATTGTTGAGAATGGACAAAAAAGAATGTCATTTATTGAAAATGATGGGATTGTTGGTAATAGATATGATCCATGTAATGAAAGTGGTGTAAAAAGGTTGTGCATATTCTATAAGTTGCCATACTTTAAGGATATATCCATTAGGCATATTGTTGACTTTATGCATATTGAGAAAAATATAGCCTATACTATTATAGAAACTCTTTTTGGTGCTTTTGATACTATTTCATCACATGAAGACTTTTGACAACTAAGGATTTGTTGAAATATTTGGGTTGAAAAATATGATGATGAAAAATATATAAAACCTAGTGCTCCTTATATTTGGTAAAAGGAACGTGGTGTACAATTCTTATAGTTGATGTCTCAGACTTGCTTTCCCACTGGATATGTAAGTAGTATTATTAGAAGCCAAAGTGACATTAATGGCTTAAGAGGCCTCAAGAACCATGACTATCATGTCATAATGGAGAATATTTTACCTATTGTGGTAAATATATTAAGTTTGGAAAAGGGGCCAAGATTGGCAGTTATAAGGTTGGGCCTAATATTAAAGAGAATGAGTTTACATGTATTAGATCCTTCGAACTTTTATAATTTGAGGGAGGAGGTTATTGAAGTCCTTTGTCTATTGGAATGGGAATTTCCTCCAACAATCTTTAATATTTATATGCATCTTTTGATACATTTGCAATATGAACTAAAGCATTGTGGCCCGATAAGAACAAGATGGACATATCCTATACAACAATATATGGTTTTGAAAAAAATTGTTTGTATTAGGGCAAAACCAAAAGGTAGCTTGTTTGAGGGATATTTAATGTAAGAGGCCATGGGATTTTTCATAGAATATATGAAGGATTTTAAAAATGTCAATCGGTGTGTATGTGACAATGACGATGAGACACAGTAGCAAGTGAAGTATTAGAAGGAAATGGATGTCGCTTCAAGATATCACATCAAGAAAGAAGTGTGATACATGCCTATATTCTTCAAAACACATCTTCGTTCGATAAGTGGCGCAGGTAAACATAATTTACACAATAATTTATTTACTCAATTGTATTTACACATTTATATTATCAATCTTACTATTTGTACATTAATATTTTATGTATAAAATATGAAGAAGACAATCAAGCTTGGATGCAACATCGACCTCAAAGGCACATACATCATGTTGATTTGATTGGAGGTCATTATTTTCCAAAATTTGAAGAATGGATTGCTAATGCAGTCAGTGATGTCAAAGAAGAAGGTCAAGATATAACAACAGAGGAAAGTGAGCTTTCACAATCTCCACATTTATGGGCTATGCGTTTCAGTGGAATGTAGGCCTATGGTAGTCATTTAAGAGTGGAAGAAAAAAACAAAGGAAAGATAAATTGTGATTGTGTTGTTAGTGTTGAATTTCTTCACGAAACTGAGAAGAAATTTTATGTTGGATTCACCCAAAAAATTATTCTAGTGGACTATGGTGAAAATAGTTATATATTATTAAAATGTAAGTGGATCTGATCATCTGCAATAAAATTTGATGAGTATGGATTTGTACACGCAAATTAAAGACATTTTTTTATCAGAGACGGATGAGTCACATGTTTCCCCTCTTCAAATTAACCAATAATTTCTAATTGATGATGTAAGAAGCCCAGGATGGTCGTATGTCATTCAAACAAAGTCTCGTTCAAAACAAAAATTCATGGAAGTTGTTGATATAGTGCCTGATGGGCAATATGTTAATTTATAAGAAACATTCAAAGAAGTGGATGAAGATGATGATGGATTTTTTGAGGAAGACATTTTGATTACCAATGAAGAGATTGGGAGAGAGAATGCATTGCATATCACAGATGTGTAATGCCCTGCCATGTAACCCTAGAGGAAGTTGCAATAATCTATGAAAGTGTGCAAAAAAATAAATTATTTAAAAGTAATAAACATGTAATTTCCCTATCTAACACCAACATCCTCTAAGGCTACGACACTAAGGTTATGTTTAAATCCATACATAAAACATAATTGCATCCATAGCATGATTAACTACTTAAGGAAATAAATGTTCATACATTCCATACATGAAACTACATCATAAAGATAAGATATACATCAAGAATTCCAACATTACATTAACTCATCAATAAAGATTACATCACTCATTCCCTAAATGAGGTAGTTCATACAAATGTTTTACATAATACAGGAAACCACCTCAAAAACAACTGAGGGGTAATAAAATACAAGAGCCATCTATACCAATTACAAAGTATGAAATAACATGTTGGAATCCATGAGCTCTCCAATTAGGAATCTCGCCATCATGATCTGAAGATAAAGGGGGACCCAACGGTGTAGGGTGCACGTTCCTCGCAACCAAGTGGTACCTGAAGGCCCACCCCCCATGCTAGGAGATAGTAGCAAGGATACGAGACCAAACCTACTACCTCTATACACAAGCTGACACAAACTGACTCAACCGAATACATGAACCATACAATCACAAGGGTCACATTGCTTCCAGTGTTACACAATCATTTATTTCATAAAACTAATCAAATAGTTGACCTAGGAGGAGTGTCATCACAATGTTGCATGGGATATCCTGGCAAGTCTTCCTAGGCCTCAAACCCCATCTTGGGATATCTTGGTAGCCTCTCATGACTCCCTGCCCCACATGCAATCCATAGCGGAATTGAATATCTTTCGAGAAGACAAGATATCGATCATGCCATTTCAGTCCTTCTCGTCTCATCCCATGTCTAAACTAGCACAAGGGTCCATGAGTGAGGCACATTAATCTTAATTAAGTGTTGAATACTACCCAACCCCTAAAAAATTAATTACATTATAACTAGATTAATCAACTTACAATGAGTTATCCTGGCACCACTTTGTGTGTTGGCGCTTGTTGCAAGCCATTCCCGTAAGACAACCTCATGGAACAATTCCACTACCCAAGGAAAACTACTACTACGAAAATACTAACAAACCCACTCAAGACATTAGGGTAACACTTCCTCATTCGTGGAAACTGGGTAATCATTGACAATAGAAAATGCACTAATCCAAGGGTAACATATTGGGTTGACACAAAATAAATCACAACCCCCAAATCCATATTACGACTGGAAGAGTTAAACAATTTCTAAACCAATTTCCCCAAATAAATAAACAGAGAAAATAACTTGAAAGGCAATCATATAGGAAATAAACTACTTTCAGATATATTAAATCCATTTCCCTTCTATAGTGAATTTTCAATAAAAATAATTGCCCTGGTAAATAAATAAATAAAAATAAACTTAAAGCCTCTTCACATCCAGAGAAGGAAAAATTATAAATTAACAGAAAGTCAATTTCCTCAATTAATTTTAAAATCAATATAATTCCATTGAAAGAATAAATCAACCAGTTCTTCTACTTGTGCATATATGCATGCACCCATTTAAAACGAATATAAATAAATAAATATATTAAAAATATATATATATATATAATTATATATACATATGCGTATATGTGCTTATAATTATATATACATAAATAATATATTTATTTATTAAAACAAAAATTATCTTTTAATACCAAATTTACAACATAACTTATATATATATATATATAATACCACAGATATGTATATAATATATATGCATTCAAATTTAATAAAAATAAATACCAAACACTTATTATTTAAAGTCGTCGTACATCAGCAAACGAAGCACACCACACAAGGTTTGCATAGTTTAAAGAGGGGTCGGTTGTGCTTAGTATAGTCGAGCCTCCTCCATACTACGACCGTAGCTAGGATAAGGGGAGGGGAGGTTCTGGAGGATTACCTCCATAGCGCCACCCCCATAAGGGGAGGCGGTTGAGATAATTCCTCCAATGCCTTCCCCTATTCTCATTCAATAAACAAAAAAAAACTTAACTTTACAATACGAGTTCCATTCCTAACCGAAGTGGATTTCGTCGTACGACGACAATACAATTTACCAAAAAAATTTACATTTTTCTACAATATATATTAATATAAATATGATCAGTCAAATACTAAAATTGGAGGAATAATTTCTAGAATGAATTCTACAAGCAAAATTTTACAAACATCACGGAAAACCAAATTTCACCGAGAAAATTCTACAGGTGAAATTTCTCAACCAAAATATAGAGGATATTTTAACTTTGCTCAAGCAAGAATTTTAGGAAGAAAGAACAAAACAATTTCTCACAGATTAATTTCACAAGAAATTTCCCGAGAAAATCAAACCTACAGGAAAAACTTTTCTACAAAAAATAAAATTTCTTTCAGAGAGGGGTTTTCTTTCCAGATCCGTAAGCATTTCCTTCTAGTTTACCCTAAATTCACTATAATACCAAATTACCATTTTGCTAAAGTTTTTTCCTAGAGAATTTTAACCCACAAAATAAAATGATTCTATAGAGAAATTTATTTACGACAATACAATTCTTAACACAAAACACAAACTTAAAAGTTTGCACATGCAATCTTTAATAGAGAAGTTTTAATCTAGAAGCTTTTCAATTTAAAAATTAACAAAATCTAAAGAATGAACCTGTAGTCCAATGCATGTGAATTTGTAAATCTGAAGCAGTGCCTCCTCCACAACTCCAAGCAGTTTTCCCAGATAGACAATAGCTTCCTTCAAAATAAAACAATTTCCCGAACACAACAACAATTCTCGAGAACAACTTTTTTCTAAAATTTCAAGAACACAAAATCTCTTTCTACAACAATTCTTCAAATATTTTCTAGAACACAAGCAAAACATGAAAATACTTCTTTTCAATCACTTTCCCAACACACAATATATCCTCGTGCTTTTGTTGTGAAGAAGCTTCCAACTTCTTCCGTCAAAGCCACAATCTTCTCCTTGTGATTAAATTTCCAACAAACTCATTAATTCTTCTCACACATGTTAAAAATCACAAAATATCTCTAACAACTCATTTTGCATAAAATCCTCCAGAATTTAAAATTAAAATATTTAATAATTACAAAACATTTCCCCTTTCAAATTTAAATTAATTAACTAATTTAATTAATCAATAAACAATATAATGCTAGGATTAAAATTTTATTAATTAAATTAAATTTATTTATTTATTAATTCAAAACTCCTAACATTAAAATAATATTAATCTAATAATCAACTTTAAATGATTAAATTCATTAAATTCCCTTTTTAAGCATTTTAACATAATAAATCAAAGTAATAATAAACAACTTTTAACAACAAAACCGACTAGACCAGACGACACACTGAGAGTAGGGTAAAGGCTTGATACAAGTATCCTAGCTACTATCCCCCAATCAACATAATTGTTGGGTCGACATGCTCAAACCTGTGAAGCTAGGTGGAGTCGATGTCATGTACCTGCAAACCTATAAACAAGGCATAATTAGTACATGTATATAAACATCATAATAGAACACACCATGAAGAGAAAATCGTGGAATCGCAGGGCCCGCACAAGCGAGTGATGCAATTCCGTCCCCTTCACCATTACACTTATCACCAAACTGACAATTCTAACATATACAATCTACTCATGTGCATATAACCATGTTATTCCAAATAATCATAATGCTAATCAACGACATGTCAAATAATAACATCAAAGAGAGTAACATCACATCACAACATATAGTCCACATCGCTCTATAAATAGTGATCAAATAATAAACATGTATCAAAGTATATCAAAGTATAAGTGCAACCAGAAAACAAAACAAAGCAAGGTAGGACACTGTTTGATCCAAAGAGAAAAATGAAGGGGTATTACAAGATGAGGATGAGGAAGAAAATCAAGTAGATGCAAACACGAATGATTGGTATTTTGATCTTGCTAACAATGTTGATGATTGTGATGATGTTTTGTATCCTTAAGAGGTTAGCTTGTCACCTAAACTTTGGTTATATGTATGGTGTAATTTATTATTGAATTTAATAAAGATATGAGTATAGGTATGCTTATCACTGTTGTTTTACTGATACATTTTTAAATGTAATCATCATTATTCAACTCGTAAATTGTATACAAAACCTGAGATGTTCACTGTTGATTTGAAGTGAATTTAAAGTTAGGTTCAATCATTCTTCTTAGTTTTCTTACCCTGGTTGAAAATTTGAAATTAATTTTGTTTAGTTAGAATATAATTTCTTGTATGTTTTATATATTTTCTAGATGCAAACATATAATGAACATTTGTGATTTAATAATACATATAGATATCTTAACATTAGGTGAACTAAGCCTCCCCATTACAAACAAAGAAATTATCTCTTCGGTCTGACTAACATTGAAAACTAAAACTAAGAGATTGCAAAATTAGAAAATTATTCAATCTTTTCAATAAAATGATATCTAAAATACTACATTCATAATAAAATCCAATACCGCACTTTCGCAATAGTCAATAGAGTTATGCACAAGACATATAGGTCAATGTAAAAATGCTTACTGCAATACCATGGCAACCAAATATGAATATTGTGGGGTGGCAGTGAGAACATGTTAACAACTAAAGTAAACAATGACACTACGGTATGGAAGTGAACAATCAGTCAATCACTAGAATTAATTTGCTATCCCATGGGAGTCCAAAGGTGTGTGCATGGGGTGGCGATACATTTACCGCTAGCCTGCAACGGTCTTGATATGACAGAGCGGTATGGTGGTGAACACTCACTCAACTACTACAATTAACTTGTCGTCCCATGGGAGTCCAAAGGGTTGTGCGCGAGGTGGTGGTATTTCTAACACTACCCCGCAACTGTCTTGAAATGATAGAGCGGTACTACGGTACAAGTTGTCAAAGCATTAAATGATTACACCGTTGGATTTCCCAAGATCAACGACATGTATTCAAACTCAAAATATGGGTAGATTCTAAAATATTTTGCACGAATTGACATTAATAGTGTGTTGACTGAGCTCAACAAAAAATATTACTTGGGACTCAACGACATTTTGGTAGTCATTCACAAAGCTCAACGTACTAGAGGTAATTCAAGTAGGAAAACTCTACAGCTATTATTTCGTTGGGTAAGTTCACAAAAACCCTCTGTAGCAAGTGTATAATAATTGAATTTGCTTCTACAAGTAGACGCTTAAAAAATAAAGTAGGAGTAAATTATTCATCATGCCACCCAAAAGAAGTAAACTTGCAAGTAAAAAGGAAGATTCCACAGTTTCTAAATCAAAGAAGAGGTCCCTCCAACAATCCATTTTAGATGTGTTACCTAATTCTATAGACAAAGGATCCAAAAGGGTGTTTAAAGATACAACCCATGGATGTAGAGACCCAATTATCCTTATCTCAGGGTGGGATCTATTTTGGTACTTCTATGAAAGAAGGGATGAGAAGATTTCGATTTTGAATCCTTGGACCTTAGATTTGGCCAAATTGATAGTCCCAAATGTCTTCATAGATGTTGACTTTATTAAAGTATTGGCACAACATTATCACCTAGCTACCAGGACTATAAGAATTCCAAATGGTTTACCATTAGTGGTGCTGACTAAAGAAGCAATTATAGAGTTTTTTATGTTAAACAAGAAAGCTATCACTAAGATAGACTTGGACAAAAGTGAGGAGGATTATAGGAGATTGAGAAAAACCTATAGGAGTGATGAACTTCCTCTACACATGATAAAGGGTGTAAACTATAGGAGGATACCTATCTCCCCCTCCCAAAATGAGTCATTTACCATAGAAGACTTCCAAGTATATTTCAAAAGAACTTATTTTTCTTTGTGCCAAGTGCTTGGAATAGATTTTGAAGAGAGGATGCCAACCCATCTCATAATGATGGCAATGAGGATACAAAATCCTAAAGTCAAAATTGAGTATGACTTTGCTGCTAAAATTGAGAAAGGGCTACATGAGGGATTTTTGCAAGTAAGAGAGAGCTTAGCTCCCATTACTTTCAGGAAATACTCTCTGCTATGTCATTTAATATTGTACCAAAACATAAATAGATGGACTAGAATAATGTGTTTGGGAATGAATGATGATGAAGGGAATAAGTTGCATGTACAAAACTGGTGTTACATCTGGGATAGTAGATGTAAAAATAGTGATTGTGTAATATTTCATGATGATTTCGTAGTAAAGGTCATGGCCTCTCTTGGTCATATTTCACCAAGATTTCATAATAAAATCATGCAAGTATTAAGACCTTTAGCATTGAAGCCAGAGCAGAGACACACTCACAATTTTGGTGACCGGTTCTTCTTAGCAGACCAAACAATAATAAGGGTCTATGGGTGTCCTCAAGCCCCACATGTTTTACCTAAATTTGTTTCTATTCAAATTGTATTTTTAGAATTTATGTGGCAAATGTTATGGATGGATTAGGATGTAATGAAAAGATAGAAAAAGGGGACATTCCTCACTAGCCTAACTCAATGTGAGGAGCTATCCGTAGGGTCTAACACTCTTGAAGCACTGCAAAACTATTTGAAGATGCGGTATTCATTGAAGTCACGTGGAGAAAGGGTTTTTGATCTTGAAGGGCATATTAATTTTATAAAACAAAAAACTTATCACTAAAGTTGGGATTACCCATGTAATATATTATGAAGATGTAATAAGAAATTGCTTTACACCTGATAAAGTTTTTCAAAGGAAGAGGAAGTGGGAAATCATAAAGAGGCTTGAGGAGGAGAAGAAGAAAAGGGACACTGGATTCCAAGGATTCTTTGTTGAAGAAAAGGATCCTATCAAAATGATGAACGTAATAATTGACAACTTTGAAAGATTATATGTTGAACCAAAAAAGAAACCCGAGGGTCAGTCTTTGAAACCCTCCAAGCTGCCCATCAAACCAAGTGGTATTGTAATCACAAAGATCCTACTAGACACTACCACAATATAATCAGAAGCATCCCTTGAGCAACCAAGTCCTAAAAGACAGAAGACACATGGAGTGTCCCCCTTAGTGGCATATGAAATAAGTGAAGGAGTAGGGGACACTAAAGAGGTAGCCGGTGTACTTTTGAATTTTAAAGATGATGAAGTTGATCAACCATCGCCTAAGCTTCCAACTGATGCTCAAAAACTAGAAGAAAGAGTGGATGTACATGGGAATAATGATCAAGTAAGAGGCCAAGAAGATCCCATGTTGGTTTTTGAATTGAATTCAGATGAGGGAATGGGGGGCACAGGTTACAATCCAAGACTTGAAACCCTATCCTTTTGGACAAAGCAAAAAAGAACAGAAAAACCAAGATTTCTTGATGTTATAAAAGAAATGAGTGGGTCTGTCATGGTAAAGACACTTCAAGACACATCAACATTGGAGGCAACTACTATGACAATACACTCAACAATGTTTACTAGGGATGCGGTTAAAGCTATGGAGCTTAGATTGGCAGAATCTGAGAAAGCACAAATTGAACTGAATGATGAAGTTAATAGGTTATTCATAGAAAATATGAAATTGAAACAGGGAGAAGGTCCTTCCCAAAGCATATAATTAACAGTATACCAACCCCTTACCATCCAGACTAATACAGGTGCAATCACTATTGAAAAGTTAATGTGCTAAAACAAGAAATTAAGAAGTTGACAAAGAGTAATGAAGAAACAAAGGAAAGAGAAAAGAGAGAAAACCTTAGGTATTGAAATAGATCTTGGAGCGTAGGGTTAAACTAATTTTGGAAAAATTGGAAAATGTGTATGAATGTTATGTCTCTTTATCACAAGCAGTTGATCAAATAAAGGCCCATGTACCTATATTGGACCCCTTATTCAATAAATGGCAACCTGTACATCACACCTTAACGACTTTGTGCAGAATTTTAAAAAGGAGTGTTGAGGCCCCCGCAGCTTTAAAGCCTACTGATAAAATGGTTTGAATGGTCACAGATGAATTTCAATACATGTCTGCAGAAGACCAAAAGATCAAGGTAAGAATGGATTCATTTCACATGCTAAAGCAGTGGTTCATTCCTAATGTTAGAGTAAAGGTTTTAACTTAATTATGTTGATTAAGTTACCTTTATTCCCTTCTTAAGATTTCACGTTAGTTTGCATAAAGTGACATTTAATAATTATATTAATTATTAAATGTTATCCTATTAGGGCTTCTATTAGGGTTTTTCCTATTAGGGTTTTATTAGGGTTTGCATGATCTCCTTTTTATAAGGATTGATCCCATTGTATTTCATATCAATTCATTCTCTCATTCTCTCTGATATATACATTTTCAGTTTTCAGAGAACCCTTGCTTGTTTGTCTCCATCTCTTCTTTTGTGACAGGTTATTTGCATGCAGGTGATCTTCAGGGTTTGTGAAGTTGTATTTTCTCAACTCCTACATGGTATCAGAGCTCTAGACTTGCTGCTTCCTGTTCTTGTTTTGAAGATTTTTGGAGCTTCAAGGGTTTGGGGTTTATTTTTTTGATCTAGGGCATACCTACAATTTTGAAGCATTTTCAGCTCAAACGGACATTGCATTTGTCCGGTCCAAAACTGTTCATTGACAAAGTTGAATTTTGGGGCAGTTACGACCATCCGCCTACTTGGTAAAATTTCGAATTTATTTTTCCGTTCTTTTTTTTGTAAAAAAATTAAAAAATTGCAGTTTATTGTAAAAGTTTTGATTTTTATTTATTTTATTTTTAAAAAAAAAAAAGCAATTAAAAAAAACCTTTTTAAGGCATGCTTAGGCCTACCGCCCTTGTGTAGGTGGGTACACTCCCTGCGCAGGCTCTGTGCAGGCCTCTATAGGGACCCTCACCCTTCACAGGGTGCGGTGGGGGTGGCCCCCACCAAACTTTTTTTTTTCAATTTTTTTTTTTATACCTAAAATACTAAAATACTAAGGGATGATGATCAACGAAAAGGCTCCAAGGATTGGACATATGAGTTTAGCAAAATTGTTCCCAAGTTCCTCACTAATATACAAAAGGATGGTGACATAAATATTCACCACCTCAATTTGACCTTGGATGGAATAATTGCACTAAATGTTGGGTACTCAAAATTCATCACAGATACCAAAGGGTTATTGGACAACAAATGGAAGAGTCACTTGGCCAACACTCAAAAAATCCAGGAGTAAAAATGGCCTCATGATTACACGGTGACCTTGCCAGATCTGAATGATCAACAGGTAGCTTATGATGAGTAACAAAATTATGTATCTTGCGAGTGTTGTGGACTTCAACATCTGATAAATTCTCTTCAGTTCTCATCTTTCATTACTTTTAAATTTTTATGTAATTATATGAAAACAACAATAATTAAGACTTTTTGATTAATGTTAAAAGTGGGTAACTGACAAGACACTTTTTGACATGTCAGTCAGGAATTTTTTTTGAAACGTATTGTAAAATATTTTTGAAGATCAATAGAATGAAGTTATAATTGGTGGTCGAATTCTGGTTTCAATTGTTTGTTGAAGTGAATTAATGAATGTTATCTTGTTGTCTCTAGTTTGATCTTTCCTTGTTATTTAAATCAATATATTAAGGGTATATTTGGTTTATCAAAACACATTTTCTGCCAAACAATTCATTTTGTACTACATTTTGGTGTCAAATCTTTGGTAATTATGGTTAGTTTCATTACATTCAAATTCTAACTTTAGGGAAATTATATACAGTAAATAGATTTATGGTTGTTTGGATAGTGAAATTAGATCTCTTAGAAATTAACTAAAATATCTTGTCTTGAAATATCTAGAAGGATTATTTTAATTAAAGAGTATTTTGTGGTTATTTTTCTAACAATGATTTTATAGTGCGGCTAGCTTTCTATTTTCATTCAAGATACAAGTCATGATCAAATTCAAGCACATACCAAGAAGATGGTACTCTAATTCAAACCCTCAATATCACTTAGTTTAGTCTACTTACATGGGGATATTAAGGAAGTTGTTAAACAACTAATATATATCATTTGTTGTTTGTGATGGAGAATCCTGTGAGATCCAATATGGCAGTGGGTCAATATCTGATTTCTTTTTTGCTAATACTCAATGAGTTTAGGGTGTTGCAGCAAATAATATGTTATACTTTAGAACATCAAAGTTTATAGTTATGGCAGCTGATATAGATTCTCCTGCCATTATTGATCCTTTGATTTCATTGGCCAAAGATAAGGTATTGATTTTTCTCTCTCCTTGTACCATTTTGAATTTTGACATTATTGCAACCTTTTAAGATGTCAAATGGGCATTGCAACATTTTTAGGTTAACTCCATGTGCCATGCAATACCTAAATCATTCCTTAATTTGTGAGAGGCTTTCCTTCAATCGCCTCTAATATGTTTCAACTGTTCACTGGAAATCTTTACATCATGTAGATGTTGCAAAGGTGGATTGAAGGGATCGAAACCAATAAAATGAACATAGTTTGATTCTTATTGTATAGGGCAGTAATCACATGGGTAAAATGGTGAGATTGAAACTAATGAAATGATGTTTGACATAGTATAAAACCCTTTTAACTGTGAAGTTTTCCCACGATCAAATCCCCTGACTTGCTACCCTTTTTTTCTAATATTGATGAATTGTAAGAGAATAAACCTAAATAACTTGCATAGGAACATCAAATTTTTGGACTTATACTGATGATGAGTTTTGAACCATTTGGTGATTCTTTTGTGTATTTATTCAAGTAGTTGTTTTCTTGCAAGTTTAATGGATGCCTTAAGTTTTTTATTAATCATTAATTTGAAAATTACCATTGCAGAAAGTACCTTATGTGTTTGTGCCTTCAAAAGTTAAATTGGGCGGTGCTTGTAAAGTGAATGGGGAAGATGATGTCACAATTGGGAAACTCGTTGTGAAACATCAAGTTAGTAATTTTTGGATGTTAAGGCTTCCCGATTGGATATCAAAGATCTTTTCTCATCAACTTAATTTGGAATTTATGTATAAATGGATTCTTTAATGGTGTAGGTATTTACTGAGACAAAACATGAACTAGGGTTGACATTTTTGTTGTCCAAGTCTGATGGCATTCTTGGGCTTGGTTTCCAAGAAATTTTTGTTGATAATGTTGTTCTAGTCTGGTTAGTGTTGATAGCCTTCATTATATAATATGTCAACTTCATTCTATAATCAAAGTGTATCACCTTTCTTAAACTTTGAACAAGGCTATGAAATCAAGGGTTCAATATGCATATTTTAGGCCTATGTTGAACACTTTGTTGAAGGAATTTTTTGACAAGGCTACAATTTTTTAATTGATTTATCTTTCTGTTGTGTTTGGACTTTCTTTTGTAAACTTGAAATATACAATACACTTTTATTCTTTCTAAATTGAGACTAGTATTAATTTGGTTGGTTGTATTGAGATACAACTTCATTCATGGCAGAAAAGGCAACACCTTGTTGCTCATATCAAATGGCATGTTTCATATAAAGGAGGAAATATTCTAACTGGGTTATTGTTGATTGCATTGAAGGAGAGAGCTTCATAAATGGGACACGATCAACACTCTCCTTGGATTCTACACATTACAACTTGCTCCGGGAAGATTTCCCATGTTGTAGAAGTTTTAAGAGATGAAAGGGGCATGTGCTTGCATTGAAGGGCTTCAAGCATGTGTTTCCACCATTGCAAAAGTATTTTAGAGAATTTTCTTTCTTGCAGTCATTTCTTTGCAATATTGTAACTCAGATTTTCAGTCTTGTGATTGAAAATAATAATTTTAATACTCCATTTGTAAGTTGTAACTAGAACACCTTTCTTTTATTAATAAAGTTCATCAATTTTGCCTTCTTAATGGCTATCTTATTGTGTGCAATTGATGATTGATGCACGTATTTTTGTGTTTTATGCTTAAATCCTCGAATATCAGTCAATTAAAATGACTAAATATATTACTAATTGACATCAATTAATAATTAAATTGACTAAATATATTACTAATTGAAATCAATTAATAATTAAATTGACTAAATATACTACCGATTGATAGAAATTGGTGAACAATGAATAAATACGACTAGATATATGACCAGTGAATAAAAATGACTAAATATACTACCAAATTGATCAAAATGATGATTAAAATTAATGACTAAATACACTACCAACACACATAAATCAATGAAAAATGACTAAATAAGTGACCAATTAACAACAATCAATGACTAAATATATTAGTGAATAAAAAAATGACTAAATAAGTGACCAGATTACAATAATCAATGACTAAATCAACAACTAAATAAGTGACGAGTTAAATATATCAGTGAATAAAACATGACTAAATAAGTGACCAGATTACAACAATTAATGACTAAATCAACGACTAAATATATCAATGGAAAAAAGTGACTAAATAAGTGACCAGATCACAACAATGAATGACTAAATATACTTCCAAATCGATCAATCGAAACAACCAATAGATGACTAAAAATGGTTTAGTCATCAATCTAGTCGCATTATATATGACTGTCAATAAACTACTAATGGTCACATGACCAACTGTAGTCATTTATAAGTAGTTTATGGTTGTTTATGTACTAGTGAATTATTTCTTCTATCACACAAGTAAAGTAGATGTCCCCCTAGTAGGAGAGAGAAAATGAGGATATGAATCCCCCATAAAGAAAGAGCTCTTGTGCCAATGATGGACACTTGAACACATAACACAATCCACTACCTGCAAACAACATTTATCCCCTTAGGAAGAAACATATCCACTAGTGATTGGAGAAGCCAATCCAAAAAGATGGGTGAATCAAGAACCAAATCCAAATGATGTGCACCTCTAAAAAGTGTTAAAGAGTCCACATGTCAAAAATAGATGATGCCAATCCAAGGTATTGTGAAGACTAATGGAGAATAATTTGTAAAGGTGATGAAGATGATGGTCCAACAATGATGATGTGGTCATAAACAAAGAGGAGATGAATGTCCTCAAAGCAATCCTCTAGATCTACAATATAGGACTCTACAAAAAAGGATGATATGTTTGCAAGATATGAATCCAAAGTAGTTGTGTTTGAAAGATGATGTATATTTTTTTGCACTAAACCAATAGGGGCCAAGGATGTGGCGATGTCAAGCTGATCAATAACAACAAAATATGGTGATGCAGTCTTGATATGAAGAGTGGGAACATGAAGAAAAGTCTTTGAACCATCAAAACATGTAAGGCATGTGATATACTCAAGCTCCTCTAAAGTATCATCATCAAAAGGGTAGGAAATCAACATTTGCAAGAGGAATGAGACAATCTGCAATAGGATCCTCTAGGTATGGAGAGATATATGGGTCTCCATGGATCTCCCAAAGTCAAGTCCAAATTTTGTGGGGACAATCAATGTTTCATACAACACACGTAGTGTCAAGATAAATACTAGAACAAATAACCCTTACAACATGATTATTGATAATATCCCATGTTGAATAAATCCTTGGTGTGTCTGGTGTAGTATGATTCCATAAAGATAAGGCAAAAGGTCAAGCCACCTAAGATGTGTCGGGATGTCGTGTCGTCAAGACTTATAGTTATCCTTTGCTAGGATGACCACAAAAGGATGAACAAAAACCCATGATACTTCCTCAAATGATAAAATTAGAGACTAAAAACTTTAGTGCATGTAAATCATATCAAATAAAATCATCTCATGCAAACAAATCCTTTCCAAGTGCCCAGGTTGTTCAAGTAATTAACAAAAATGTGAAATACAAAATTTGAATATAATGTACCTAACGAAAATTCTAGAAAAAAGTGGATGAACGGATTTGAAGAGCTCATTAGTGCATGTAAAGCATATCAAATGAAATCATCTCATGCAAACAAATCATTTCCAGGTGCCAAGATGTTCAAGTAATTAACAAAAATGTGAAATAAAAAAATTGAATATAATGTACCTAAAGAAAATTCTAGAAAAAAGTGGATGAACGGATTTGAAGAGCTCTGAAATACCTTTCCAACGTTGTTGGAATCATGAAAACAAAGATAAATGTAAAAGTTATGAGCTTGGGAGTGAAAAATAAAGATTTCACTTTGACTAATAAAAAATAAACCAGCAAAAAAATTATGATGATGAGACCTATACCAATAGAAAGTGCTTGAAACCAAATTTTTGACGATATCTTGTTTTCCTAGTTTTGATGTTGTATGCCCAAGTTATGCCAAAAAGAAAAAAATAGCTACTTTAGGGCAAAGGAGGGCTTGGAGGGGGTAAAGGGGGGCTACCATATAGATTCCATACTACTAATTTTAGTGTGACATCAGTGTGATGTCATGCTGACTCCAATAATAGAATACTCCTAGAATATTCTTTTTCTTCAAAAAAATGTCGGTCCACCCCATATCGAAATATTCTCGAAAGCTATCAATATATTCCAAAAAACTAACATAATATTTGCCTCCATCGGTCTTATGTTGAATGAGTCGAAAATGTTGTCTCCTTGTCAATTTGCTAGATTTCAGTGGTATGATGGAAAATAGGGAGAATATTCTCTCAAGCTATGTGCAATATAAAAAGGGTGTCAGATTTCTATGCTAGCAAAGTTTGAGTGACATGCAAAGGTCGTTGACCGACTTTAATATCATCAAACACTCATGGGAAGGCTTAAAAATAATGGAGAGGTCACTCGAAGCCACCTTGTGGGCCCATCGTCAGTGGGTCATCCCTATTGCTAAGGTACAAATAGTACCCTATGTGCATGGAATAAACCAACAATAGTAATGTTGCTTTGTTGGTTTAAAAAACAAACAAAAACAAAAAAATAGAAACTCACCTATACTAGTGGCATTCACATTAATGGTGGCTTGGGGATGCATGCAGGATCGTATGGTCATACAAATTATTATGCATGAACATCTGGCTGCCAAAAAATTGCCTTTTTTTGCAACAACTCAAAATTTGATAAAATGACAAGCGTTCCTTAGGTTTTCAATCATTTTGGATGCAACGATGATGCCTGTTTTGCCCTAAGATGAGCCAATTTTTCCCTCAAGGTCGAATATCTCAAAATTTGAACAATAATTCATAGATCTAGAGCTATGATACCACGAGGGAATTGATAGTGAATGCTATAGCTCCCAAAAATCACTTGCAACCAAAATGCTATCACAAACAAGAGATCAAAGCAACTAATTTTCTATGCAACCAAGAGAGAAAAGACTAATCCATACGAGCATCTGATATGATTTTTGTATTAAATAATAATATTAATTAATGATTATAATGAATGAATAATCCTTATAAAAGGATAAAAGCAAACTCTAGATGAGAATTTGATTAGACTGTGGAAAGTTTCGTAATCTCATGCAATGAGACAACTTAATATTTAGTCCAATCTGATGACTAAAAAAATTCCTAAGTTTAGCTTAAGTGAATAAAATAATAAGAGACTTAATAATTAATTAATGCTTAATTAATTATCAAGTGATGTCCTAATTACTTCAACAATTGAGAGCTTGATGCTTCAAAGACATTCATGGAGACAAATTAGTTAAGTGTAACTTCATTCAAGTTATATAGTTCATAATTGTATGTACTAATAGGATAGAACTTCTATAAAGTGCAAATACAAGGATTTTCTGGTTTTGAGGAGAGTGTGGGCGATTATAAGTCAAATTTATTTTTATTGAAATAAAACTTTATTAGTATAAAGAATAAAATACAATCAAACAACACAATATGTTGTACATGAATCAATGGAATTAATAGAACAATAAATACAAGGATAACTTAAATAATTATATAATGGGACAAATACAAATAATTGAAACTCAACATATATAGATCAAAATAGACCAACCACAATAATTGTAGAAAAAAGTAGACTACGATCAAGCAAAGGAAGTTGTGACCAATAGAAACAACTATCGTTCAAAGATTAGTAGAATGGTCAACAAGGAATCCCACATTACAAAGTCAAGCAACATCACAACTCAATTCCACAATAACTAAGAAACTTCATACACAATTAAGCACGAACTACTTGTCAAATAAGTAACCAAATATTTTATATTATCATTTTGTCTGTAGCAAAAAAAATCCTAAAAATCCTTCAACTCAAGTTAGAAGTCAATGGAACTAAGAGATCAATAGATACAAGGATAACTTAAATAATTAAATAATAGGACAAATACAAATAGCTCAAATCCAACATACAAAGACCCAAATAAATCAACCACATCAATTGTGGAAAGACGTATAACAAGATTATACAATGAAAATTGTGACCAATAAAAACAACCGCCATTCAAAACTAGATAGAACAATCAACAAAAAATCCCACATTACAAATTCAAACAACAACACACCTTAATTCCACAACGAAGTGGGAAACTTCATACACAACTACGCATAAAATACCTTATCAATAAAGAACCAAATGTTCAATAAAAAAACTTCCAAAAACCCTTGACCCAAGTTTGAAGTCAATTTTATTTTAGGTGAGCTGATTCCCATATAATAGACTTATTTCATGAAGACTCTTTGCCTAGGAATAATTATTAATATACATGGAAACATTTCACTATTTAAAACATTTAATTTTTTTATTAATAAAACTAAAGTTACAAAAATAAAAGATAAAAGAAAGATAGTTGGTAGCATGTTCAACCACAATTATGATAGAAACAAAAATCAACCATGGAGATTATTGTTCCCCAATGACTAAACACTTAAATTTAATATAAATACAAAACCTTTGCTTTAAAGTGTGTACACATTAATAAACACTTTAATTGTTGTAAATGTTCTTTAATGAAGTGGCCAAAGCTTTTAAATTCATTGAACTTAGAGTATTTTGTAAGTTGTCAATCCTTTCCATTGTGTACCTACTCAAATCTTTAAAAAATTCCATCAAAAAGTTATTTTAATATCCTCTTACCTTCCCTAGTAAAGTGTGGAATTCAATAAAGTGAAAAAAATCTCATTAGATGTGTAAGTGTATGTCCTAGTCAAGGGAGTAGAAAATTCATCAAGGTTTTTATATATTTCAACCAAAATTGAAATCTAAGTGTTGTATGCCACTAGTCTTTGTAGTAAGATTTGTAGCAATGAAAGATAATTTTTTTAAGGGCGCATTACAAAATGTTCAATTTTTTAAAGTTTCCATACCTTATTCCTTGTACTTGTTGTCCTCAATTTATGAGTGTTTATGTACGGTGCCCCATGTATTAGAACAATAGACATTTTTTTAAAAATTGAACAAAGTAAATTATAAAAGAAATATGCAGTTATAAGAAAGATAAAAAATTAATAAATATATTACAAAAAGGATTATGATAAAGATATAAAGCTTTATAATCATATGAATGTAAATCACAATACTTAATAGATAATTACATTTAAGAATCGAATAATTGAATTTGAGTTGTATTTATTATTTATTTTTGTTTGTGAAGTTTTTACAAGATGTTTTTTTTCAAAAAATTAATGGTTTTGTATTAAATGGCAGTTGCTAAGTCTAAGACGAGCAAAACCCAATTTTTGTAAAGATATGTGTTGACTCATCAACCTATATTGGCTCACATTTGGTGTGTTTGGAATGTTGAACCTTAGCTTAGTTAGTAAACATGTTGGATTGACTAGTGGAATTTGCTCTTGAATGTACTTCCTACTTTGCATTTACGACCACTAGTTGGCATGGTTTCACCATTCTTCCTACAAGCTAACCATCTTAGAGCTTTATCATGTCACTACCACCTAGGAAGTTCAACCCTTCTCCTTCCCTACGAGTGTGAGTTGCCAATTTTTGCCAATTGAAGCAATTTGCTATAACCACTTAGCCGAAGGAGCTCAAACTAAAGTTTGTCTTCATCGGCCCAAGGTTGGTGATTGAGTTTCTAAAGAAAATTCCCAAGATTTGTGTGCTTATCACACTTCTCAAGCCATTTAAAAATAAAAGGATAATAGCTCTTGATAAAACTTCTTGATATTCTCTAGGTTTTTGTTCATCATTATTTGCACAATAGGAGAATTCTCTTAAATGAGATAAAGCTTTGCAACACTCCCTTAGGTTTGTTCCCTATTGAGTTTCCCCTGAGCGAATCTTTTGTGATCAAATTATCACCAAATTTGATCTTCGTGTAGCTTTCTCCATAGTTAGTGGTTAGGCATTTGGTTGTGTTGCCTTTCCTTGTGATTTTATAAAGCTCTTTCAAACTTACTTGGAGAGGATCTTCATAAACTTTACCTTGAAGTGCTTCATTCTAATTCTTTAGGAAATCTTATTTTAAATAAATGAAATATTAAATTTGGCATCTGACAAATTCATCACCAACAATTCATCGAAGGAAAATTCACTGCCAGCAATTCACCGCCATGGAAAATTCATCGCCAAGTAAAATTCACCACTAGCGATTCACCAAGTTTTTGAAATATATATTAAAAAATATTGGTGAATTGCTAGTAGTGAATTTTACTTGGCGGTGAATTTTCTGTCGGTGAATTTTCCATGGCAGTGAATTGTTTGCGGTGAATTGCTGGCAATAAATTTTCCTAGAGCCATTAAATTCATAACTAAGTCGAGAGATCTAGAAGACACTTGCAATTGGAGACCATTTACCTTGCTTAATGTATCCCATAAATTATTACAAAAAAGGCTCTTGGTTTAAAGTTGCACTCTTTGAGTGGGAGGTAGGGAGGGCACCCTCCAAGGTGGTGGAGGATGGTGGCATGAACGGCCACATTGGAGCTGTACTGGGGAGATAGTGACAGGTGGAAAGGCACGATGGTAGGAGAGAGCTAGCTTGTCTCATCAATAAGCCAAATGCACAGGGAAGACAACTCATCTATCTTCCAAAGATGCAAGAAATAATGAAAGTTAAAAGGGAAGTAGGTTATCACTTGCATTCAGACAACTCGCACATAGGAGAAGGATGTTGGCGAGGTTGGCGGTGGTTGGTTGAAGTACTCATTTAAGGCTTGCACAAAATGTCGTGGGCATTTGTTCTAGTTTAGTGTTGTGGTTGAAGTTTGGCTGTCATCCTGTCAAGTGCTTACTGTTGGGAGCCGAATGGATGGGTCCTCTAAATTTTTGATAGAGGTTTCGGTTGTGGGTGTGGCTCGGTTTGGGGTAGACACCCCCATTTCGCTCAGGTCTAAGGATAGGCTGACCACCTTTTGTTTCATCACGAACCAACGATTTAAAAGAATTTTGCTCAACTATGAGCCTCTGGTGTTAGTTGCAGTCAAAATGGTCTTGGGTTTGAGTTTTCTGGAGGAAACAGAGTATGGGCGTGATAATTTGTAGATATCTTCTCATTTTCTAGCTTCCCTGTTGGATAATTTGGTCTCGAAGATTGAAGAAAGGACGTTAATGAGGAAATTGTTCATACTCGGACTGTTGGGTGGTATGGATGAGCTCCTTTGGGTGGTGGTGGAAGGGCGAGGATGTCCGTGTGCATCAGAGGTGGCGAAGGTGAAGGATGAAGACACGGTGAAGATTTTTTCGTTTCTCTTGGACCTTCAGGGTACTAGGTTAATGAAGCACCAGGCCATAGTAGCGGTCATCTTCTTGAAGAAATGTTTCGGGCTAATGGCGACTGATAGCGATGAATGGAGGGAGGAGTTTGAAGATTTCGTGTTTCTGAATAAGTTTTTGTGAAGGGCAGTGTATGTTCTTAGTATTTTAGCAACTAGTTTTTTCTCTGTTAATGCAAGCACAAACTGTTTAGATTGGTTTAAATGTAGACTATTTAAAGTATTGAATGTTTGAAGCTATGGCCTATATTTTGGAGGATCTGTACAGACATTTTTTGGATTTTTTTTGGTTCTTGGTGGAATTGGTGAAATTAGCTTAATACTTGCATAGCAGACAGTTGTACTTTGGATCTATAAGTATAAATACAATATAATCCTTACGTATCAAAAAAGAAGAAGTTGCAATCTTTGATAGGCTATCGTTAGGCCCTATCTCTTTAGTTTGAAAAGTGCATCAAATATCAACCAGACAGTGTTCAAGGTTGTATGCAATAGGAAACTCCTTAAGTATCTCTATTAGATTCTCTAAGTAAATGGAATAGCTAAAGTAAAAATTAAACTAGAAGGCCACTAAACTATAAAGCAAGAAATTATTAGTCTAAAAAGCATAACAACTAAACTAGAAAGCATCAAAATGATTAAACTAATAAGTGTATAAATTAATGAAGAAGAAAAATATGTAAAGAAACTATGAAACATTTAACTAGCAATGGAGTAAAAAAATTAACAGCTTAACAAAAAATGACTTATCAAATTGAAACTTAACAGTAAGGGTGGGTGCACCAAAACTTTAATTAACATAACTGGAAAGAGACTCTACTTCACGCTTTATCATTTACAAAACAAAAGTAACAAAATTCTGAAAGTAAAAATACTTATCTATCTATTCCTACAATCCCTCGAGTGGCCAGCTCGCGGGTTCTTCTATGTCTAACTCAGGTCACATAAACTTGATAACTCCAGAATTACTCCATCCAGAGCAATTCCATTCACAACACTTAACAAAATAGAATGTGGCAAACAAGATTCGTTTTATTCATATTAAGAGTGTAATAAAGAAATATAGCTCAAAGATTTATTATGACAACATAATGATATTCTCTTATTTTTATCATTTCTGAAAGTTACTTATTTATACAAAAACTGTTTACCAGAATCCTAAATTTCAATTGGTGGAAAGTACCATTGAAAAGTCTTTAAATGATCTTAACAAACTAACAAACTTTGAGTCGATACATAAAAACATTAAAGAGGCTTGAGTGAGCCATAAGTCTTTAGCAAAAAATAACGAAATAGTTACAAAAGCTCGATACATCATGTAGCCTAGAATTCTAGTGCCTAAACTTCCAACGCCTGTCTTCAACTTCATGGAATCATCGTTGAATCTTCTGCGTTGAATTCTTCCAGCTGGGCATGATGACCGATTATTTATGAGAAACCTGTACATTTCTAGAAAACTGAACTATTAAGTTAGCGTAGGTTAGTTTATTCCAAGCAATTCCATAAAATAAAGTTTATACAATTTCCTCAAAAAGAAAGCACTTATTAATCCTAAAGACAACTAATTGGCAGAGTAAAGGGGCTAAAAATATGAGGAAGGTTATTTAGTCACTTATATCGATGAGGTTATTTTTACCTCATCACTCTTTTCCTTGAAATTTTGTATCTTGAATAGATTGGTTTCCTAAAATATAGGTATGTTGTTGTTAATATGATTGTATTTGGGAAGGGATGGAATAGGTGTAATGCTAAAACTAGTAGGTTGTCTTCATTAAGATCAATTTTGTAAAATCCTATGACCACATTAAGTGGCCACTCATCTTTATTATGCTTTAAGCCTTAGGTTTTTGCCCTCAATTTGTGCACTTAGTCGAAATTCCGCTTGTTGATGCCTCTACTTGCCTCGAGTCATTAATGACTAGTAATATAGTTCTTTTGGGCTCTTTTAGTCTAGCCACCAACTTTATCCTCTAGTTTTACCCTTTATATGCTTGTTGCTAAAAGCTTTGGATATTGTTGGGTGATTTTGTTTCCCATAATTCGGTCAAAGGTATTTGTTTGCCTAATTCCATAGCTTAGTTGGTGAATGGGAACTTTTCAAATGATTCTTTTCTCATGCTTATAGAGGAAGAAAATAATATCAATCAAGCCTTGCAATGTTTGGATATTTTTGGTAAAGCATCTAATTCAAGTATTCCATGACAAAAAAATCAATGCATCTATGGACAATCTTTCTCTACTCAACCTACTTAGTTTGATGCTAATGGTTGGAAATGGATTGATTATGGGGAAATCTTCATATTTCTTGGCATTCTATTTTCTTTTTAAGCTTTTGCATCCCCTTTATGGAAAATAATTATCTCTAGAATTGAAGAAATTATACTACTGGGGAGACGGTGGGGAGACTAGATCTCGTGACCTCTTGCCTGCAAGAAGATGCTTTAGCCAATTTATAGTCATTTCATTTTATTTAGATTGCTTATATATATTTTTTTCATATATATAAACAATGTTACACATATATTATATTTAGAAGTAATACTATTCTCATATATAATTTTATTAATATATTAAATTTATACTATTATTTTTATATACAAATAATATTATTTATTTCTATAGAATTTATATATAATATACATTTATTTTATCTATATTGTATATATTTTATTCTAAGAATTAGTTTTATTTATTATAGCTTTTATTTAATATCTTTTATTATTATTAAATGATATCACTACTATTATGTTTATTGTCAACTATTTATATTAATATTATCAAATTTAAGATAAAAAATTACACAATTCTCTTTTGTACTATTGTATAATATTTATGATAAATTATTTTTATTAAGAAAGTAAAATAGATTTTGAAGTGGCCTAAAATCCTTTACACAAATCATAAAACAACAAAAGAAAAGCCAAAACTTAGCAAAATATTTGTAGTAACAAAGCCCTTCTAAACATCCAACAATAGAAACAAACTAAGCTACTAGACATATGTGGAAGAAAACAAGCCCCAATTATTGTTATTAACTAATAAATTTGTAAATTTATTGTAATCTTCATGTAAATTGATAGAAAGACATGTTATCATATTTAAACAAATATCACACAATATATACGACAAAGAAAATTCTACACATTTATATATGACAATAACAAAGAAAATAATACCATTGCACATTTAAACATTGGCATTCAAGAAAATGACGACTTCTCTTATTTGCATGAATGATACTGGTCTTTTTATCACATTCACTTTCATTTTATCCATAGAAAATAATTTCATTTTTATTATACTAATAAATGTCCTTTTTGTTATTTTCCACATTAAATATACACCAAAAGTCTTAACATGCTATGAGAGCAATAATTAAAGAGGTTTAAAATGTTCATATTTAATACAAATACACAATTTATAATGAAAAAGAAAATACTACACATTTGTATATGACAATAACAAAGAAAACAATGTTATCCCACACCTTTATATATGACAATATCAAAGAAAACAATGTCAATGCACATTTAAGCATTATCATTGGAGAAATGGATGGATTTTTTCTTGTTTGCATGAATGGTAATTTCGTATTTTATTACAATCACTTTTTGTTGCTTTCCACATAAATATACATCAAAACCCTTAATATCCAATGAGAACAATAACCAAAGAGTTTTACAATATTCTAATATCATAAAGTCAAACACATGATCTAGAAAGTAATATCAAACAATAGAAACAGCAACACCTTAAGAGATAAGAATAAACATAACTAAATTAGTTAATTAACCTTTTTATTATATGTAATATGAACATTTTTTTATTATCATAGAGTAATTTTTTTTATTGGAAAAAATAATGTACAAAAGGTGCTTTCAAGACAAGAATCTTGAAAGAAACCACAAAAAAAAGGATTCAAACTCAAAGCACATTAGCATGAGATAGCGACAAGTTGCAAATTGCAATACACTCAATTTTCTCCAAGAGTATCAAGAATTTGCTCCTCTATAATATCCATAGATGCGAGAAGAGATCCTTGGTGTTTCTTTGCAATCGTTGCCAACTGGGACTGCACTTGAGCTATTTGAATCTTGAGCTTTGAATTGAGGCCGATTTTTTTCTTTCAAGGCTCTAACAAATATTGAGTGCTACAATATAATGCTAGAGAGTAAACCCTGCATAGTAACTTCCACAGGCTGGAAGACATTTGAAAAATTGCTTTACATCGAAGCTTCCAAATATACAAAAGAATACATTGACAAAAATATTCTCATACCATATTTTGTGAACAATGCAACCCTAACAGTGTTGATTATCATAGAGTGATTATACTTTTAACCATACTGTGATTTCTCTCACAATAAAATAATTACAACAATTAATATTTATTTGTTTTAATTTATTTACTATCAACTATACTTTTAACCATATTTTTCTTGAAGAAACGTACTTGATCGTGAACCCCCGCGCACACCCCCTAGTTAGTCGAGGAATGGGCGCAGAGTAAACTGTCGACACCACTTCAAGTGATTGACCTGATGGTGACATCAGGTGGGGTCCAACATGACAGAGGTGGTCAACCCGAAGGATTGGACCCCAAGACCTCCCACATAAAGCTATATAGAATACAACCACTTAAGCTAGCCCTCGAGACTACTTTTAACCATATTACAACAATAAATTTAATCTTAACACAACCTACAAATAAATTTGTTAACTAAAAATATCCAATTAGAATATATTAGGTAAAACTTCCATATATTATTTTTTATTTTGTTCATTTCACCTTTTCAATATTTATGAAAACAAAAATCTCATTGCACGCATATTCCTATATTACACAATTGGCGAGAAAGGCTACGTAGCACGGCATAAAATAGTAAAATAATAGTTGATTAAAACTATGGAAGTGACGATGGGATCACAATCTTTTTTGCATTTTATTTGTATGCACATGAAAATCACATGTGAGCACATTGTACTATGTTGTTTTGCTTTAATTTATTTTGATTTTCCGAAACTTTAATGATTAATTATAATATTATAATTTAATATAACTTAATAAAAAAATATTATAAAGCAATACATTAGATCATGAACATTGTTGGATGTTGAAGTTGTTCTTATCTATATTCCGTATAAATAGGAAAAAAAAATGTTCTTTGAAAAAAGTAACATTGCTTAAAAAGAAAAAAAAAATCTCATAAGATACCTTTAGAATTTAGTATTTAACATTATCATATATGACAAAAAGATTATGACAAAAAGATTATAATATAATATAATATTGAATGGTTTTAAAAATTCTTAATTTGTACAATTGGGAAAAATCATTTGATTGAAACAACCAATAACAAGAGAACAATGGTGTGTCCTAAAAGAGATAAAAGGACATTAAGGAGCATGACAAAATTGCATTGAAATGGAAGGGGAATAAATAATAGATAGATACAGATTAAAGTCATATATGTGGTCTTTTGTTAGGCCGTATAAGCAACATTACAAGAGGATCAACAATGCTATCTTATCCATTTATTTTGCACATTTTATAATATTAGGTTAAATCAAGGAAGAAGTTTATTAAGTTTTGCACGATTGGTAAAGTTAAAGTTTTTTATTTTGTTTTTGTTTGTAATTGACATTTCATTATTTCATAAATTTATGTCATGTAGTGGTTAACATTATTAGGTTAAATCAAGGAAGAAGTTTATTAAGCTTTATGATTGGTTATATTTTGGCTCAATCAAGAAACATGAAAGAAAAAGTTTTAGTTTTTTTTTTTTTTTTGTTCTTGTTCTTGTTAAATTAATTATTGTAGTTTGTTTAATTCATATAGATATAATTTTTTTAAATTATTATTTTTTCGATATGTGAATATTTGTATTAATTTTTGAATTTTTTTTTACATTCAATTCAAAGATAGTCAAGAAGGTTCGATACACCCTGCCACCTAAACAAAACATCAAACCAAAAAACCCTAAGAACCACCTTGCGAAATCGACCAACCTATCCTACCCCCAAAGGACGTGCAAGTATTACAAAACAAATGCGCTTGTACAAACAAGCAACCCCTCAATCGACCCACAATACATTGTCTGCAATCAAGAAGTCCCTGAAAAGCCGTTGCCAATCCACATCACCAAACGGTTCCAAAAACAAGAAGTGGTTCAGGAAAATAAGTCCACATCTTGCCCTTTCACAGTGTCGCCTCAAATCCTCACCCTCAATGTTCAGAATGAATGGGAACAGTTCCACTCGCTCCTTAGGAACCAAATCCCTCGGCAAGTCTCGCAGCCTTGGCACCCCCACACCCATAATAGCAACTAAAACCACGTCCATGGCGCCCTCCAGAAGATTCTCCCAAATCAATTTTCGTGCAATCAACATTTCCATTGCTTGCGGCACAACTAAGTCCAAGAGCTAGGAAAGAAACCTAGCCGCTATGTCGGTGTTGGTCCACCAACGCTCTGACCCAAACATAAATTCCTCCCTGAGCAAAACCTCTGCCGCAACAAGAACAAGCTCGTCCCAAACCTTGAAGACAGACTTCAAACGCCCATGTCGTATGCTCCCGTAGAAATCCTAGAGCTTCCTACCAGATGACAAGCTAATAGGGGACTCCATTAAATCCATCGAAGAGCATGTGGATTTCGCACTACCCAATGACAATATAAACACCATCCGACATCCCATCTCACCATTCCCCACGACGTCCTAACCAAGCTGTTAGGCCGAATTAAGAGGCCGGACGGGCAGCCAATATGATCCAAAGGCCTCCCAAGGGACATAAATGTTCATCGCTGCCCACATCCGTCTCACTTGCACCAACCACGAATATGTCATCACCTCCAATGATACCAAAACCAACCCCTCCCACATGGCCATTGTGAAAGGTTAAAAATAATATTATTATATTATTGGTTTTGGTGGAGATTTCTTGTTGGATTGTTCAAATTTAATTTCAACAAAACAACAATTTTTTTTTAATTTGGTTAGGGTAGGTTGTGTCATTCGAGAATCTTAAGTTTTGTTGATTAATGAAGGTCTTTCTTCCTCGATCCTAGGACTAATAATGAAGCAACATGGATGGTGGTTGTTGAATATCTCTACTTGGTTGGTTCAATTGGTTGCAAGAAGATGGTTTTCAAAGGCAACACATCTATTGTCAATACTAGGCGGAACAAAAAGCAGAATTAGATTGATGATTGCTAATAAGATCTTAGTAGGTTTTAATTGAGGTAGGATTCTTAGTATTGCTAATGATATTATGTGTTTTGAATTATTGCATTGAGAGGTATTCATTTTTTATTTGCTCTTCTTTTTTTGTGCTTCTCATTAGTTTTGTGTGTTGTGAGGTTTCTCTTGTCTAGTGGCGTGCTCAAACAACCATATCCTCTATTGTGATACTCTATTCATCACAATAATGGTGTCTCATAGATATTTTGGAAAGAATCGTGACCCCTTCTATAGAGAAGTAGTTTCAGAATGATACTTTTGTAGCATTTTTAACCATGCTCATGTTGAGGATCTTAAATTGGTGCAATTTATTTCAGGGTCTTAGATGGTTTGGATAAAAAACATGTCTTTCATTTTAACAATTAAATTAATTTTTATTTTCCTAGAAATTATAAGTCTTGGTACCATCTTAACTCATTAGAGAATAGTTATGCATGCTTAATTGTAAGAATTTGTAGCTCATCCTTCTTCAAGAGCCAAGGTTCTTGCAAGACCCATTCATAGTTTGTTTTCATAGTCTTTTGTCTCGTAGGGTGATCTCAATATTATCAAGAACGGTCTAGCAAATTTTAAACAACATAAGGAGTTGGTTGATTTCTACATGGATTTGGTAATATTCATTAATCACCTAGTATTCTCACACATGCAGGGAGTGTTTAAAATTTCTAGGGTGTCTCCTTGCCTTCTCTAACCAAAAATGTCTTTTGTCAAGCTATGAAATATACTGAAATCATCCTTGAGTTCAATTTTAGGTACCTTGATAATTGTAAGTCTTGGAAACTATCAAGTTTAGGTGTCAGTGTGGGTGGCTTGGTAGGTTGGGATGAAAAATATACATGTGGTTGGGGGGAATGTTAGTGCTTCTAGGGGATATGGGCTAGGCCAAGTTGATAAAGCCCCCTTGTTTTCAATATGCTATTTTCTTTTTGTTGATGCTAGGATAGTCATTAGCCTTTGAATTATCATTTTTTAACTATATAGTTCTGTGTTGTTCTTGCATCTTGGATGGAGTTATTATTTTATTCCAACTTGAGAAAAAAAAATTCACTTGGTTTCTATATGCTTTTGTTAACTTGAGTGAGGCATTTAATCAAACTATCACTTATTTATTAAAAAAACTATTAGAATTATTTAAATAAATTTTATAAAAATATAATTAATTCCCTTATTCATGAGGTGATTGATAAATCATTAGAAAGGTCCAATGCTCATTGGAAAAGGCTCCTAGTGGGATTTCTCAAGCTCAACTTTGATGTTGCATTAGGGGAAATATTGGTGAAGTTTGGACTAGTGTGTACATGAGGATGATAGTGGAAATTTTGTCTAAATGGCCTCCTTTTTTGGCTGAAAATTAGATATTGAGATTGAATGAGAAGTATTGGTAGAAGACCATTAAAATTAGCTTGTTCCTTTAAATATAAAAAAACTAATTATTGAAGGGGATCCACTATTGGTTATGTCTAGTTTGGATAATAAATTTTTAAGGTGTTAAAAGTTCAAGGATATATTGGAAGAGACTTTGGATATTTTCAAAGACATGGTGGATGTTTTCTTTACTCATTACTTTCATGACTGTTATAAGGTGGACAATTTCCTAGTAAACAAGGGGATCAATCTCTCACCCTTCTTTACAAAGTGATTGAGTGGATGCAAAATTGGGATGAAAGATTTAATTATTTCTAACCTATCAACCTCATGTTGATAGGGCTCACTTTCCTTTCTAACTCTTTATTTATGTTTCACAAGATAGGCAATATTTCAAGTGTTTATATGCCTTCATAACTATGGTTGGTGACATCCCCTGTGCATGAAAAATGAGGCAAACAAAATATTCAACAATTATATATGCTCTTGGTGTAGGATGAGTAAATCCTTATATGGCCATTGGCTTTATCTCTCTTCTCCTTGGCTTCTCTGCTATTTTTTATTGTTTATGATTTCCATGTTTCCTTATAAAATTAGGGATCCTTTTGGGGTGGTGTAGTTTCAGACTAGTATTTTAATCTCGAACCACCTCATACAAATTAAAATAAATAAAAGGTGTGTTTGGTCTAAAAGGCTTGGTAGACAAAAAAATCTATTAGGTCGCAATGCCTCATAGTAGAAAATTTTCTTTCTAAGCTTGTCACCATGGTTCTACAATGAACCATGATTAGATTGTCTCTTTGGTTTTACCTAGGTTTGTGGAGTGCTAAGAGGTTATTATAGCGAGGGTTAATGATTTGATGGGTGAAAAACCTACCTTATATTCACATGGCTAGGAAAATCGATGTGGTTTTCAACCAGTTATTGGAGATGGCTACCATTTCGATGGATTTTTTTATTATTTAAAAAAAATTGGGCATAAAGAACAAAGATGGAAACTTGGTCTTGGAGCCCCCCTTATCCTTTCCAAAAATGATGGATAGATTAATTTTACTCTTGGCTCATATGGAGATCCTTTCCCCTTGTTCTATTCCATCTATGACATGTTACAACCAAAGAAGGTGGTCTAGTTCATGAAGGTGGTAGACCTTATAGTGATGTGGTTGGGGTGGTGATAGGAATTTGAACTAACTAGATTGTGGGTGGTATTTAGGTGGCCTAGGTCCCTAGTGTCATCTAGGTTTGTTATTATGCCCTCTTTTCTTGACTATATACTATATTCACTAGTTAACAAATGCAGAATGCTACTCAATGCTCTACTCTTCTATTCTTTGGATTTCTTTGACCTTTACAAATAATCTAAAATACTATTATGCTAGCCTTTAGGCTTATGTGGGTTTAGCCCTATATTTGTTTAAGCCATGATGCCAATTTGTAACAATATTTTATAGTTTCCACTTTTTATGGGTGAGGTCTCAAATAAAATCCTTATTATTCAATTTTAAAATCATTTGTATAATATTGAATTTTAAAAAAATAAAAAAATAACATTAATTTTTCATAATTGCATTGAAGTTCTTAAAACTATTAGAATTAAAATTGTAAAAAATTTAAATAAACATCGTTGATGTTGTCTTATAAAAATTAATGAGATTTTTTATTCAAATAATTATTAAATTTACATGGAATTTTTTGGAGAGATAATTAATTAGAATATAAAATATAATTAGTTTTAAACAAATGTCTAAATATATATTTAATCAAATGTCTAATATTTTAGGGAGCACATGTCAAGAAAAAGTGTCTTATTCTTGGTTGGGTTTGAAATAATTAATTTAAAACTATTGATGTAAGATTTTATTGCACCTCTTTTCTAAATCATGTAATAGATAACAAGGATGTTTTGTTTGAGGCTCAAATCATTAGGCTGACTGAGTTAGGAGCAAGCTTGATTAATTTGATCTCAACCACACCATGAGGTCTATAAAATATGTTGTTGTCATATAATTTTCTCTTTGAAGTAATGAAAGAGTGCCACCCTCCCTAGTAGCAATTTTCCAAAAAAAAAAAAAGGATTGCACCTCCTTTATTAAGTTTACTTAGGTAAATATATTTCATTCTTAGGTAGTTTTAATAATGATTGTGCTATTTCATCATTCCTTCTTTGAAGGAAATTGAGTGACACCTTTGCCTCATCAAGTACTACCACTATCTCTACTTTATGAGTTAAATCCACTTTTTATTGAAGTTAACTCAACAACTCATTGATCGAAGAGGCTATAAATATTTATATTTTCTTTTGATTAAAACAATGAGAAGGTAATTTTTTATTCATGTAGGTTTACAATTTAGTAATTAGTTTAATTATCAAAGGTCTTGGGTATAAAGAAAATAAGCCTAGATATGTCATAGGACTTTTTCCTTAAAGTGAAAATAATGCTATTTACTTCATGCAAATAACCCTTCAAAATTACAAGAGGGATATAGATTATTTTATTCACCTTTTAGGTTATAAGGAGATAAAAATAAATGTGATTTGTAAAATTCCTTAAAATTGGAATGGGTAAACAAATTATTTATGTAATTTTTATTTAATTTAATTTGAAAAAAACTAACATAAATAAGTGATTCTTGGAAAAAAATCCCAAGAGATAAATAAGGGAAAATAATTAATTTTGTTATTTATGAAAGGGTGTAATAGATTGGAACCCACCCCTTAATAAATTATATAAAAAATATGTAGGACCTAGAAATGGCATAGATATCACTAAAAGAAGAAGGTGGTTTGGTGGGATATGGGCATAAGAAAAGGGGCATGCAGTGTGCATCCAACTTAGGTACAATTTACAACCGACATCATTCTAGTTGGGCCTATGAAGCATGGACATAATGTGTTGCATGGGGCATATGTTGTGTTTGATTACATAGATTCTTGCTAAAGTGTGCCATAACTAGGAGGGTCTAAACCATTGAGGTCTTATTTGGTGAGAATAGTTGTTTTAGTGGTTTGATTCAAATATGTATTAAATTTGTTATTATTGAAAGATATTTAGAAATACATATATTAAATTGGTGTTAAATTGATCAAATTCTCTATTTATTTTATTATGTTAAATAATTCTAGATAAAAATATAATTAATTAATGTTGTAAATTATATTAAAAATTTATATTTATTTTGATTCTTCTATAAATATTAGTTTAACTATAATAATTTAAATATTTTTTATTTTTACACTTAGGAAAAATAATGTTATATTTGTAGACATTGAAAAATGTTCTGTATGATATCATGCACTTGAAACAAATACTAACACCATTTCCTCTTTAAACCCATCGTCTTTTCGCTTAATTAATTAAATTAGCCTAGCTAATTAATTAATTGTATCATTTTCATCTATTAACCTAACACATCAAATCAGGTTAATTGACCCTCTTTCACGCTAACATTTCATCCTATTAAACAAAATAAATCAAAATATTTATTTTAATTCCCTAAGTCTTCTAATTTAATTAAATAACCCTAAGTTATTTAATTAAATATCATTTCACCTTTTCCCCCATTCATTAAATCATTTAGTTTAATGAAAATCACTTTATTCCTCCAAATCCCCTAATTGTGTGATTAAACCTTGTTTAATTAGCAATTAAACTAATTTTACTCTAAAAGAGGAATATTCCCATGGAATATTCCCTATCCCCTTTTTTGCACAATTAAAACTTTCTTTTAATTTTCAAAATATCTTTATCCTCACCCATGAGAATATTCTAAAAGGAATATTCTCTCTCCTCCAATCATTTAAGAAAGGGATATTCTCACTTGACTTAAAATGCAAGTTATCTTTTAACCTCTTGAGCAAGTTACCTTTGATCTGTGTGTGGGTCAAAAGTGTGTTTGTTTGGAACAAATGGGAGCCCTTGATTAAATCCCATCTTGCATTCTCATCCGTTGATGAGAATCCATGATCCATGCCTCTTCTTCCTTTCATCCTTGATCGTTGATTGATCTTTTCAATCTCAACCCTTCATTTCTCATTTACTTTCCTATAAATAGAACATTTTTTGGAGACAAATGGATCCATCTTTTTCAGAGCAAGCTTATATTGTTGAATCTCATCCATCTTTCAATTGAAAAATTATGTTGTTGAATTAACTTGCACTCACACTCATATTTTACTCACATTTAGCTTGTTTTAGTTCATTTTTAGTTGTATAATAGCTTTAAGCTTCCATTAATGGCTTCTATGCATCCATCTTAGTTTATTTATAAATTAGGGTTTCCATCTTTTAGCTTAGAATTAGCTTAGCAATTGCATAATTAGATCATTTTTAGCATAAAATCATGTTAATATAGCTTACATCATGTTCATTTTAGCATAAATCCAGTTTTAATCCATTTTATCACAATGGTTTCATCGATTCTTTTCCATAGAATTGATTGAAACAAGCTCACTGATCACGGGATTGGGAAAGGGTTGTTGTTCCACATCAACACGACACCAATTCCAAAACGGGATAAGTTTCAAATGGGTTAGAGTAGGCATTTAATTATTTTCATAGTTTGTAGTCTTTAGTTTCAATGAATGCTTAGTTTAAACTTTAAATTTGAGTGATCTTGTTTGTAATTAGTGGATAAATTATGCTTCGATTCACAATGGATCAAGCATAATCGACCCACCCTGACAATCGTCATCTCACATTCTAGCGCTAGAAGGAGGGAAAACTGATAATCTAATCAAATTTTAGCTTGAATTTCGTTCATTTATTTTGTTGTAGGTTACAACAACACCCAAATCACAAACAATGACACTTTTTGAAGAGCGTTGCCATATAGCGATGCTATTGGAATTTTAAACACCAAAGCTGGTTAAATGCACTGCTGCCGATTTAATATAGAGGTATCAAAAACTTCAAACAATGATGCCCCCAAGTTCAAAATGTGACACCCAAAAATTTCAAATAGCGACGCTACCGTGTTCTACGACACTCGACCAAATCCCAATGCTATCGTGCTCACTATTTTTGCTGCAGAGTGACGCCTGTTTTCACTAAAGCGGTGCCCATAATTCAAATCGCGCCGCTATTGTGTTCAACGACGCCCAACTCTGGTAAGAAGTTTTTCGATCAATTTTTTTACATGTGCTTTAATTTCCTTGATTTATTTGATTACTAATGCACTTCTAACTGTGTTTTGGTTGTTAGACTAACAATGTTTTTTAGGTTAAATGATATGGAGCTAAAGTGAAGAAAGATTTCTTATCTTGAAATTTTATGATTGTAACAAGCATTTAATGCTTTGGGGCAATTATAACCCAATGTTTCATGCTTTCTAATTTATGCTTTAGGACCTCACTAAATTTCAATTGGGTTTAAAATGAACGCTCAAACAGGACTAAAAATGAACCCTCACTTCATCATTTTCAATTGGGTTTAAAAATTGAACAAGGCAACTTCATATTTCATTTGGTGCTTAAAAAGAACTCATCATTGCTTTGAGGTGTTAAAATTTACAACTGTTTGCTATGTTTTGTGATTTATAACGTTGTTAGTGAATGTATATGCAATTCTCTCGCGCCATTTGGTGATCTTGAGAAATAGAAACATTCTTTAACACTTTGAAAAATCACCTACATCTTTCATTTGGATTAAAACTGAACCCCCTTTGGGAGTGTGAGAAAAAGACGTGGCATGTTTTCTCTCTTTGTTAATGCAACAAAATATGATTGAACTATGGATGTACTTCCTTGATATTGTTCGTCTTTAGAGGGCCTACCTCCCCACTTTGAAAGGAGGGAATGACCCAAGCGGTAATGAACTAAAGTCAAGTTCTTCCAAATCATGATATAAATGTGTGGTTGCAATAAAAATTACAATCAATGGGATGTGGTACATGATAGCTCTCCCCCAATACCTTTATGATGTGTAGAGCCCTTGTTCTAAGGGTTGGGAGACCTCTTGAGGGAGTTTATCATTACACCCCCTAAATTGGAAGCCCTTATTACGAACTTGTGTTTAGAATCCAAAAATACTTAATACTTGTTGGTGCAAGAACGATCATTTTGAAGCCGTCCCACATTCTTACTATTCAATTGTAGAAACAGAAAAATCCTTTTGATCTCCAGATTTTAAGGATTTTGAGATTTGGTGGTCCTCAGAAGTGTATGTCATGGAGGGGAGCCAGTGTCGCCAAATCTCTAACTATTCACATTGTTTAGTGTTTGGAGAAATCCAAGTGGGAACACAAAAAGTATAGCCATTTTGAACCAAGGATTGTAAATGATTGTGAGTCAGTTTGAAACATTGCTTAGTTCCAAAACGTTACAAAAACAAACATTCACTATCTTCCAAATTTCAAACACTTTGGTTTAAATATGGATACCTCTTGATTTAGCCTTAATATTGCTGCTTGTCCTAAGGGTTTTTATCCTTAGCGATTTCTAAATATCTTGACTTAATCTCAATCCATATTTCCCAAAGACAACATAAGCAATTATGACTCTAATCTCATAATTTTCATGAAATAGACATTGTGAAAGTTACGATGTTTTTGACATAAACATTAGTTTGAAAACATAATCAAGACAAGTGTTTGTAAAATCAATTCACTTAAGCAAGATAAACTTGACACAATTGAACCCCACATGACCATCTGGAGACTGATCGCTCCCATTCTACAACCCGACCTTACTAGTGCTATTATTCAACCAAACTTTGAATTCATTGAGGGAGAATAAATGTATATTATCAACAGTTTGAGAAGCTTCACTTTTGAAACTAAGGAAACATCTAACTAGTGGAGAATTGCTGCAACCATCTTAGATAAAGAAGAATGAAGAGCTAATATTTTGGCTAGAAGGCCCATATTACCACCTCTCATGTGGAAATAAATATCTTCTTCTTCTTTAATGATCTCACGCACAATCAAAATCCATAAAGTAAGATCTACATCTCGTCATTCCAGGCATAGACATCATAATTCAAACTTTGGTATAAAGTGGGCTATAATACTTTACCACAATCGTAATCGCTTGTTGAGAAACTACTATGCTCGAGCTAGGAGAATCTAAATAGGTTTAAACATCCCCATTTATCCTCTCATCTAAGTTAATATTAGGTCTTTAGGATTTGGAAATTTTCGAGGTCTAGCATCATTCTCACTACCTTGGTCTTGGAAAACAAAGGTTCATTCTAAGTCAACATTGGGTCAAACATTTCATCCACCCCTTCATTAAATTTCATCCTTCACTTCATCAAACTTTGTAAAATTTTTGAATGTACCAACATATTTTGACTTAAACATCAATCAAACCAACCCCCAACTTGGCGACGTTGTATGTGAAATGTATCCTTCTCCATGCAACTAACTAAGTTAGTTATCATCCTTGAACTAGTTTATCTTGAAGTTCATGAGTCTACCCTAAAGATTCTCAAGTTCATCAACATCCTTTATCCTAACACCAAAACATCAAACTCAAGTCAAAAGTGGTCTCCCAAAATTATTGCAAAGATCACCTTCCATATCACACATCCTTTCATCCCCCATTATCATCATTGCTCCAAAAAGACTTAGAGCGTCCCTTTTATCTAGATTTGAGTCAACCAGAGAGTTCAAGCATTAAAAATATCAACACAACTCTCCCATCAGTGACCCAAAATTTATGGTAAAGATGAGATCACAACACAAGAGAATCATGGAGAAAACCAAAGTCACATTTACATCAAGTGATCCAAATCCTTTAGAATTTGATATGAGAAGTCAAGTCACCCCATCACAACAACCATCATCTTCGATAGGACCATATGAGATTGAGGACATCACAAACAATCCCTTTGAGCTTACTAGGGAGGAAATCATGGAACATCAAGCCTTTGAAAGCATAGCTCCTATTTCCCCAACATTTTTTGCATAAAATTTGACACAAGGATTCACAACTCCACTGTTAGGGATAAATCAAACATCTACTTCTAGTCTTTCAACTAGTCTTGCCAAGGAATTTGGTCTAACTCTTCCATTTAAAAGCAGTAAACTTGTGGGTACCATTGATACCAATCCTTTGCCTCCAATAACCACTTGGACACCTACCTTTGGTACTCCTCCCGTCCCTAAAAATATGAAGCAACTACATAAACCACTTGATCTTCATTACTCCACCACAACCTCCATCTATTGAGGACACCCCTCTTCATCTACATCCATGAGTACCACAAGTATGCCCACCATCACACAAAGTAGTATGGACCAAGTATCTCAAGATAATACACAAGGACATGTCAATACTATATCATAGAGTCAACCCTCAATGCAAATGTGGATATCTTTACCCAATCAGTCCCATGGGTTCATCTATACCATTGGTGCCACAAGACACATCCAACCCATCTACCATTGACCCAAATAAAAAAACAACACCTTGGTTATGAACCCCATCAATCAAGAAAATACCTTGACCACATCCGAAGCACAAGGAAATCCCTCAAGCATTGGTCAAGGGAATCCTTTCAATCAATGGACTCAAGGTCCTAGTATGTCAGTACCATTGCAAAATCTAATGACAACATCCACAACTTTCCCCATGGTCCCCTTCACTATGCAAAATCAAATGGGGCCTCAAACCTACATTCCTCCATCTCAATCTGCCATCTTACAAGGAATGTTGAACCAAGGAAGATCCCAACCTCTCATCACCAACTCAAAGCCCATCCAAAACATCAACACTCATAATCCATCGTAGATGCCCCAAAAACCAACTGGTCCTATATTGTAAACTCATACCTTAGCTTTCCAACAAGCACATGAAGCTTATCAACAAGACATCCAATAACAACAACAACAAGAAGAAGCTTATCAAGCATGCTTAGCTACACAACAACAACAAGCCTATCAAGCATCCTTAGTAGCACATCAACAACATCAGGCCCACCAACAAGCCATTATGATGCAACAACAACATCAAGCTCAACAAAAATCTCTCATGGTGCAACAACAACATCAAGCTCAATAGAAAGCTCTCATAGCACAACAACAACATCAGGTCTAACAACATGCCCTAGTGGCACAACAATAACAATAGGCCCAACAACAAGCCCTTGTGGTGCAACAACAACAACAAGCCTTACTAGCTCAAAAGTATGCCCAACATCAACAACAACAACAAAGTTCCTACTATAATCCTCAACATAACATCATCAATACAAACGTGTTAGGAACATACACATCAATGCCTCAATCACCTTCACATAATCCCAAACCACCATACACTCCATACAACACATCATCATATCAACATCCCATATACAACTCATCTATCATCCCATCATATGTTCCTCCACCAAACCTGAAAGATGGTCTAGCTTCACAATTCAAGGTGCTATCCCAAGAAATGTAGGACCTTTGAATGGGCAAGACAAAGAAGCCACTTACACAAAATCTATGTCCTTATCCATTTGACTGAAACATCGCAATGGTACCATTCCCTCCTAGCTTTGAAATCCCCAAATTCGATAAATACAAAGGGAGAGGAAGTCCCATGAACCATGTCAAAGAATTCAATGTCATGTTTATGGAGGTGGCCTATAATGATTTATATCTCATGTATCTCTTCCCTCGAAGCTTAACAGGTCATGCTATGGATTGGTTTTCTCATTTGTCTCTTGACATAAAATTTTTTTAAGAAATCACAGATAAATTCATCAATCACTTCTCCTTTAATCTCGACATGGACGTTAGTCTAGAAGAGTTGTATACTCTCAAAAAAACCAAAGGAGAATCTTTCACCAATTTATTGCAACTATGGAGATAAAAAGCTAGTAAGAGCAAGTGGGCCCTTCCCGACGAACAAGTGGGAATCATCATAAAAAAATTGGATCCTAATCTCAATTTCCACTTGAAAATTCAGTGTATCACATCTTATGATGAGCTTGTCCCTAGAGCCCTTAACATCGAACAAGCTCTAATCTCATAGGGAAATAATCAAGCTTATAACCGACCATCAACCAGTTCAAATGACAATCCTTGTGTTTGGGCCCAAAAAAAATATGACAAATGATGGTGTGGTAGATGCTAAGGTGGTCCTAAGTGCTCCTAGACCCAATAGTAATCAAGTTTCAAACATTCAACCAATTGTGGAACAAACAACATCCCCTCAGAACAATCAAATCAACAATACCGAAATGCAACAAAGGAGAACTACCAACAGGAACAACTATCCCAAGCACAAGTACACACAACTATTTGAACCTATCAAAATCATCATGAAAAAGTTGGTAGAGTCAAATCTGATAATATTGCCTAACTTTGAAAACTACCAAGAACCATTAGAGAAACCATCCCGGTACAACAAAAATGATCTATGTGACTTTCACAAAATCAAAGGACATAAAACGATAAATTGCGCGAGACTTAAGAATATCATCCAAGACCTCATAGAGAATGACACCATCTCTATTGAAGTACCAGATGGGAATCGAGATCTTAAGATATAGAAGAACCCTATGCCTGATCATAACAAAGGGAACAACAACGAAAAAGCTAAGGATTACAAAAATATACAACATAGATATTCAAACGTGGTCTCATCCTATGATAGCGTCATTATTGTCATCACCACCAAAGGACCTAGTGCAGAGTGTGGAGTCACCACACGATGTGGAAAGGTCACCATTCAAGGAGTCACATCTCATTCTAGGACACAACATTCTTTGCCAACATCGAATCCCAACAAGTATAATCTCCTAGACTAGCTTAAGAAGACCCGACATAGATATCAATCTTAGAACTATTGAGGCTATCCCCCGCACATAGGGAAATCTTAGAGAAATATTTATTAGTCATTTGTCCCTGAGGATACTGATACAAATCAATTTCAAGCTATGGTAGGACATATTACCGATCACCTTCTCACCTTCTCTGAACAAGACCTACCATCACAAGCATCTTATTATTGTGCTTTACACCTCAAGGTCTACATTCATAAGAACAAAGTTAAAAAAATCTTAGTAGATGGAGGTGCTGGTTTGAATATTTGTACCCTTAAGTTGATTAAATGCTTTGGCTACTCTGAAAATACTATTGAGAAAGAAAAGAGTACCACCATCAGAGCATATGATGACCATGAGCGGGTATCACAAGGCATCACTGCACTACCCATTCAAGTGGGACATATAATTGCAAAAACTAAATGCCAAGTGCTAGATCTTGATATTTTGTATAACATCCTACTTGGATGACCATGAATTCATGCCTTAAAAGTTGTTGCCTCGACCTACCATCAATGTGTCAAGTTTCCTTTCGAGGGCAGAGAAATTACCATCTATAGAGATCTTGAGCCTTTTTACTACCGCAAGAACCTTGAGGAAAAGTTCTATAAGATACCCCAAGTGCCTAAAAATGATGAAGGGAATACACCCACACCTACCTAATTTTTTGATCTATCATCTCTTGCATCTACCTCAACAAAAAATACACCCATTGTGTAGAACATTCCTGACATCAAAGTAGTAATCTAGGATGATGGTTGTGGGAACTATAAGCTACTAAAAGATACCTTTGTCTTAGGAGAGCTACCTATTTCTCCCAAATCTCATGGAAAATCCACATCTAGTACCACAAAGCCCGAAATAATCAAGATGCTAGCTACTATCTTCACCAAGTGGGGGGATCTAAATCAAGAAGATGTCAACGAGGAGGATGTCTCTAAACTCCTCTATTAGGATGAACCTGTCCCTGTTATTCCTATGGAATATAACAATAAAGGCTTACAACTCATGAAGGGAATGGGTTATAAGAAGAATGAGAAAATGGTACAAAATGAAAATGGCTTGCTCTAGAACCTATTGTTCCTGAGAAACGATTAAAGAATCTTGGTCTAGGTTGTACTACTAGCAAGGTTATCCTTATTGGAAAAGGTACTTTCGCTAAATTGGTCGAGGCTTCCTCTTGGTTACCTAATCCGTGTTATACGACCTTAGATGACTTCCCCCTTGATGTTGATGACCTATTCAAAAATATCTCCCTCTTCATGATATCCATTACATCCTTTGCTCCAAGAACTCATCCAACTGAACTACGCCTAGTATACCCACAACTTATTGAAATGGACCGATAAGGACCACCAATTCTTTATTTATTCAAAAATGATGAAGCGATCTCAGAGTTCATGGGACTCCACGACAACCTATCATGGGTAGATCACAAAGCAAGTTTCAACATAGAGCTAGACACATGGGCATACTATGGGGAGATGATTGAATCCTTTGGTCACAAAATTAATGAAATACAACTAACATGCAGAGCCTTGAGTAAAAACCACATTGTTGCACTCTCTGATCCTAAAATAGTAAAAGCAAAGGACGTATCCGATGGTGAAAACCTCTCTGATGCACCCAAGGATGAGGAATTCAATCTCCCCCTTAGTGCAATGCATCTCGTAAAGTCACCAGTGCTAGCAGAAAAGGCTACCCCAGTCAATCTGGGAATAGAAGAAGCACCCAAGATCACCTTCTATTCCAAATCCCTGTTGGCTGAAGAACATAAGAACCTAGCAGCATTCCTGAAAGAGCTGAGAGATAACTTTGCATGGTCATACACATATATGTCAAGGTTCAATCTTGAAGTAGTTGTGTGTCACTTAGTGGTCTATCTTGAAGCCAAGCCAGTCAAGCAAAAGCTAAGGAAGATGCATCCTTAGATAACACTCTTGGTGAAACTAGAGTTACAAAAGCTTCTTGACGTTGGATTCATCCGACCAATAGATTATGCTGAGTGGGTTTCAAACCTAGTACCAATCTCAAAACCCACTGGGGGCATCAGAATCTACACTGATTTCATAGACTTAAACAAAGCATGCCCTAAATATGATTTTCCTCTTCCTAACATTGACCTTATCGTGGACTTAACATCTGGGCATGAAATGCTATCACTCATGGATGGTTTTTCAGGCTACAATCAGATCATGATCACCAAGGAGGATCAACATAAAATTGCATTCACTTGTCGATGGGGAACATATTATTGGAATGTGATGCCATTCAGGTTAAATAATGCAGGATCAACCTATCAAAGAACAATGCCCCTCATCTTCCATGACATGATCCAAAAAATAGTTGAAGATTATGTGGATGATATTTTGGAAAAATCAAAGAAAAGAAGTGAGCATATACAAGTCCTAGGACCCATCTTTGATAGGCTTGAAGAATACAAGGTGTGACTGAATGCAAAAAAGTTTGTCTTTAGGGTTATATCAGGGAAAATTCTTGGCTATATTATCTCACAAAGAGGGATAGAAATTGATCCAGTGAAGGTACAAGCAATCCTCGACATGGAACCACCAGAAAAACTATAGTAGATGAGAGAATTACAAGGAAGATTACAGTCTATCCAAAGGTTCATAGCGCAACTATCAAATTGAACCCACCCCTTTTAACATATTCTCCACAAAGGGATAACCTACAAATGGGATGAAAAGTGTGATAAAGCTTTCTAGCAGATTAAAGATTATCTACTAACACATCCAGTGCTCATGCCACCAATACTGAACAAACCATTGATCCTATATATCTTAGCAACATTAGAAACACTAGGAGCTCTTATAGCACAACATGATGAAAATGGAAAGGAAAGAGTTATCTACTATATCAGCAAAACCTTGGTAGGCTATGAAATGAACTATTCACCTATTGAGAAAGCATGCCTAGCAGTAGTTTTTGCTTCACAAAATTTTAGGCATTACATGTTGTCACATCAAATCAAATTTATTGCAAAGATAGACCCATTAAAATACCTGTTATCTAAAGCAACTCTCACAGGGAAAATGGCCAGATGGGTGATGGTCTTAACCAAATTTGACATAGAATATGTGGATCGCAAGGAAATCAAAGGACAAGTGATTGTAGACCAACTAGAAGAATCGCCTATCTATGCAGAGAGCCCCTTGATATCTAAGTTTCTTGATGAATAAGTATTTCTTATCAATCTCACAACTCAGTGGAAGATGTATTTTTATGGATCGTTTACACAACATGGATCCAAAGTAGGCATTCTTTTCATCACCTCTCAAGGTGATTGTATCCCAAAGTCATACATGCTATCATTTCCTTGCACTAACAACATTGTTGAGTACAAAGCCCTAATCATAGGCCTAAGGATAACTGTTCAGTGGAAAATTCAAGTGATGAAAGTCTATGGAGACTCACAACTAGTTATCAGCCAAGTTAATGACGACTATCAAACAAAGGATGAAAAGCTTACCCCTTACAAGAAGATGGTAGAGAATCTCAAAGATCTCTTTATAGAAATAAATTTTGAGAAAATTCCCTGCATGAACAGAGCAATAGACGTCATGACAACAATCAAATCACTGTTACACATGTCGAACAACGTTCTCTAATGCAAATTCTTAGTAGAATAACTTCTTGTACTAACTTTCAAAATCCCTGAATCTGAATTCACGTGTATCATTGTTGGTCCTTGGATCCCGATGGTATCATGAAATATTTATCTACCTTAGTAGAGGAACCCTCCCATATGATATTACCTCAGACTTTAAAAATACCTTTGTCAAAAAGGCATCCCGATTTGTGATCCTAGGTGATACCCTTTACCATCAAAGCATCGAAGGAACACTATTGTGATGTCTTAACCAAGAGGAAGCTTTAACTACTTTAACATAAGTAAATGATGGAATATGTGGTTCCCATTCCTGTGGTATGATGTTAGCTGAGAAACTATTGAGCATGGGGTACTATTATCTAACCATGGAAAAGGAAGCTCGTCAATATGTGCAGAAGTTTGTTCAATGTCAACAGCATGGAGATTTGATTCATGCACCAACTCAAGAATTGCAACCAATGATCACACCTTAGCCTTTTTCATAGTGGGAACTTGACCTCATAGGAAAAATCACCCCAACCTCATCTAATGGCCACAAGTTTATCATAACCACCACCAAGTACTTCACTAAGTGGGTAGAATCCATTCCTATGACCTACATAATGGGGAAGAAAATTACCAAGTTTATCCTGAACTATCGCATCTACCATTATGGTGTCCCACAAACCCTAATATCAGACAATGGGACGCCCTTTAAGAATCAAGATGTGAAAGATCTATGTCAAATATTTAACATCCGACATCGATTCTCTACCTCGTATTATCCCCAAGGAAACGAACAAGCAAAGGATACAAATAAAACTATCCTAAAAATCTTTAAGAGGTCAATTAATGAAGCTGGTCACGACTAGCATCCATAGCTAAATCCCGCTCTTTGGGCCTATCGAGCCAATATCTGCACACCAACAGGTGCAACCCCTTTTTCCTTCGTGTACAGATTAAAAGCTATCTAGCCTATTGAGGTTGAGCTCCCATCATTGCAAGTGTCACTACCAAACTTGATCACCGATGAAGAGTACAAATTATCTCGGTTGAATGAGCTAGAATTCATAGATGAGCGTCGTCTCGAAACCCTCAATCACTTGCAAGTATACCAAAACCGACTAAAATGGAGCTATAACAAGAAGATCAAATATCGGTCTTTCCATGTAGGGGATCTTGTTCTAAAGAAGAATCAAAAGAATTTACTAGATCAGGACAATAAAGAAAATTTTGAGCCTAACTGGTTGGATCCCTTTGTCGTCATATCAAGCTATGGATCAGGAGAATATCAGATTTCAACACCTGAAGGTGAACCCTTGCAGGAACCAATCAACAACTTGCATCTCAAATTTTTTTATGCCTAGTCTTGAAGGGTATAAGTTTAAAAATACAAAAAAAATCAAAAAATGAGAAAAAAGATTAAAAAGTAAAAAAAAACCCATCCTCTAGTGAAAACCACTTTGGTGGTGCTTTGGGGAAGTACCTTGGTGAAAATTGGCAAATAGGTGCCTCACATAGGGAACCTCCATCTATTCTTTGGCTCATTTGTCCTATCATTCTTTGCACCATCATTCATTCATCGCCCATATGCATCCTTATCATGGCTTGATGATGTGAAGTATCATATCCCTTTAGTACTACTTGGCATATTCCTAAGGTCAGTTTGTCCTGCCTATATCAAAGTAGTCTAACATGTCACACTGGGGGAAATTTGTTATGGATCATATCGGGTTTTTATATATCTTGAGGTTATTTGTAAATATCATTGATAATCCCAAAAACATTCATAAAATCTCATCGAAAATCGTAAAAACATTCGTAAAATGATCATTAGAAAATCCAAAAACATTTGCAAAATCCTGTATAGCTCAAATGAAAAAACATTCACAAAGTTGTAAAGGAAAAATCCAAAACATCTGGAAAACATCAAAATCCCTAAAAAGGTCAAAAATTGAAAAACCAAAAATAGTTCTCTTGTCGAACTACGTCATCTTTGAGCTTGAACGTAGGAAAATCCATCTGTCGATGTGCCCCCTGAGACACCCTAGGTCAGTCCTTTTGGAGTTCGTCATAATAAACTAACATTTCCCTCAACTATTAATATCTCATCTTTTTAATAAGTCGAGTCAATCAAAATACGTGGTCTCTGTGTGTATAACATAGGAAAGGATTATCTTTGATCAGCCCCCGAGGCCCCTAGGATAGGTCTTTTAGGTTAGGTTCTTAGTCGGAAAACTCTCAAAAATCCCAAAACATCCAAATAATTTAGAAAACCTCTAAACATCCAAATATCAAAAAACACAAAAAAAATTGAAAATTGAAAATCCAAAAAAAAATAGAAATTATTCAAAAGACCTAAAAAGCCTCAAATAACTGAAAAGACCTAAACATTCGCATAAACTTTCAAAAAGACCTAAAACAACCTCAAAACATTTTTCAAAAATATGAAAAACATTGATATAATCCAAAAAAAAACCCAAAACCACCCATCCCATCTTGCTTTCACCCGCAATAAACCTTCACCCATAATAAATCAAGCATCACCTTCAACCTTTGGCAAAGTAAATAGAAAGAAAGTGTAGCAAGTCGTAAAGTGAAAAACTTAATTGTCAAAATCAAAATTCTAGATCATAGGTAAATACGTCAGTAAAGTTTGTATCAACAACTTATTATAAAGCTCATCATCATCCTAACATCAAAAAACCATTTGATAAACATGTCCTAGGATGTATCCTTCCTACAATGGGCATCAGTATAAAAAATCAACTTAGCTAAATTAAATATGGAAAGAGATATAGATAACACTAACTGTTTGTCTTTGATCTTTTCTTGTGATTTATCTTAAATGATCCATTCCCAGGACCTTTCGATGATGTCTATCAAAATGATTTAGAGAGAAAGGAATTGGGCATTAATCATTATCTTTCATTTGTTGTGCTTGTGGGTATTCTTGTAAAATAATCTTAGCGCATACTTTCTTGGTTGTGTGTGGGAAGGTTGTTTGGAGTATGTTGTTGACTATTACGTATGCTTTGGTCCAATATATTCTAATCTTCTAACTTACATTCCAATGAGGTTTCTGTATGTCAAGATGTGAACAAGAACTATCCTATCTATTGGCAGAGTCAAAGTCCATTACACTAGATACAACACTGTCGTGGATATCAATACCTTGATGCATTGTGTCTATATGTTATATCAAACAATAAGGAATGACAGAAAATCCCAATCCCAATATGTGAGCACCTCAACATCCTGCATTCATCCTACATCTTGCATTGTCTCATCACCATCTCTAATAAAGTCTCGATGGATTATGGACTTGTTCGACTTTTGAAAAATCATCAAAATCAATGGTCAAGTCATTATTTATTCTTCTATATTCTCTTTGTGCTAGCCTGGTATCATGAAAATCAATAAAAACATCATCAAATGCATCCATCCTGCATCCAAAAATCATCAACACGCATGCATCTCATAATCATAGCACATCCATCAGCATAATCATTGCATATCGCATCATACATTTCACATCATCATTTAAGTTGTGATGAATAATATAGATTTGTTATTCTAAGCATCTTAAATCATTTCATATCGTACATGCATTACATATAGCATAAGCATCTGCATTATCCATCCATACATCCATATGCATACATAATCATCTCATCATAAAATCACATAAAAAATACACAAAAATAAATACATCCATAACATTTTCATACATGATCATAGCATAAACATTTGCATATTATAGCATATCCTGAAAAGAATACTGAAAAAAATATAAAATTTCATCCAAAGCATCGCATATCGTATAAGCATAAATAAATCACATCCATACATGATCAAATATAAGCACATCATTACATCCATCTATCATCAACATGAAATAAGATGAGCATATCATATTGAATCTGTATCCGTATCATATATATATCAAACAATGAATATCATGGTACAAAATCTTGATTAGTGTATGTATATCATAAATACAATATCCATGAGGCTATAAAAAATGAGCCCATGAATGTATATTTGTATAAAATAATCAGGCAACAAAAGATCAAAAAGTGTCTATGCATCGAAATCTAGACCTGATGGATACTCCCCTCTCTACCCTACCTCTCTAGCTTCTCCTAAGCTCTCGGTCGTGCATCACTACGTTGTTGAAAGTCAGGTTGTTTAAGTGCTTGTGGTACATCCCGATGGTAATGCATCCTATAATACAGGACATATATCATGACCTCTCTGTATAATCTCACTTAGACTATCCTGCCTTGTGTTGCTACTGTCATGGCATCTATTTGGTGTTGTCAACCAATCTCATGATCCCTCTCAGCAGTTACAACCCATAACTGCTGAATGGCATGGTCTCTCTTTGCAGTCATGGCCACCACTTATTGTCTAGCTTGATCCCACTCAACAATAATAACCAAAATCTACTGGCGGGCTTGATCCCGCTCACCTGTCAAATCCTACACCTGCTAGATTTGAAGCAGAATTGCCTGATCCTATCCTCCCTGTTGCTGAATAGGCGGCTGCTGTGGAACCTACTATCCCAATGGTGGAGCCCCCATAACCTGTCCATCATGGCCATCTTGACCAACATAGTCTTGTCCCTATCCTTTTCCCCTTCCTACACCTCTCCCTCTGAGCCTCCCTCACGGAGGAGCACCCACTAGATCTGTCAAACATCGAAGAGGTGTGAACCATGCATCATAAGCAAGCATAGTCAGTGCTACTACCTGACCTTGGTCGTAGGCCCATGGATGAGCCACCAATTGTCTAAAACTCTCCACTGCCTTTGGAGTTGGAATAGTAGGTCCCCATGTGGGAACCTCTTGATTCGACCTAGCAAAAATGGCCCTGTATGCATCATCTGGCCTATCTTGTGGCTCTCCAAACTGTCAAGCCACTTTGTCTGGTAAATATCTCTCGATAATGGTATGCTCGTGACCCTGCATAGATCAAGTCTACCTGGCGAAGAATAACTGCTAGGCATCGTCATACCATGTTGGCATCTGTAGCCAAGATCACCATTAGAAAATTTTCATGTCATCAATAAATTGTTTCCAGTACGGGAGCCTAATCTGTCCAGTGTGTTGTAGAGTGATCACATTCTTGTACCTCTAGATCACAGGATCATCTGGCTCCACATCGACCATCTATACAATTGGTCGGAGCACAAAAATGTACTCCCACACCCAAATATGAAGCAAGGTCACCCTTGCGCCAATGGCCATGTCATCGCAGTAAACAAAGTCATGCATATCATGATATAATGAGGCCAACTTCACTGGCCCCCATGCAAACTTCGTCCTCCTGTACAACATAGTGCCATACTAGGCCCCATCCTAGGTTGAACCCTCTTTTGCGTCTATCAAGAGCAACCAAACCTGAAATGATGGTTGCCATGATCAATTGGAAGGTGGACATGTGACCTCTAAACATCTCAAGGTTGATATGTGATGTCACAAGTGCAATATTTTCCAACTCCATCACCTTGTGACAAGCATCCCATCCAGCATCAACATTGTATATCACATGATCGTCATGTATCGACAAACACAAAATACGCCATACATCCTCTAAGGTCACAGTCACCTCGCTTATCAGAAAGTGAAACGACGAAGTCTCACTTTGCCATTTCTCACATAGGGCAGTTATCATCATTATGTGGGTTTGGAGGACGGGCATGTATGCAACATACCAAAGACCAATCTCCCCCAGGTACTCTTAGCGTAACTTTGAAAAATCGCCTAGTCACTCCAAAACTATGGGTTTATGCTCACACCACATCAGTGGTGGAATGATCTCCTGTATCCATGAAGCACACGGTGTTAGGAAATCACAAAAAATTGAGTCAGTTTGGAATTTTTTGCTAAGAAACTCATAGTAGCATCGCTATTTGTAATATCGTCACCATATTTAAATTCCAAATTGCGACATCCGAAGGCATTTCAAATTACAAATCACAAGATGCGTCGCCAAACAAATGGGTGTCACGATTTAAGCTTTGGCAATCGTAACCATAATTTCTAAATCAGCAAGTGTGTCGCTATATAAGCATGCGTTTCCATTTAAAATTTGAAATCCTAATTTTAAATCATGAATAGTGTCGCCATATACATATGCATTGCTATAATTCATGTTAGCATCACTGATTACAAAACGGGTGTTACTATATAGTGACGCCGCCAAAGTTTAAAATTCAAAGCGTAATGAATGCATCAAAAAGTCAAATTTTAAATCGAGTTTTGAGTTACATACCACTGGTCCTGAGCCTAGAAGCCATTGGTGCTCTCGAACTCGATCATAAATGTGTCATGGGAGCTCTCGACGCGTCATTTTTTCAGAGGGTTAGAGCTCAAAATAGATAGAATCCTCAAGGTGTGAATGCACAAATGAATTGAAAGTGACCCTTCTTGGTTTATTTATGTTTGAAAATTAGAGTTTTTTGCCCTAATTTCTCCTTCAAGCTAGGGTTTATCATCATTTTCACCAATTTTTCCAATCGATGCCTAATTTTGCATCATTTTTTGCATAATTTTTCTCAATAAAGGTTAAAAGTCATAATTGGATCGTTTTTAGCATAAAATCATGTTAATATAGCTTACATCATGTTCATTTTAGCATAAATCCAGTTTTAATCCATTTTATCACAATGGTTTCATCGATTCTCTTCCATAGAATCGATTGAAGCAGGCTCACTAATCACGGGATTGTTCCACATCAACATGAGACCAATTCCAAAATGGGATAAGTTTCAAATGGGTTAGAGTAGGCATTTAATTATTTTCATAGTTTGTACTTTTTAGTTTCAATGATTGCTTAGTTTAAACTTCAAATTTGAATGATCTTGTTTGTAAGATTGGGGTTTAGTGGATAAATTATGCTTCAATTCATAATGGATCAAGCGTAATCGACCCACTCTTACAATCCTCGTCTCACAATATCCACATTAACCTTAGAAAAAAACTAAAAGTAGATATATATTTAAATAAATTTTAACAGAATAATGATAATAAACATAAGATATACCCTAGAAAAACTTGTGAAGGGGAACACCCTAAAAATTAAGCACATCCAATGTATTAACCTTCTTCAGATGATTAAAATACAAACTCAAACTTATAATACTTCTATGGAGATCAATAATTTGAACCCTAGGGAAATCCTAGATGCCTAACCAGACATAAAACTGATTATATAATATCCATCCCAATTCCTTAATTAATAGGATAAGAAGACCCAAAAAATCACTAATGAATTTCCAAAACCATGTGCTCAAAATTGAACTACACCTTGCTCCAAATTTTCCAAATTGAGCCCATGTGCTCCTCTCTATGAGAAATTTGTCCCAAATTAGAATGCAACTCCTAATTTGATTGTTTGAACCCTATGACCAAGGGATTCAAGTGTACTATTCAAGTGTTTCATGTGGGTGTATTTATTTCTCTTATACACTTCCTATAAATGGCTAAAAATGGTTGGTTAAAGATGTTGGCCACAATACAACTTAAAACCATGTTTAATGATTTTTTACAACCATCATAAGATTAATGACACATGGTTGAGAGTGCTAACAAAATAATTTCAAGGTTCCCTCCATTTTTGGTTCTCTTTTCCATGATGGTTCAATAACAATTTTTTCATAAATATTAAAATTGCAACAACATTAAGACTTGCAAGGTTTACAACACCTAATACTAACAATATCCCACTGGTTTTATATATTGTGAGAATAACTAGGGGTTTCAAAAAAATGATCTATCTACTAGGGTTTGTAATAACCATAGCCATCCTACACGATCTATAATTCTATGTGTTCACAAAATTCATTAGTGCATCTATAACATTCATAAGTATCCACCTTTTGGATCAAAACTCACTTGTCTTGCATAATAGCACAAACAAAATGGTCTTGTACATCAATGTGCTTAATCTATGCATGGAAAGTTGGTTTCTTTACCAATTTTATGGCACTCTAATACCCACATTAAATGTGTATATCCTAACTCAACCCAATATCCAAACATAGTATTTGAATCCAAATTTCATCCCTAAATGCATGATTAGTTTCCATGTACTCTTGTTCCATATTTGAAAGTGCAACCACAACCTCTCTTTTTCTCATCCAACTCACCACACCACCAAATAGTTTAAAAACATACTTATTGTATTGTAGAAAAATGTAATCCTTTACATTTTCACACTATGTTTGGGTCCCTTAATTAATTGGACTTAATTGAGTTGTTAATTGCCTAAATTATGCATTCTTAAGCCTTATTATTCCTGTTTTTTGAAAGGGAAACCAACATTAAGCAAATGCTAGCATTAAATTAATTGTCTTGGAAATTGTGTGTCCTAGATTTAGGTCCTAGGACCCATTCACCCAAGGGAGAATGGGTCCTCCTTAAGTCCTATATCCTAATTTTTAATATGTTTTTGGCCACAGTTTAATGATTCAAATTCAAGATTCACATCCTAGCTTATGAAATCTAGTTTTTGGGAAATCAGATAAAAACCTATAAGTACATAGTTATTTTATCAATTCAAATAGAACATGCATAATCAAGAGATCAAAAGAGAAAATTTTATTGTCAAGAGCATTAAAGAGCACATTTATCAGTCATCTACAACAACAATATAGATTATATCATCATACCAAAGTTATGTGTGTTCATGTTATGTTTTGGAGCTAACATTATGATGTAGGTTTCAAGAATTCAAGAAAGCATTAAAGCATCAAATCAAGCTATCATCCAAGCCAATTCATGCAAGATCCAATCCTTAGAGAGATGTGTTGGACTTCGGTCCTTTAAGGGCAACCATTAAGGGTTTGGTGAGTTGTGACATAGCATTGTTCATTCATCAATCCTTTTCATTTATCATTATCATTCATTATCAAGGTTTAATTACCAAAACGGGGTTTGACCAAGACAAACCCCTATTCACCAAAAACAAACAATTTTTCCCTCTCTTTGTGTTTGCAGATTTGCAGGTGAAGAAGGACTGAAGTTGGATCAAAAGTGCAATTTTACAATGTTGTCAAAGTTCTCAATCCACAAAAACTCATTTGCAGAATTTATTTTTGACTTTCTGACAGTGGAATCGGGAGGAATAGAGAGTGCAGATTTGGGATCAGAGGACTACGAAATCATATTTTGGAACCCTGCTCAAAGATGAATCTTAGGGAAAAAATTTCCCAGCATGACACTCTGCAACCCTTTTTGGTGACTGGTACACATCATTTTACCCTTCTCAGATCTACTTGTAACTTGATGTTTCTATATGTTCTGTGCTTTAAATATGCATTTCAATTTTCACCATGCATAATTGAATTCATTTGGTATTTTATTTTCATCTCCCCACTGCATTCAGTCATATTTATTATTTTCTCTCACAAGGGAAACATTAGATCCCCTAATAGGGTTGACTCACCTTTTGGTTGAAAGTCAATCCCACCTTTGGGAGATCTCTTTTCCTAATGAAATTAAAATAAATATAGGTAAATCACCATTTACATATTGGCACTTAACCCCATCCACATCTATTCACCTAAACCTATTTTTCTTTATTTCATTTTGGTGAACCCGACATTCTTGCACTATAAGCTTTCTGATTTGGAGATCCTTCAAACCCTAGATCTAGGATTTTACATTAGTTTGCATTGCATCTCATTTAGGGTTTTCAAAATTTCAAATTAGTTTGCATTCCATTTATGGTTTTAAAATTGTAGTTTACACTGTTTAAAACTTAAAAAAAATTAAAAATTGGCATACATTTTGCATCCATTTCACATTATAGTCTGCATATTAGTGTTTTTCATTCATTTATATTAGAAAATTCAAACGAAATTGCATCTATAAAGTTTCCATTTTTCTTGTTGTTTGTCACTAAATTGCACTTTCATTTCATCATAATTTTCTAGAAATTTGTAACTGAAAGTAGTTGTCTGCAACTAGAATTCAAGACCTTAAATATCAACTCAGGAACTTATAATTTAATTATTTCAACCCCTATGCAAGGACCCATTTTCCCTAGGGTGAATATGTTCTTATATAGGTTATTTCCTGAATATCTAAGTGTTAATTTGTATCTGTTTGCTTTACATCTTGCTATTTTCAGATCTCAGTTTCAGTTTCTGGAGTTAAAATTTTTTGAAATTGTTTGCATTCAAGTTAATTGGTCAAAACAAGTGCTTAATTCAAACATAAAATTTAAATTCAAAAGACAATAATAACATGTGAATGGTCAGAGTTTTTGACATTCAACCCTGTAAGGGCCAAATCAAAATGTCTCTTGACATTGCTTTCTCACAAAATGACATAATTAAACATGCACCCAATGGTCCTCTTTACATAGCCGAAAGAATAAATGACAAGCCTACTAATGGGATATTAATTGATCTTATGTGTGTAGAGAATGTGATCACTAATGAATTATTGTTTGTGCATGAACTTTATTGAGACTCTTATGAACAATTGAAAGCATGGATCAAAACAAATAATGGTTTAGCTTGCCCTACAATAGGTTTGATCACTCTCCCCTTAAAATTTGGACCAAAAAAATTAAATTTTACATTCTCCATCATCCCATCGTCAGACCAATTCTATGTGAAGCTAGGCTATCCATTGCTAGGCTCCATGGATTATGTCCCGTCGGTAGTGCATAAATGCTGAAAATTTCCATTTAGAAATGAAATGAACACTGTGCATTATAGTGGCTTTAATCTTGTGTCTTTCCATGGGAATTTCTCATTGGATTTCATTTGGCCTAAACCTTTGGAACCTATTAAACCTCGTGAGGAATTATTTTTCAAATCTTATGAAAAGTTTAAGGCAAAGCACATAGAAGAATTATCTCTTAGTAATATCCCTCAACCCATGCTTGAACCTCCTATCATTGATGAAACCATGATTGGACCAAAAAATCTTCCGAGTAACCAAGAAAAGTCCATGACAAATCATCCTCCTATTTCCTATAAGAGACCAAGATATAACTATACAATTCCTGTTGTGTCTCGTAAGATCAAACAATTTTATAAACCCAAAGAGAAAGTGGTTGAACAAATCTCAATGGTTCCTTCTGTTCCTCCCTTATGGGAAGAAAAGAAACCTATGGTTGATAACCCCGCTCGTACACAATCATAACTTCAAAACTGTTCAAAAAGAAATGAAAAATACTAAAGAGCATAGGCATAGATGTCATGCTATTGCTCATACGTTAAAAGAAGAGAACAAACAAATAAAACAAGACCAAAATCTAACTCAAGCAAAGCATTATGATTCTCCACCTTTTCCACAACCAAAACATGAAACCTTTATGGACATTATGATTAGGCCTCCTACTGTGATTAACTTGGATGATGATGATGAGAATGCTAAGATTGATGAGAAATTGCACAATGGTCTGAATTTATTATTTTACTCTTCCATGAGCTTAGATGATAACAACTGTGATGATCCTCCTAACAAGAGAGCATCACCACGTGTTGAACCTGGTGATTGTCCTAGTATGAAACTTATTGTTTCCCCTTTGGCTAGTCATCCACCTTTCGTATATGATGAACACGATTGGGATGTAGATGACGTGCTTTAGGTTGGCTCGAATGTGACATACTAGCTTTGTCTTCTATTCATGTTCTTTGATTGATTTCATGTGCATAATGTGATCCCCTGTACTATGCTGCTTGGCATGTCTTTATGTTTGTGAGCCTACTTTGGATGACCCTTGTCACTCCATTGGTGCAAGGATACAAAGGAAGTGAATTTGTTGTGACAGTCTTCTATTTTTATCTTCCTTCTTTTATTTTTCGTAACCTTTTTTTCATTTGTCTTTTGTTTCCTTTTGGGGATGATGCAAATCATTGAGACATTTAAGGTCTCTTTCATGTTGAACCAAAAGGATTCTTCTTTGTTTTGTCTCTCTAGGTGTCATTCTTCCTTTGTGCTCATTGTTCCATGCGTTATTTAAGGAATGATGATGATTTTGAGCTCGATTATATCACTGTAGCAAACACATACACTGACCCAAAATCCATGGATCCTTTATATATTATCTTAGGATTACATATGGGGGAAACCTCTTTTCTATGGCATAGATTCATTTGGAAACATATATTTGGCATAGGGCTTTCCATATAAGCTCTCATATCTCTTTCATCTATTGGCTTTTATCATATTCTACTTTAAAGTAATTGCTCACAGCATGGTGTTTAGCAATTTCGTTAACGTGGGGGGCATTATGCCTCTTGCTTGTTGCTTGCTTGATGTCATAGCTTATTATTCAAAGTGTGGTCTTCTTATTTCACGTGATGTGTCTTCTTGTTGATTCCATTGGGATTGATGTCTTTCAAGAGTGTGACCTTTCTTGGAATATGACATTCCTCTTAGTGGTAATGCTATGGCTTTATTTCCCTAAAGTGTGAATCTTTTATCTCTCGACTAGTCCTCTCTTGATGGTGATATTGAGCATGATGTTCCCTAAAGTGAGACCTTTCATGAACTAAGAAAAACTCCTTTGACTATCTTAAACCAAAACTTTTGGCCACTAAGCATAACACAACTTGCTTGGTGGTGCCTTTGTTTCATGAGTGTCTAGCATAACACAACTTGCTAGCCTTGTGTTTTTTGTATGTGTCACCTTATCAAAGTTATCAAGGAGTATAAATTTTGGTATGGTTGACGTATGGGAGCTTGTAGACCTAACATGACTTTCCCATCACCACTTGTTTTGTTGGTTCACACCTTGTAGACCTAGTGTGTGTTTCTCACTTGTTTGGACTCATTGAGTGTATATTGGACTACACTTTTGAGCATGTTTCATGGCCACCTTGCATAACACAAATTTATTTCCTATGGTGCCATGTTTTTTGGACAAAAAACCTAGGCTTGATCCATATCGTTTGGACAAACAATCGAAGCTTCATTAATTTTTGTTTTATTGTTTTATTTTTGCACTGATTTTGACATTGCATAATATTGCATCTTGTGTTGCTACTGCATTCACATGTCTCTTTGTGCCTTTGTTGGTTTTCCATGGGATATTTGATCCTGGGGGCTTGATCATCCTCCTTGATCTTTGTTGTCTCATTTTTCCTACAATTGTACAATTTGACCTCTCTTGACTTATTTGTCTACTTTAGTGTGAATTTGAGTGTAGGGATCATACTTTCACTAAAGTGGGGGATAAATGTAGTGTAGAAAAATTTAATCCTTTACATTTTCACACTATATTTGGGTCCCTTAATTAATTGGAATCAATTAAGCTTCTAATTTCCTAAATTATGCATTCCTAAGCCTTATTATTCTTGTTTTTCGAAAGGGAAACCAACATTAAACAAATTATAGCATTAAATTATTTGTCTTGGAAATTGTGTCCTAGATTTAGGTCTCATGACCCATTCGCCCAAGGGTGAATGGGTCCTCCTTAATTCCTAGATCCCAATTTTTAATATGTTTTTGGCAGCATTTTAATGATTCAAATTCAAGTTTCACATGTCAGCTTACGAAATCTAAGTTTTGAGAAATTAGATAAACACTTATAAATACATAGTTATTTTATCAATCCAAACAAAACATGCATAACCAAGAGATCACAAGAGAAAATTTTATTATCAAGAGCATTAAAGAACATATTTATCAGTCATCTACAACAACAATCTAGATCATATCATCATGTCAAAGTTATGTGTGTTCATGCTATGTTTTGGAGCTAACATTGTGATGTAGGTTTCAAGCATTCAAACAAGCATTGAAGCATTAAATCAAGTTATCATCCAACCCAATTCATTCAAGATCCAATCCTTAGAGAGATGTGTCGGGCTTCAGTCCTCTAAGGGCAACCATTAAGGGTTTGGTGGGTTGTGACATAACATTTATCATCCATTAATCCTTGTCATTTATCATTATCTTTCATTATCAAGGTTTGATTACGAAAACAAGATTTGACCAAAGTAAACCCCTATTCACCAAAAATAAACAATTTTTCCCTCTCTTCATAATTGCAGATTTGTAGACCCAAAGGATTGAAGTTGGATCAAAGTGCAATTTTACAAAGTTGTCAAAGTTGTCAAGCCACAAAAACTCATTTTTAGAATTTATTTCTAAATTTTTGACAGTGGATTCCAAAGGAATAAAGAGTGCACATCTAGGATCAAAGGACTGTGAAATCAGATTATGGAACCCTGCTTAAAGACCCATTCACCCTAGGGCCAATCTGTCCTAGCAAGACACTCTGCAACCCTTTTTGGTGACTGGTACACATCATTTTACCCTTCTTAGATCTGCCTGTAGCTTGATGTTTTTATTTGTGCTATGCTTTAAATATGCATTTCAAGTTTCACCTTGCATAATTGAATTCATTTGGTATTTTATTTTCATCTCCCCAAATTGCATTTCAATCATATTTGTCATAAGGGAAACAATAGATCCCCTAATAGGGTTGAATCACCTTTTGGTTGAAAGTAAATCCTACCTTTGGAAGATCTCTTTTCCTAATAAAATTAAAAGAAATATAGGTGCATCACCTTTTCCATATTGGCATTTAACCCCATCCACATCCATTCACCTAAAGCTATTTTTTTTTATTTCACTTATGAGTAGACCTATTTTTATATTTCTTGCCCATTTGAAATCTATGAACCCTATATATCCAAAATACTACTCAAATTAGTCCTCCCTATTATAAAATAGAATATTCTAAACTACTACAAAGGTATTTGAAGACCCTCTTCATTTCATTCCAATTCTCCTTTCCCATATTGAAAACTTATCTACTTAGGACTCCCATTTCTTGGGTAATGTATATTCTAGTTCAAACCATAACACATATTAGGATACCAAATATAATTGCATAAGGGACATGGACCATGTCCTCAATCTCTTAGGTGTTGAGGGATACTACTCAAATGGAAATTTCATTCTTAAAAGAATGTGAAAAATCACTTTTTTCAATATTGTATCTAAAATATTTATAAAAATAGTTAACCTACTTGCCTTAACTTAACCAAATTATTTATTAATCTATCCATATCAATCTCCATCTCTAAGATAAAAAATAACAATACCTAGATTCTTCATATGAAGTTATGGTGAAAGCTAAGATCTCAAAACCCTAATCATTTACTTGTTATTACTGATCAACAACATGTCATCAATATAAAGAGGAATAAATCTCAACTTTAAAACATATGAATCAAAATTATAATACCACATTATGGGGGATTGTTTCAAACCATAAAGGGATTTATTCAACTTGAAAACCAAGTCCTCCTTACCCTTAACCATTAAGTTCTTTGGTTGTGATATTTAGACCCCCTCTTCGAGATCCTCATATAATAAAATTCTCTTAACATTTATTTGTTTAACTTCAAGTTCAAACACAACAACCATTTACAACAAACAAGTTTCCTATCATTGTGTAATTGTATTAAGTACCATTTACTAATCTTCTCTAGCACAACTATATCCTCATCCATGACCTTCTTTTGGAACTTATTGTCTATAGAATTAATTACCTCCTTCACAATACTAGGCTCGTCCTCACTAGTATTTACAATGTAAAAAATGTAAAAAGCCAAGTTGGCACTACCTTTCTAGTTGCTTCTTTTGCTAAGTGGACTTCCTCAAGAGTGAGGTATAAGGTAGAGATAAACTCAAGAAAAGCTCCTAAAAAAGATATAAAATCCTAGTTAATCTTAGCTTGAGGTAATACTTTTTGTTGCAAATATATATAAATTTTATGGTAATTTTTTTTAAATTATTTACATGATTGGTTTTTATTGGTGAATTTACCCATGATTTTAAAAAAAGTGGTTTGTGATTCTAAGAAACCCCCCTTAAAAGATATAAAATCACAGTGAATTATAGTTTAGGGAAATAATTTTTGTGGTGAATATATGTCAATTTTGGAAAACAAATTGTGGCATTTTTTTTCAAATTTGTTCATATTGTTAGTTTCTGCAAGAAAATTTACTCACAATTTAAAAAAAGGTGGTTGAGAAAAATATTATATGTTAAATGATAAAATTTATACTATTCAATGAATGCAAATCAATAACTTAAATTCTATTCCAAGCCCAAGTTCCCATACATTTAAATTTGAACTTAAAGTTAATAAATAGACAATTATAGTTGACCTAACAAATTCATTAAATTCACCATGTTTGGCTAGTGAAAGATTAATAAAATAAATTATGGGGCTCAATGACCCTTTTAAAAGGCACATGCTTTTAGTACCACATAATTCAACTATAGTCATCAAATTGAAATGGAAATCAATAAAAAAATTAAATATATTATTATATAAATATAAAAATATAATAAATACAATAAATAATGTCTAAAAATGTGTGGCCAATCTAGTTTCCATGATGCGTTATTAATGGCCCCCTTCAATGCCGATGTTTGAGTGGCTATTTATTCTCAATCACATCTTTTCCATTGTGCCATTGGTTGAGAAATGACACATCAATTTAGGTAGGTCCCATTACGAGGCTATTAAAAAAAGTCATTAGTATAGTGGATATATTGATTGCTTAAAAGTAATATCTAACAGTTGGCATAATCTCTCAGGATTTCCATTTTGACAACTTTTAGTTGTTGCACTATTAGGTAAGAAATTAGTGAGTTAGCTAAGCTCACAGGGCTAGGAATATATATTTTTTTTTACAAAAACTTATGGTAAAAATAAACACTTGTAGTTTTACACATATGACAACAATGCTCCTTTAAGCTATACCTATATTGATTCATTTTTCTAATAGCACTATTGGTCAAAAGATGACATATTGGAGGAGATGAGTCCCAATTTGGATAAAGGAAAAAGGGTATAGGTTGAAGACATGAAGTTACATATATGCCAATTTTATTTTAATCAATAATGTGCACATAATTTTAAAGGTAATAGTTTGACGAATATTTTTCATTGTGTCATTAAAAAAAATCAACACATAAAAAAATGGTGGAGTATGTGCCATGAAAAAAGACTTTAAATATTTTATCATGTAGATAACACAAGGTCAAAGAAATTTTAAAGGCCATATGCTTCTTGCTATGTCATGTGTTGGATGCCCAATCTATGCCTCTCATTATTGGACCCTTAGTCTCATATACTACAACTACTGCTACTCTCCTAAAGGAAGTGGTTCAACGTAAGTCTAAAGTAGAATTTGGTTCTAAAATTTGAAGAGATCTCTTAAACCATGTTATGAATCCTTTTATGTTTTTATAGCTTTGTTATTCATATATTTACTGTTAATATATTATATGTGGATCTCCATTTTTTATCGATATATATATATACCACCAATATATCTAAAACATGAAAAAATCTATAACTCAATTGATAATATATCTCTTTTTACTTAAAATTAAAAAATGAATTAAATCTCTTATTTTATGAAATATACATTTAAATATAATTCAAAAAAAAAAAAACAACTTCAAGCAAACTAAATTTGTGATCTCACATATTAACATAAGTATCTTAAAAAATTCCCCTTCCTTACTACCCTACATATCAATCATCATTGTTTGAGACTTAAACTAATTTTAAATATATTTTTTAAAATTTTATTTGAATAATAACAAATTGACCAAAACTTTACCCCATTAAACTCAAATTTTAAATCTTATACAAAAATTAAAAAAATAAATATAATATAGAATTTGGAATATTACTACAAAATTATAGAGCCAATAATTTTTTGAATGTGGTAGCTAATAATTATGGCACATATTAGATTTGGCTAAAATATTTCTTTACTAAAAATTAAATCATTTGAGTTTCATTTAGTAAATAAATTAAATTTATAAAGATATTAGAAAAGGTCATAGATAGTAAGGGAAGATGGATTGAAGTTATTATACAAGTCATCAAATTTATTACAATCATAAAATATTTATTTTTTTATCTATATTTTTCTGTTGAATATACATCACAAGTTTTTTTAAATAATTTTTTTTATGATTTGATGCAAATTGAAATTTTTCACCATAATCTTGATTAATCTCATAGCTTATTTTTAACTATTCTCATTGTTGATCTTAACAATTGTATCACTTGTAAAAAAATAAACATATATTAAATTATTTGATTAAAACATGTCTAGATGGATTGAAATTTAATTACAACTCTTTTATATATTCTCTTATTTTTATATGAAACCATCTCGATTACTAAAGTCTAACCACCTATCAACAATATTAATTATCCTTTATAAGCTTCTCGCCTTGGAGATAAGCTTCCTTCTCTTTGGAGTTTTGAATTTCTGTGCGCATGGTGGACTCTGTCGTGGGGGTATCTAATGGTCCCCCTTTTCCCCCTCCCGACCCGTGCTCCCCTCCTTTGGAGACGTGTCTGGTGGGTACCCTCCTTTCAGAATATGTGCTTTCTCCTTCAGGCATTTTGAAGGATTTGGCTTCTCCGAGCGGTTCCTTTGTTCCAACGGTTGAGTTGTCTTCGACTGTCTGTTGGAAGAATGTCTTGACTGGTGGGAAACAAGCCTCCTCCTTGTTTTCGGCTTCTCCCGAGTTTGTTTCGACTGCTGGTACTGTTTTTGACATACCAGATTCGATTAGTGATAGGATCCTTTCCTCCATGGAGAATGCGATGGTGGGAAGGTTCCTCTCCTATCGACCTACAATGGATATGGTTAGGAAGTGGGTGGCTGTGAAGTGGCGGCTTAAGGGTAGTGTGGAGATACGTGTGATGGCTGGGGGTCTCTTCCTCTTTAGGTTTGCTGCTGTTGAGTATTTGGTGACCACTTTGTTGTCGGGCCCGTGGGTCTATGGGAAGCACAACCTTGCTTTGTGTAGGTGGAAACCTGGTTTTGATCCTGCTGTCAACCTTAATATGTCGGCTCCCATTTGGGTGTGGTTGTCGGGTTTGCCTCTGGAGTTTTGGGATGAAGCGATTTTCAAGGCTATTGGTGATTCGTTGGGTCAGTTTGTTACTATGGATGCTGTCACTAAATCAAAGTCAAGGTTAGTCTTTGCTAGATTCTGTGTCAATATCCGTGTTGATAAAATCCTTCCAAACTCTATCAAGCTATGTTCTAAGTTGGGGAACTGGATCCAACCTGTTTGTTACAAAAATGCGGTGGTATTTTGTCAAAGATGTGCCAAAGCTAGGCATCTCATATCTGATTGCAAATCTATGGTCAGTCAGGAGTCTAAGGGTGTGTTGGATCCCTTGTTCTCGGCTATGGTTTCCTCTAGGCCTTCGGGAGGCTTTGAGTTGGTTCCCCCGGACCCTTCTCGGCCTCCTGTGTTTTCTCGGCGACCTCCAACCCCTGCTTTCCCTCTCTCTGATTCGACCCCTGGGGTCTCTTTGGCGTTGGGAACCTTTCCTCAGGAGGTCTCTTTGCCTCAGGATCCTGGATCCTCGACTGTTGAAAACTTGACGGTGGGGGCTTCTGGTGGGATCGTTGGTTCGGGTTCATCGACTATTGATCCACTGTGTTTGTTGGCCTCCTAGAGGACCTGTGGGGATTCAGTTGAAGAGGGAAAAATTTGGGAGGAAGAGTGTTCTGGTATGATTGAAGAGTCTATTGAAAACCTGGAAAGTTTAAAGCTGGAAAAAGTAGAAGATGAAGGGATATGGACTACGCCTAAGAAGAAGGGAAGGAAGAAGAAGGTTGATGTTGGAGGGGATTCCAAGCCTGGGAGACCCTCTCAGAGATCCACCAGAAAGCATGAAACGACAAATGAGATTGCCCTGGGGAAGCAAAGGACATTGGACGTGTCCTCAAAAAAAGGTCAGAAATGAGGATTATGTCTTGGAATGTCTGGGGGCTAAATAGTTCGCACAAACAACGTGCCTTGAAGAACTACTTAGTGGAGCATAAGATTGATGTTTGTCTACTGCAAGAAACTAAGATGTTGATGATTAATTTTGATAAAGTTGCTAACTTTCTATGGCCTAATGCCTCCTACATTCATAGTGATGCTGAGAGAGCTTCGGGTGGATTGGCCGTGCTTTGGAATCCTTCCTGTTTGCAGGGTTCTGGTTTATTCCATTGTAAAAATAACATAGGGGTTTCGTTCTCCGGTAGCGGAGAAGTGTGGTCTATAATAAATATTTATGCTCCTAATCAGAGGAACTTGCGGAATATGCTTTGGAATAATATGGTGTCTAAGATTAATATGAAAAAGGGAGGTCGGTGGCTTGTTGTTGGAGATTTCAACTCTCCTCTGTCACCTTCTGAAAAAATTGGGGGCCTTGTGGATTACACTGATAGCATGACGGATCTGGAAAAATTTATGTGTTCTTTGGGGTTAATTGATATCGAACTACAGGGCCAACACTTCACCTAGTCGAACAGGCGGGCTGGTGGCAATTTGATTCAGGTTCGGCTTGATCGCTTCCTCTGTTCTCCCAATTGGACTAATGCTTTGGAGGCCAACCTGGTCACTCTGCCCAGGACGGTTTCGGACCACAATCCTCTTCTTATGACCACCAATATTCGTCCTACTGGTGGTCCCTATCCTTTCCATTTTGAAATAATGTGGAACTCCCACCCCGATTTCAAAAAAGAAATAGCTGAATGGTGGAATATTCCTGTCCAAGGTTCCCCTATGTTTAGGCTCTGCTATAAACTCAAACATATTAAAATGATGGTTAGGGGCTGGAACATGAATGTTTTTGGGGATGTTTATCAAAGGAAAAAACAGCTCGAGGTAAGGTTGAGGACCTTGCAGAAAAAAATGGATGAGGGAGATGTCAGTCAGTGGACCAACAATTAGGAAAAGGATGCCAGAATGGAATGGGAAAAGGTTTTAAAAAATGAAGAGGTCTTCTGGAAGCAAAAATCGAGGGTACAATGGCTAAAGGAAGGAGATAGGAACACGTCCTTTTTTCATGTTTCTGCCATCAAACATCGGAAAAGGAATCAAATAGAAAATTTGATAAGTGCCTCGGGGGAGGTTATATTTAATCTAGCTCATATTAAGTCCTGTGCGGTTAATTATTTTATGGAGGCTTATTCGGCCCCTGCCGAGGCACCTAACATGGCTCTGAATTGTAAGATGCTCCAGCATCTCCCTACTTCCATCTCTCGGGAAGACAACTTGGGAATTCTAAGGAGTGTCTCTACGGATGAGGTTCGGTTGGCTACTTTTAGCATGGGGGCCTTCAAAGCTCCTGGACTTGATGGGTTCTCCCCTGCATTCTTCCAAATCTTCTGGGATATTGTGGGCTAGGACCTTGTGCTTGTGGCTAGGGACTTCTTTAAATCTAGTAAGATTCTTAAACAAATGAATCACACTTTCATTGCCCTTATTCCCAAGATTAGTGAGCCTTTATCTATGGCTGATTTTTGACCTATCAGTCTTTGTAACACCTTCTATAAGATCATATCCAAGATCCTTGTTAATTAGATTAAGCCTCTACTTGATAAAATTATAAGTCACACTCAAACGGGGTTTGTCCTGGGGTGCCACATTCTTAATGCTTCCTTGACCACTCATGAACTACTCCATTCTATGGATAGATGCAATAATGTGGGGATGGCGCTTAAGCTTGACATTTCCAAAGCTTAAGATAAGGTTCTGTGGGAATTCATGCCTAAGGTCCTGGCTAAGTTTGGCTTTAACAGATCGGTCATTGAGCTCATTATGGAGTGTGTTTGTACTGTTAAGTTCTCGGTTCTGGTGAATGGTTCTCCCTGTGGTTTCTTCTCTACTGGTAGAGGGCTCAGACAGGGGGACCCTCTCTCCCCCTATCTCTTTATAATGATTGCTGATGAGCTTAGCAGGAACTTTACGAGTCTACTGTCAGAGGGCTCCATATCTGGTGTTAGAGTGGCTACCTCTCTCAGTCTAATTGTTGTGCAACAATTCATGGATGACACATTCCTATTTGGGAAGGACTCTATTGTGGAAGCCAGGAAATGGAAAGCTTGCCTTAACAGCTATGCCTCCTGCTCTGGTCAGTGCATCAACTAAAATTAGAGCAATATTTAATTTTTTAATTGCTTACCTAATTTGCAAAACAGGGTGACTGCGATCCTAGGATGTGTTGGGGATTCTCTCCCATCGGTGTACCTTGGACTCCCACTAACGGTTAAAGAGGTTCAACCGGAGTTTTGGTATTCTATCTTAGAGAGGATCCAAAGGAAGTTGGCTGGTTGGAAGGGTTCTTTGCTTAGTCATGTTGAGAAACTCCAACTTCTTACTACAGCTATACAAGGTATCCCCACCTACTTCCTTACTATATTTAAGATGCCCAGGTATATTGCAGAGAAGTTTGAAAGAATTCAGAGAATCTTCCTTTGGTCAGGTACTGAGGAAAAAAAGAAGATTGCTTTAGTTAAATGGGAAAGGGTTTGTCAGGTTAAAGATTGTGGTGGGCTTGGAATATGAAAGATAGGTATCTCTAACAAGGCACTGATGGCCAAGGTTAGGTGGGACCAATTAAGGAACACCAAGGACTGGTGCAAAATTTTGAATGCTAAGTACCTCCAGCATAGGCCTTTGATTAATTGTCTTTCGGAACCCCATCCCCTGGGTTTAGTGATCTGGAGGAGCATTTGTAACACACAAGGCCTGCTAAAAAAAGGGATCAAATGGAAAATGGGGAACGGGGTCAAAATCAGATTCTGGGATGATGCCTGGCTTTTGGACTCCCCTTTGGCTGGCTCTGCTTTTAGAGTGGTGATGGATGAAGCTCAGAGATTCTTTGGGCTATTTATTGGAGACTATGTGTTTAGGCCTCTTAGAGCTAGGATTTGGAGAGATCTCTCACTTTGTTGCCCCCACTCTGTTGACCTTTGTTGCCTTGCTAGATCTCTTTAGGCGTTGCTCTCTAGTTTCAGGTTTCCTTCCTATGATAGGGGGGATGAGTTCTTTTGGGCTTTAGATAAGCAAGAGGATCTTTCGGTTCGTTCTGCTTACAGATTGCTGACTAAGGAAATTCCTGTTGAGAAACACTGGAGGAGGGTTTGGAATTGCCACATGATTCCTAAAATATTTTTTTTCTGGTGGACGACCTGTCATAATAGGATCTTAACTCAAGACAATTTGAGAATTTGTGGGTTATGTTTCCCCAATAGATGTTTCCTTTGCAAGGAGGGGGAGGAAACTGTCAGCCACTTGTTGTTACATTGCCCGTATGCTGCTGAAGTTTGGGGGTTGGCTTTTGAGAAACTTGATGTCCACTGGGTTATGAGAAAAGACCTTTTGTTGTTTATTCTGGGTTGGAATTGGCCTTTTGTCCATCCCCTAACTGATGAAATTTGGAGGCAGACCCCCCCCAGTCTTAGGTTGGTGCTTATGGAAGGAAAGGAACAACAGGGTTTTCAGGAATATTGAGTTGAGCCCCAAGGAGGTGTTTGGCATTGGTGTTCAGCTCATAGAGGAGAACATCTCCCTCTTTGTAGGGAAACTTCCTGAGTTGGGGCCGAGGGATTTTGAAATAAAATTGGCCAAGGATTGGCACCAGGATCTAAAGGTTGATGCCTTTGATAATTCAAAACTTCTAGCTAGGAGAAATACTAAATGGGAGCCTCCGGATTGTGGATGGTTCAAAATGAATTTTGATGGGGCTGCTAAAGGCAATCCGGGAAGGGCAAGTATAGGTGGGATTATCAGAGACTCTATGGGGAATATGGTGGCGGGGTTTGTTGACGGCATTGGGGTTCAGTCAGCTCTGGTGGCTGAGGCTCGTGTGCTGTTTATGGGCTTCAAAATCTCTGTTTCTCTAGGGATTGTTAATCTCCATATTGAAGGAGATTCCAAAGCGGTGACAAATGCTGTGGAAAAAGATAAAATTATAGGTTGGAACACCAAGGACATATTGATGGATGCTAGCTTCCTTATGTCTAAGCTAAGGGACAAAAAGGTGACCCATATTTTTAGAGAAGGAAACTGTGTGGCGGATGCCTTGGCTAATCTTGGCTCAGGTTGGGACTTGGCTAGATGTTGGAGGAATAAGGAAAGACTGCCGCCAAATATTCAAGTATTGATAGAGCGGGAAGAGAGCTGACGGGGGGCCCCACTGGTTAATTTGGATGTGCTGGTGGATGAATGTCAAAATTGGTATGGAGTATAGGTGGATTTATCCTGGTAGAGTTGAGCGTGTGTGGGGCAAGGGAAGGAGGGTCCACGTGTATGTCCTTTGGACTTGGTGGGTGGGGTTAATTTATAAGATTATGATGAGACAGTGGGGTGGGGATTTAATTGCGGAGTTCAAGTCTAGTTTTGGCGGCGTCATGCGGATTAATTGGAGAGCCGTAACTGATTATCAGGTGAGGGACTGTACTGTGCGGGCTATTATTTTGGGAATTGGATTGCTTGTTTCATCTCCTCATTACTTTGGGAGGAGTGAGTGCATTAATAATGATGTGACTTTCTATGTTACGATTTGGCCGATTTCTAGTGACTTCGGATCTGCTAGTTTAGCTAGGGGATCCTTTGGTTTAATTTGGAGGACTACTAAAATTAGTTTTTTAGTCCATCTGCATGGGGCTTCACGCCTTTCCTACTTCTCTACCAACTTTCTCCCTCTATACTGTAATCATAATTTCATTAATTTTTGTGTCTTTTCTCACTTTGGCATATTTCCTCTCCACACGTGTGATTGGTATGCGAGCTTAGATTTGCGTCGCTGTAATCCCTGCCTTAACTATCTGGTTAAGATTATTGTTCGTGACTACTATTTTTGGTATTTCCTACATTTCTGTGAGCTTCCTGTGAAGTCTGGCAGTATGGGAGGTGATTGTGTTCAGACAAAACCGGATAGTTGTGATGAATTTCGAAACAACTTGCTTGTTTGGCACATCTGTGTGGAGGGAGGAATTGCTCCGCTCATGGAAAGCTTGGTTGGCCATGACCCCATTTTATCTGGTCAATTTTCTAGCTCGTGGAAGGACAGGAGGGTCTTCATTGGGGGGATTTCGTTCGAAATCAGTGAGGAGGTTATTGCGCAGGCTACGGGGTTACTGTGTGAAGGGAAAAAATATCCCAAGCACACCAAAAAGCTGGACCATGAGAGCCTAAAGGCATTTTTCAGAGGAGAAGAGACCCCTATTAGGAACTAGGCGGGGTTTGAAAGAGAAGATCTTCCTAAGCCATGGGACTAGGTTTGCATGGCGCTGATGAAATACGTTACGCTGGAAGGTAGATTCAAAACTTGCTTCTTTTACCATTTTCCCCTATTAAACCACCTTAGACACAAAATGCTTCTGAGTTTTCCGTTTTTCCTTCTAATGGACCTGGAAAGTTCTGTGGACAAGTGTAAAGCGACGGTCGACCGAAATCCCTGTGATCTTCTGCCACTCCCGCTCCACCAGGGGCTAATTCTCCGCCTATATCATTTTCACCTTGCCCTCTGCCTGCCCAAAGCCATCACTGCTATTTGTGTTGAGAACATTGAACCCCTCTCCTTGGTGCATATCTCCCCGCTTGAGTCTAAGAGTCCTCCTCAGAAGTCTAATATTGTTCTGGGGAACCCCAAGACCAAATTTACCTCAAAAAAGATTAAGGGTGGGTTGGGCAGGGCCCATGCCAGTGTGACGGAAAGGCTCTATGAGCTAAAAGCAACTCAGGCTAATACGGTTGTTACGGGCCATATGTCAAAAAAAGGCAAGGAGAAATGCATGTAGGCTGCGGCTGTCAAAGAAGGCAAGGGTAAGAATGCGGTTACTAAAGATTCCAGAGGGGACATGGTTGTGAGAAACAAGGAGATGACTGGAGGGGAAAGTGTCAGAAGAAGATCTGGGAGGCTGGCTAAGAACAGCAAGAAGAGATTAATTATTGAGGATTCGAACGAGGAGCAGTCTGACAGCAAGGGTTATAAGGAGGAAGAGTCTGAAGAGGTGGAAGAAGATGCATTGGAAAAGCCCCAGCTTACTCTGGTGGACAGCATGCTCCCTTTTGATGGCTTTGGCTCGCGCCCTTTGCAGCCGCTGGTGGATGAGCCTGGTGAGGCTCTGGGTGCTATGGATGTTGGGGTTGATTCAGATAAGGTGGCAAAGCGTATGGACACTTTGGACAAAATATTTCGGGGGCTGACCTGCTTCACCATGAAATTGGGTCACTTTGTTATGAGTACTCTGTCAAATGCCATCAAGGAGGAACTGGAGGGGAACAATAGCCAGGAAAATAAAGAGTGGGTGGGAGACGAGGCGGTGGACCTCCTGATCAAGAATTGGGATGAAGCTAGTTAGTTGTTCCTATTGCTAGCTGGTTTGTTGTTTCTCTGCTGTTGTTATGCTGCCCTTGGGCTGTCTCTGGTTTTTTTTTCTATTTTTTAGCTGTTTAAGACTGGTCCTTTTTTGACCCTAGTGGCTTGTTGTGCTGGGTACAACGCCTTGTAAATGTTGTTTAACTTTTCAAAAACAATATTAATTAACCCAATAATACTATTACCAATCATTAGTGTTAACACATAATAATGATAGATTTTCAAACATACAAATTCTAAGTTAAATATACCTTAATGTTCTAACACAACATCCTATAAACACAATATTTTTATGATAAATCGAACATTCATAATTACTTAACAATCATATTCTATCATTATTTAAAAAATGTCCAAAAAAAATTTCAACTAACTAAACAAAATAATATATATTTATTATTATTAAATAATAATCATATTTAAATAATTTACATTTAAAAAATAATTAATTAAAACTTTGAACTAGTAATAATTAAAAAATAAAAAATAACCATAAACTTTGTAAAAATTTGAAAACAATAAAATAAAATAAAAATGTAATCCCAAATTTAACTTATTTTAATAAAATTAAAAATTAAAAACATAATAATTAGCAAAGTAAAAATTAACTTTAATGAAATAAGCATTCCAAATCTTAATAAAAAAGAATTTATAAGTTTAAAAGAGGAATTTTGCCACTTGTAGGATTTTCTTTTGTGAAATTCCCAAAATCTAAGAGACACTCATAAAATATTTGTCTTTTTATTTGTATGGTTTTGAATCCCTTAAATGTTCTCATCTATCTTGGTTGTACATAGAAGATTCATGTTGGGTGTACTTTGTCTCCTAGGAATAAGAATCTTAGAAAACAACTTACAAACATTAAGAATACGAATCTTCTTGTAGTATTCTAAATGATAGTGTTGAAAAACAAACCATGTTTTGTCACAGGGTCAATATTTTGTGAATAACTTTGATTTGGACATTAGCAGTTTTGAATCTCTTTTTGATGTTTTGCTTTCAAAGGAAAAAAAAAAAAACTTTTATTTTAAAAAACAATAAGTTAAATTGTATAGATGTAATGATATTATAATATTTTTATATAAAGTATGTATACAAAAATATTTGATCTTTAAAGAAAATTTGAAATATTTTATTTTCGTATATTTGTTTGAGGAGGTTGGGAAGAAAGGAATAATTGAATATTTAGGGATAGATTTCAAAATGAAGATGTCATTTCTACTTTGATTTGTAGAGCTATTTTGAAGAATGCAAAGTTTATGGTCATACAAAATATACATGTCTTCCTACTACCCAAGAAATCAAAATCATTAGAGGATTGGGGGTAAATAGAGATATACAAAATATAAATTTCAATAATCAAAGATTGAGAAAGACAGTAAGATAGAAGACACTATTGGCCAGGTGGGTCAAACTTTATTTTTATGTGGCTTCAAAAAGCTAATCCAAGCAATGCTAGTGGAGGAGGGAGTATAAAGAATGATAAGGGTGAACTTATTGTAAATTATGTAGGTAACATTGGGCTAAAAATTAATAATGAAGTTGAAGCAACTGATGTATGTTGGGGTCTTCATCTTGCTAGATCATTGGGGATTGGTAAAATCCAAATAGAGTGAGACTCAAAATTCATCATAGATCTAATCAATGGTGGATTAGAATCAGGCTAGAAGTTGGAGAGTTATGTCACAAATATGAAGTTGACTATGAATTTTTTCCTCTTCTCTATTGTTTACATCTTTAGGGAAGGAGACAAAGTTGTTTATGGGTTGGCTAATGAAGGTATTAATTTAGATGGATGAAGGTGTTGAAGAAAATTTTAATGTATTTCACAAAACATATTTTCTCTTTATTTAAATGACTCACATTAATGTTAAGATATTGCATAAAGTTTAGTTTTGAAGTTGTATGATTTTCAATGTGATTGGGTCATCCTTAGGTTGAAAGGGGAAAGTAGGAGTTCTCAAGAAATTATTAATCATTATGTTATGATGTCATACAAATTATTTGAATTTGAATGAAATCCATCATGTATGGGTTGTCATTAATTTCAAAGGGAATGAAATATTTCCTAGGTCATGATTTTTTGTTGAACCACAAGAAATTAAGGTTTTAATTATGATTTAGATGATATGAGTTATGGTGGTGGTTTGAATAAGATTTTGGAGCTACATATTAAAGTGAAGGCTTGACTCATTCATTATGTTAAAAGTTTCCCCACTCTTTCCTTTTAAATTGGATCAACGTTGCTCCTTTTATACAATACTAGAAGTGGAATTATGGGTGATGATAGAGTGAGGGTTGAACCTATGTCATACCAAGATTTACAAAAAATAGTGAGATATGAGAGACTTTTAGAAAAGGGGGAATCAATTCATATTTTAAAGCCACGAGAGGATATGATCCTTCTCTCTTAGTCAAATTTGGTGAATCTTGGAACAATGGTAGGGTGGATATTGGGGAAGTCAAAATTGAGGTGATGAAGACCTCATAGGTGTTGTTACTAGGCTCACTATTGAAGGAAAAAGGATCAAATGGATGAGGCATAGTAGGGACAAATAATTTATTAATTCCTTTTTCGTGGATGCAAATAAACTCATCAAATACTAGAATTGTTTCAAGAGAGAAGAAATCCCACACCTATAGAATGAGATTAGTTTTTATTAGATAAGAAATTTTACTCTTGAAGGTAGATTTTGGTGAATTTTTACTTACCATTTTCTCCCTAATATTTTTATTAGCTTTCCTTATTACCTACTATCTTCTTTGAAAAGTTCTATGAAAGAGGTCTTATGTAACAAGGCTACTATTCCCTTGCATCAAGGGATTATTTTCTATTTGTATCACTTTTATTTAAGGAATACCCCTAACACATGTAACCTTTATTTGAATGCAACCAATATCCCTACCTATAATACCATTAAGAGGGACACTCCTCCCTCTAAGATATCCATGTAGGATAAAAAAATATGTAATGAGGCTCCTACTCTTTTCCAAAAAATAAATATAGAAATTAAGAATTGTCAAATGGTCTATGGAGTACACTAAAGGAAAATAATTTAAGGATTTTGGGAAGAAACTAAATTTTGGATGGGATAACATGTTTGCTAGGAAAACAACACTAGCCTTAAAGGGAATAAAATATATTTACATATCTCTAACCTAAAACCTAATTCAAATGTTAATACACTAGTTAAAGAGGTCAATATTGTAGTTTTTGGTGAGGGAGAGGAAAAAATCAGTGAGCCAAGTGCCTTTGAAAAAGTGAATTTTGACTTCTATGAAAATAAATTTGGTAATTCTTATTTTATGAGGAGCAAAGAAAGGGTATTCTAACCTTGTGTCTTCAATTGATCCCTATAGTGCTAGAATTTACAAGGATTCCCATATGCTTCTAAGGATTTAAAGAAGACCTTGAGAAAAAAAGGTAAGTTATTGATGAGGAGGCCACCATTTAGAAAGAAAAAATTGAGGAATTCCCCTAAGAATATAAAAAATTCACAAAATAATTTTTTTTAAACCCTTGTGAAAAAATAACTAAAATTTGAAGAAAAATAAAGTTAAGGAAGTGACTAAGAATTATCAAGCTCCCTACACTATTTATTACATAAATGAAAAGAAGATGGTTGTTCTCAAACAAAGCATATCAATAATGAAAAAATAGAGAGTTAGAGGACTCTGGTATCAATATACTTAGTTTGAGTAAAGAAAGATTCAAATACATTGCTTCATGTTTGAAGATAATACAAAAAGATAAAAATAGAGCCAACTCAAAAATAAAAATCTATTTTGGAAGATTGTAGTAGAGATATTGATTCCTCTTGTGCCAAATTACACTTGATCTTTGAGAGAAGGATGTTGTGTCAAGTTTTTGTGGATTGGAATTCTCCCCTATTTGGTAGCTATTATCATGCTATTTATTTTATTAATTTAGTGCTCTCTTATTGTTTTTCATCTATTTCTATTGTTAGTCTAATTTTTTTATTAGGAATTTTTTGTGAATTCCTTGTTTAGAATTGATTTTGACTTTGCCTTTGGGATTGTAAGGAAGCTAAGTTAGCAGAACAAATTACTACACCAATCTTGAGAGGAGGATAATGCATAACCTTACAGATCTTTACAATAGTTACACAAACTTAAATAAAAATAAACATAAATATCATGCATACCATAACACAATGATTTACGTGGGGAAAACCCTTTCGAGAGAAAAACCCCACACTCCAAAATCTGCCCAATATATTATTGAGAAATCACAAAGATTACAATATACTTGCAGAGAAATATTCTCACAATATCGCCAACCAAAGATCCAAAGGTAATACGATTGCTATTAAAATCTCAGAACATATCACAATACATAGTTGCAATACAACACCCTCATAAAATAGGGTTGCTTTCTAGGTCAAGTCAAGCCAACAAAATATCGACTGTCAAATTCAAGACCTAATGATAAACATTCTAGATTTGCAATAATTAAATATACACAAAATTTTGTAATTGTGCTTACCTATCAACAATACCTTAAGTAATTAAAAGGTTGAGGCACATTTTCCCAACATGAATTTCATTAGGGAATGTAACCTTATTTTTCCATTTTATTTAATAAAAAAAAATCTAATAGAAATAAAGTAAGTTGAAAGGAGTCTATTAAAATATAGGAAACAAAACCAACAAGTCCTAGTACATCTACAACCTATACCCAATATAAGAGTATTAGAAGAAACTAAAAGACAAACTAAAAATCATGTGTAGAATATACCATAGAAAGAAATATAAACCCATCAAAGGTTCCATCTTCAACCACTATCTTAGCATCAAAAAAAGACCATCATTGAACTATTTATTTGCATTTATATTTAATTAATGATAAACATGTTTATATTAATAAAAATAAAGAGTTTATCCAAGTGATTAATATGTTCAAATATCAATGTCAAAACAAGGCTCTTCATATTATACAATTTTGTATCCAATTACTAATGATCATATAGTTTCCAATCATTTACATCTTTTCCAAATTGTGTTACCATACAATCATAAGGAGCAACTAAGATCATGTAGTTCAATAAAATTATTAGATTCCATGTCCAAAATAGCTTTTTAAAGGATTTTTTTTATCATCGAGGTAAAGAACACCTCCAAAACCATAGACCCTAGGTGAACCTTGACATGGCCAATAAAAAAACCCTAGGTAAGAGTATTACCTAGTTCACCACTATGAGTGTTCGTGTAGCCTTAGTATTTGGGGTCATTTTTATGCCTTCAAAGAAATATTTGGTTTGGATAGCAATATGGAAAGGCATAATATAGTTGTTAAAAATACTATTATTTTTAGCCAACCATATCTTCCATGCAACTAGAAAAGATAATACTCTAAATATTTTAATTTTTTTAGTATCAAACTATTGCTTCAAGAAATCAATAATAGGAGACATTATTAAGTAAATTTTCAACAGTTTTCAAAGCCTTCCAACACCTACTAGGGCCTTTCCATTATCTTCTTTGTAGGGAATTCCATGTTAAAAATTTATGATTTAGAGCAAGATGAATAATAGTGCAAGTTACCAAAGGAATCTTAACTTTTCAAATAACTTCCACCACCAAATTTGATCACCTTGTTTAGTAGATAACACAACCTCATACCCAAGTTTAGTAGCGAATTCTCACAACATAGAATTTTTAGACCATACTAGTTCATTTACACCATTAGGTCTAATCCCCACATAATTTATAATTAGATGACCTAGAAAAACATCCAACAACTTGTAGTCAAGAGCAAAAAAAATAATAATTTACCCACACTCACCATTTTTTCCAATTAGTCGTAGAAGAATGGTTACAAATTTAAGACAACATGAAAAATATATTTTATAGTTGAGTTGAGAGATTATATAGTAACCTATAAGAGTTTCATCTTCAAACCCATGGATCAACCCTAATATTCACTTCACCATAATTTCAAATTTACCAAACCAAATAATTACCAAAAATTAGGAAATATTGGATCATGACCTTCCATATAATGGATAAATTGATAATATTTTTAGCACGTGACCTAATTCAATCTAAAATAGATATAGATACTATAAATTTATGAATAATGACCATTTTCCATAAATTTTCTTGTGTAATGAGTCTTTATAAAATCCTAGCAACTAGGTCTCTTCCAAGGAGACCCAATCCCCTTCTTCCTTATGAAAAATAATATATTTAAACTAGCCAACACAATACCATCTTTATCCTTTTTACCAAACTACATAAAATTAAACCATATGCTCATGATATTCTCCAAAACCACCACATGCACATGTACTGAACCATGCCAATAAATAGGTATAGATTATAAAATAAACTTATATAGTGTCATTCTACCTCTTAAAGATAACCACCTATTACATCACAAATTGATACATTTGATTATACTTATCACTAGCCATTCCTAATCCTATTTAACATAATTTTTTTGGCTAAAACCAAATTACCCAATATATTATAGGCCATCATAAATTAAAGACTTGGTAAAAGGAACAATATTTATAATATGTCTCCCCTCATCATTAGATAATGCATAAAAATACAACATAAAATTTTCATATTAACCTCCATATCGTTAACAATATCAAAAGTTTTCAATATGTACTTTAATGGAGAGGCTTCCCTAAAGGAGCCATTTCAAAATGTTAAACATCATCCATAAATAAAAGATGAGTCCAAGATAAATTTTCATTCATCTTTATCCCTTTGACAACCCTCATCCACTTAGCTCCTTGATAACTCTTCTTAGAATTTTTGAAATAAAAAGAAATATAATGGACAATAAATGACAACATTACCAAATCCCTACTAATCTTGAAGAATTTGTAAGCTTATCCATTGATAACTATGACAAAAGAAATTAAAGAAACACATGCCATGATCCAATTCATTTCATGTAAGTGAAAGATATAACCAAATAGTTCACATCAGATGTGGCCTAAAAATAGTCTTGATCATTTGTGAATGATCTTAACAAAGGTTTTATGCAAACAAGTATATAAGGAGTTAGGCCTAAAAACATCATTGGTTACAAGTTCTTCAATTTTTAGGAATCAAATAAATAAAAGAAGAAATTATGTTCTTATGAATTCTCCCAAAGTGTCTTCTTACTCACTTGCAATACATATCCCTAATCAAATAAAAAATAAATGAAGAATTCCATTGTCCGCCCATTTTCCCCAAGACCTTTTTTATTTTGGAAAGTGAGTGATAGATTTTTCAATTCTTATTTTTATGTGTATCTAGACTAGGTTTTCTTTATAAGCATTAATAGAACTTATTATAAAATGGTAGAATCCGTGAACTTATTATAAAGTGGTAGGGTTGAGAATTGAGGGGATAGGGTTGATGTTTTAGGGTATAGGGTTGAGGGATTAGGGCTGAGGGATTAAGGTTGAGGGTAGAGTATGTTGGAATATGGACTCTAGTGTTGTCATTTATGGCAAGCTAAAGTCACTCGTCCAATCTACAGTCTAGTATTGGATCATACTGATAGAACAAATTGAATAACAAGGCATCCAATTAAAGGCAAAGATGTCGATATGAATACCTCACTGGACTATTATTTTGAGTGGTGGATCTCAGAGGAAGTTTTTTTGATGTTTGTATTACCTTATTCGAGAATTATATTGATGTGCATTCACTGGTGTACGATCTAGGAGATCCGATGCACTGATTTTCTGATTATCTATGTTAGAAGGTCATCTTGGCGAAATTAGTCGTTGTGGATGTTTAAGAAATAATTGGGTAAATGTTTTTGTGCTCAAATATGTTTATTTGGGTCCTCTCTATGTCTTATGTGACTTTGGAGGATACACATAAAGAATTGGTGGTGGATTTAGCCAACAGTTGAAAAGTATTTTATGTTTTATGTAAGCCTACATATGAATGATAAAATCTTTGGAAACAAATATATATATGAGATCAATAGTATCATTTTGAATATGTGAATGTGTATTATGTGAAGTATATGAGTGTGTGATGTGAGAAACAAAAGGATAGTGGTGAAAATTCATCTGTGCATGGATTTGTGTTTTGAATTGTAGAGAAGAGCAGAGTAGAGTAGAGCGAAGAACAAAATAAAATTGAGGATCCAAAATTTGATCCATGAGCCTAATCGGAATTGTAACTTGGCATAAGTAGATGCTACTACTTCAGTTCAACCCTTTAAATGGTTTTAATATGAACTTTGGTAAGGCAATGAGCCTTTATATTAAGCAGTGAGCTCTAGGCAGTGTGATTGAATGCAAGTGCATTCCCTTTTGTAAAAAAATATATTTGAGTACTCAAATTGTGGATTAACCTCCACCGTGGTTTTTCCCCTAACAGGGTTTCCACATAAAAATCCTTGTGTTATGGTGTGGTGGATGATTACTTTGTGTGTTTGCATCTTTCTTTGGTTTAATTATCAGATCAATAAAGTTCAGTTTTGTAGAACACTGATTCACCCCCCCTCTCAGTGTTCCCTTGAGTCCAACAATTGGTATCAGAGCATCTAGTTCCTCAAAAGAAGTTTAGCAGCTTGAGGTGGATCTTGGAATGTAATGGACTCTGGTAGTCTTGAACAACAGCTTGTGGTGGGACTTGATGACCTTGATCAGTCGAAAGAAGAAGTCCGAGAATTGAAAGCAAATCTTAGGGATGCTAAGAAATTCATTCAGAAATTGAAATATCAGATTGTTAAATCCAGGGAAAAGAGGAAAGATCCCTATGACTAGATTAAGCAAAAAGAAAGTGAAAACATGGATGATGCTCACCTGAATCAAATCCTGAAGGAAATAACTGAAGAATGTGAAAAGCTTGCCAAAAACAATGCTACCCTAAAGCATGAGATGGAATCTATGGTGATGAAGCTAACTAAGGAGATTGAAGAAAGGAAGAAGAACGAGGAGAGTATTTCCCAGTCCTTAAAAGAAAGATTTGATGAATTTTGAAGAGAAAATGGAGAATTAATTCAGTTAGAAAGTGAATTGCAACAATCCAGAAACAATGAAGAAGAGCTTGAAAAACAACTTATTATTCACAGGGATGAACTTGCTACTGCAAATGAATACAAGGATAAGTTTAAGATTAGTTTTGTTAAGCTTGATGAGCTGACTCAAGGAAAAAATAATGCTAAAGACAAGAGAGGTCTTGGATATGAGAAAGGAGAAAGTTTTGGATCTGGACAAAGAAATTTCAGAAAAGGAAATTAGATGAACAAAGATGGAAGGTATCCGGTAAGATAACCTAATGCTCAAAATTTTAATGGATACTATTTTTATTGCAATAAATTCAGCCATATGGCTACTCAATGTAGAAGTAAAATGAAATCAAGTAATCCATCATTCTCTCATCAGTGTTTCAATTGCAAAAAGTTTGGTCATAAATCAATTGAATGTAGAACTATGTCAAACTACTCTAGAAGGAATGTTGAATGTTATACCTGTGAAAGATTTCGGCATATTGCTAATCAATGTAGATCAAGAAGAAATCAATGGAATGATTGGTCTGGACAAGGAAATACTGTGTGCTACAATTGCAATAAACATGGTCACATTGCAAGGTTTTGCAGAAACAAAAATATGGGTAAAAGAGGTCCGGTATACAAAGACATAAATACACAAAAAAATAATAAATAAAAAGGAAAAATGGTTGTGGATGAAATAAGAGATCAGATGAAGAAGAAATAGGTAAGGAAGAACGAATCTGATGTTGTAAATGGATTTGCACCGGAACCCGCTTCCAGTAATTCTTTCGGAAATTGATCTCAGGCCACTGGCCTAGGGGGAGTTTTCCCAAGACAATCCTTTCTCCCCTGTTTGTAGCTGGTATTGAAATGCAAAGGATGATCGAAAAGGTGTATTAATGATATGTAGAGGTTTTGGAAAACATTCACAAGAAATTTCAAGAAATCATAAGTCCGTGAAAGAATTTTTCTCTCACTGTCTGAGAAAATAGAGTATCCAAGAAACCTACGGCAAAAGCATTTATTACAAGCGTGCGAACTATAAAAGATAATTTGAAACTCTCATTTGTCACTTTGCATCAAAGGAGAAAAGAAGGAGAGCACTTGGTAGCAGAATTTCAAAACAGTAAAATTAATTCGGCGGTGAATCTTGGAACACATAAGGTATTTAAGTTGTTTTCAGATTTTCCACATAATTTGGTGTGCGGTTGATAACCGTAAAATACGAAAGGAAGAATGGAATAAATAAAAGGGTCAATCAATTTGGATGAATACAACAGTGAAAAGATTAGGTCCATAAGAAATCTGTTGTTACCCAATGAACTGAAGTGGTTAAGAGAAGCCAAACACAAGAATTTGGATATTTGGAATGAGTTTATGTACTTCAAGAACACATAAATCATAAAATTCATTTTGAGCAGATTAAATGATGACACCTTGATTTTGGAAAAACCCTACATTATTTTGAAGGAAGTAATTGGAAATTCGACTGGATTATGTAAATTTGGGAACATACCAAGAAATAAATCTATCTGGAATAAAGAAGTTGAAACCCTAACCAAAATAATTGGAGATCAAAGGGCACTAATAATATTGACAATCAAGAACCTTGTTACAAAGTACATTGCACATAAAATATCATATAAAGTCTTTTTCAGAAACAAAGAAGGAGCAAATTCAACTGGTGCAGTCTAAATTTCACACAAGATGATAATGGAAGGCCAGGACTTCGACCTGTGTGGACTAATAAAGGATCAATTGACGGAGAATGTAAAATTAACAAAAGAGATAGTCTACCCTTTCAGGTTTGGTACTTTGGGCATATGTCTGGTAATGTATTTTCTGAATTGTTTACCAATGAATAACAATGTGGTGTGGAAAGTAAATGAACTGATGTGCAAACAAATATACACACACTCTAAGAATTTGGCTAATTTTGATCAAGAATGAAAATTTCTTTAAGAATTTGCTTGGAAAGTGTGGCTTAGTTGGTATTTCTCTTTCAATAAGAGAACTTGAAGTTGGTTCCTCTTCCGGTGGCATGGAGAAAAGGAAGAAAAGAGAAAAAAAACTGTTGAATATAGTCCTTCAGAATGCAAGATTCCTAGAACTGAAGGAAAAGGAAAGGAACAAGAAATTGTGGATATACTAGATGAGGAATCCGATGAAGAAACTGATGACATACAGGGAAATGAACCAGAATTAGCCGAATCAAGACAAGAAAAGGAAAATTCAGAAGCAAGTGAAGAAGAAGATACCCTGACAAAGGAAAAGCTACAAAAAATTATTCACAAGGAAGGTGGAATGAAAAAATTGCCAAATTATGGTCCATCAGACCCTCATATGATCAGGATATGATTGTAAGTGCTCGAAGTGCTCATATTGTGCACAATTAGATCAAATTGGAAAATTTGCAGAATATCTTACCTGAAGAAATGATTAAATGCATAAAAGAAACAATGAATTGTGAATCTCAAGACAAAGAAGAAGGTGAAGTTATCTTACATGTGAAGGGACAGTTCAAGCTATCTCTTACCAAATTGAAAAAGAAAATGAATGAGCTGAGGCAATGCACAAGTGCAAAAATAACATATACAACTATTACATCCGTTGGCCTCATGCAGTTGGGAAATACAAAGAAAAGTTGGAGCAAATGGAAACAAAATTGAATGGGATTGGAAAATGTCTTGATATGTTTCAGGATTAGGATGGAAAATCAAGACTAGAATTCAAGAACTGCAATCTGAGCACACAAAAGTTCAGTTCACTAAAAACACACTTGTGGACACTTTTTGGAAAGTGAAGGACCTAACTGAATGCAGACTGGAACAAATGGTTGAGATACTGAGGAAAGGTGAAAAGTTAGAAGATGTGATCACAATTCCAGAATCCCTCACTGAGATTGTCAATAGGATATCTAAGAATAATAGTATGATCATAATCATTGGTATTTCTATTGATGCTTGGAAGAAATTCCTTCCAGAGATGAAGGAGAATCACAAGATAATTTTCTAAGTTGCAGTTGTTCGTTTTCAATTTTTTGAAGTTTTGGTTATATTTGAAAAAGGAGGAGAAAAAGCAACACATGTTTTGTCAATTGTTGGCATAGCTTTGTCATTGATGTCAAAGGGGGAGAGAAAGTAGTGAAAAATTCCTCATCAATCTAAGGGGGAGCTATGTTTTGGAATTTTGAATTTTGGCAACGTAGTCATATTGATTTTGACAGTTATTCATTTTTAACTAAGTGTTGCCATCAATGCCAAAGGGGGAGATTTTTGGAATATGGCCTCTAGTGTTGTCATTGATGGAAACGTAAAGTCACTCATCCTATATACAGTCTAGTATTGGCTCATACCAACAGAACAAAATGAAGAACAAGGCATTCAATTAAAGGCAAAGATGTCGATCTGAATACCTCACTGGACTATTATTTTGAGTTGTGGATCTTAAAGGAAGGTTTTTTGATGTTTTTATTCCCTTATTAGAGAATAATATTGATGTGCATTCACTGGTGTATGATCTAGGAGATCCGGTGCACCAATTTTTTGTTTATCTGCGTTAGAAGGCTGACTTGGCGATATTAGTCGTTGCAGATGTTTAAGTAGTAATTGGTTAAATGTTTTTGTGCTCAAATATGTTTATTTGGGACCTCTCTATGTCTTAATCAACTTTGGGGGATGAACATAAAGAATTAGTGGTGGATTTAGCCTACAGTTGAAAAGTATTTTATGTTTTATGTAAGCCAACATATGAATGATAAAATCCTTGACGATGGATATATATATGAGATTGGTACTATCATTTTGAATATGCAAATGTGTAGTATGTGAAGTATATGAGTGTGTGATGCAAAAATTAGAAGGATAGTGGTGCAAATTCATCTGTGCATGGATTTGTGTTGCGAATTGTAGAGAAGAGCAGAGCAAAGTAGAGCGAAGAACAAAATCAGACCGAGGATCCAAAATCTGATCCATGAGCCTAACTAGAACTGTAATTTGGCATAAGTAGATGCTACTAATTTAGTTCAACCCTTCAAATGGTTTTAATCTGAACTTTTTTAAGGCAATGCGCCTTTATATTGAGCAGTGAGCTCTAGGCAGTGTGCCTGAATGCAAGTGCATTCCTTTTTGTAAAAACTTATATTTGAGTACTCAAATTGTGTATTAACCTCCATCGTGGTTTTTCCCCTAACAAGGTTTCCACGTAAAAATCCTTGTGTTATGGTGTTGTGGATGATTACTTTGTGTGTTTTCTTATTTCTTTGGTTTAATGTTGAAATGGTTTAATTATCAGATTAATAAAGTTCAGATTTGCAGAACACTGATTCACCCCCCCTCTAAGTGTTCCCTTGAGTCCAATAGAGTATTGGGTTGAGGGTAGAGGGTAGAAGGTTTAATGTTTTATGGTTTAAGGGTTTAGGGTTGAGGGTTTAGGGTATAGGTTTGAGGGTATATGGTTGAGGGATTAGGGTTGAGGGTCCAATGTATAGGGTAGAGGGTTTAGGGGTTGAGGGTTGAGGGATTAAGGGTTGAGGGTTGAGAATTGAGGGTTGAGCATTTAATATATAGGGTAGAGGGTTTAAGGGTTGAGGGTTGAGGGTTGAGGGTTGAGGGTTGAGGGTTGAGGGTTGAGGGTTTAAGGTTAAGGGTAGAGGGTATAGGGTTGAGGGTCCAATGTATAGGGTAGAGGGTATAGGGGTTGAGGGATTAGGGTTTAAGGGTTGAGGGTTGAGGGTAGAGGGTAGAGGGTAGAGGGTAGAGGTTTGGGGGTTTAAGGGTTGAGGGATTAAGGGTCAAGGGATTAGGGTAGAGAGTTTACTTGGGTTTAAGGGTTTAAGGGTTGAGGGTATAGGGTTGATGGATTAGGGTATTGGGTAAAGGCTATTGGGTAGAGGGTAGAGGGTAGAGGGTAGAGGGTAGAGGGTTTAAGGGTTGAGGGTTGAGGGTTGAGGGTTAAGTGTTGAGTGTTTAAGGGTTTAATGGTTGAGGGATTAGGGTCAAGAGGGAGGGATGGATGGAAGGAGAGATGGAGGGAGAAGTGAGATAGAGAGAAGGAGAGAAGAGGAGGGAGGGACAAAGATATATGAGGGTTGAGGATCCAATGTATAGGGTAGAGAGTTGAGAATTGAGGGTATAGGGTTGATGGTTTAGGGCATTGGGTTGAGGGTATATGGTTGAGGGATTAGGGTTGAGGGTAGAAGGTTTAAGGGTTTAGGTTTTAAGGGTTTAGGGTTGAGGGTTTAGGGTAGAGGGTAGAGGGCATAGGGTATAGGTTTTAGGGTATATGGTTGAAGGATTAGGGTTGAGGGTCCAATGTATAGGGTAGAGGGTATAGGGGTTGATGGTTGATGGTTTAAGGGTTGAGGGTATAGGGTTGATGGATTAGGGTTGAGGGTGAAATGTATAGGATAGAGGGTATAGGAGTTGAGGGTTTAGGGTTTAGGGTTTAAGGGTTTAAGGGTTGAGGGTTGAGTGTTGAGGGTTGAGGGGTTAAGGGTTGAGGTATTAGGGTTGAGGGTAGAGGGTATTGGGTATTGGGTAGAGGGTAGAGGGTAGAGGGTAGAGGGTAGAGGGTAGAGGGTAGAGGGTAGAGGGTTTAAGGGTTGAGGGTTTAGGGTTTAGGGTTTAAGGGTTGAGGGTATAGGGTTGAGAGGGAGGGATGGATGGAAAGAGAGATGGAGGGAGAGGTGAGATAGATAGAAGGAGAGAAGAGGAGGGATAAAGATATATGAGGGTTGAGGATCCAATGTATAGGGCAGAGGGTTGAGAATTGAGGGTATAGAGTTGATGACATATAGGGTTGATGGTTGAGGGTATAGGGTTGAGGGATTAGGGTTGAGGGTAGAGGGTATTGGGTTGAGGGTAGAGGGTAGAAGGTTTAAGGGTTTAGGGTTGAGGGTTTAGGGTTGAGGGTAGAGGGTTTAGGGTATGGGTTTGAGTGTATATGGTTGAAGGATTAGGGTTGAGGGTCCAATGTATAGGGTAGAGGGTATAGGGGGTGAGGGTTTAGGGTTTAAGGGTTGAGGGTTGAGGGATTAAGGGTTGAGGGTTGAGGATTGAGGGTTGAGGGTTTAATGTATAGGGTAGAGGATAGAGGGTTTATGGTTGAGAGTTTAATGTTGGTGGTAGAGGGTTGAGGGTATAGGGTTGAGGGATTAAGGTAGAGAGTTTACTTTGGTTTAAGGGTTTAAGGGTTGAGGGATTAGGGTTGAGCGTAGAGGGTATTGTGTTAAGGGTAGAGGGTTTAAGGGTAGAGGGTTTAAGGGTTGAGGGTAAAGGGTATTGGGTTAAGGGTAGAGGGTAGAGGGTTTAAGGGTTGAGGGTTTAGGGTTTAGGGTTGAGTGTTTAAGGTTTTAAGGTTTAAGGGTATAGGGTTGAAGGATTAGGGTAGAGAGGGATGGATGGAAGGAAGGAGAGATTGAGGGAGAAGTGAGATAGAGAGAAGGAGAGAAGAGGATGGACAAACAAAGATATATGGGGGTTGAGGATCCAATATATAGGGTAGAGGGTTGAGGACATATAGGGTTGATGGTTTAGGGTATTGGGTTGAGGGTATAGGGTTGAGGGTAGAGGGTATTGGGTTGAGGGTAGAGGGTAGAAGGTTTAAGGGTTTAGGGTTGAGGGTAGAGGGTTTAGGGTATATGGTTGAAGGATTAGGGTTGAGGGTCCAATGTATAGGGTAGAGGGTATAGGGGTTGAGGGTATATGATTTAAGGGTTGAGTGATTAAGGGTTGAGGGTTGAGAATTGAGGGTTGAGGGTTTAATATATAAGGTAGAAGGTTTAAGGGTTTAGGGTTTAAGGGTTGAGGGTTGATAGTTTAAGGTTGATGGGGAGAGGGTTGAGGGTATAGGGTTGATGGATTAGGGTTGAGGGAACAATACATAGGGTAGAGGGTATAGGGGTTGAGGGTTTAGGGTTTAAGAGTCGAGGGTTAAGAGTAGAGGGGAGCTCAAGATAGAAGGAGTGAGTGAGTGAGTGAGAGAGAACTAAGAGAGGGAGAGGGGGTAGGAGGGAGAGACTTGAGAGAGAGAGAGGGAGGGAGTGGGAGAGAGATAAAGGGTAGAGGGTTAAGGGTTGAAGGGTTAAGGATTTAGGGTTTAGGGTTAAGGTTAGAGGGGAGAGAGATAGAGGGAGTGAGAGAGAGACCTGAGAGAAGGAGAGGGGGTAGGAGGGAGAGACTTGAGAGAGAGAGGGAGGGAGTGGGAGAGAGATAGAGGATAGAGGGTTAAGGGTAGATGGTAGAGGGTTTAGGGTTAAGGGTAGAGAGAGAGAGAGAGAGAGAGAGAGAGAGTACACACAAGTGAATCCTTTCTATTTTCTAAATATTTTACAACATCCTTAATTAGAGGGTGCCTTTGAATTTTCTTAGACTATAATAAATAGATGTTATCATAGTATATGGGTGTCCTTTCTCTTTCATATGGACCAAAAAGCCATAAAAATTCATAGATATAGTTACACTGCTCCTCTCCATCCACAAAGATATGTTTGAATTTCAACCTACTCACCTACAACTAGCTGCCTTTTGTTAACCATGAATTATTGATACTGAATTCTTACTGCTTCAATTTTGGATGTCTACTGAATTCTGGGTGGGCCCACTAGCTTGCCAATTCATTTAAATTGGAAACCTAACTTGGCCTATTTGAAAAGAATGGGTCCAAGAAATGGGGTCTCTCGGTGATGTAAATCACCGAGAGCACCCATTTCTTGGACCCATTTTTTCAAACAGGCCACTACATTGCCAATTTCCAATAAATGGCAAGCTAGTGGGCCCACTAGCTTGTCAATTCAAGTTATGCAAGGACACATTTTTAGTTGGTAACATAGTTTCAGTGGTCAAATTTGCAAATAACTACACTCTATAGCCACAATGTGAGGTGTAGTCACAATATTACAACTCCACATAGGTTTCTATATTTGTGCACATAACATTCATTTATGCAGCTGATAGTACAGAGGGCCAAAGGAAGGTATTGAGGGAGTACCAATTTTATATTAGTGATGATCGCTCACATTCTATAGAGTTCGTGCAAGGTTGCTTCCAATTTTTCTACAGTGATTTGGCTTAGAGGGGCATAGTATATTGTCAACATATCATATGGTTGGATAACTGTGCAACATAGTTCAAGAACTTGTGCATGTTTTATTGGTTGAGCAAGATGCATGTCATTATAGGTGTTCAACATATGTGGAAATTTTGTGAGGCCGGGCATGGAAAGGGGGAGCATGATGGTGTAGGAGAATTATCATAGGAAGAGTTAAAGTATAAAGACAATGCAAAGTCAATCATCTAGTACCAGTGTAATGCTACGATGGATCCAGGTAATGAAGGTAAGTCTCCAGTTTGTAGATTTTTTGGTTGATGGATGATACTAACATTGTACCGTATAAGGATTTTTGTACATTGACAGGATCGAGTGAGCTACACTCTTTCCTTAGCTCAAATGCAGGTTCATGGAGTATCCATATGTGAAAGATGGCATGCTTTTGTTCTTCATGTACAATGCAAGCCTGGGATGAGTGCGAGTCAAAGGAGTGGGTTTAGAAATGGTGGTTAATTTATCTTAGCCCAATTCACACATATCACCCTCTGACGAAATTGGAACTAACACAGATGGAATCATCGATTGACTTTGACCACATATCAGATCTACTTCAACTAGGTAATATATCTACTTGCATAGTTTTTGAAATTCCCATTATTATGTTAGTTTGTAGTGTTTTTGTAATGTTGGAATATATACAAGTGGAATAAAAGGTGGAAGGTTCCATGGATTGATAAATTGATGATGAGGATGAGGACCTTGAAAAGAATTTGGAGGGGAATTTTGGCTAAAGGCTTGGTTTCTATTCTTCAGGTAGTGAGCTATTTGAAAAAATTCCTCAAAAAAATGTGGTCTCATGGTGATGGAATGGAATTCCATCACCATGAAACCACATTTCTTCAAGGAATTTTTTCAAACTACTCACTGCCTTGACTATGATATTGCTTATTATTATGCTTTGATAGATTTTTTCCAAGCATCCATAGTTTGTTGGAAAGCACCTATTTTAGGCTTTTAGCCATAACAACAAGGAAGTGAGTAGTTTGATAAAACGCTTTGGTAGACATGTATGGAAAATATGGTAGCATAGAAAAGGCGGTGAGCTATTTGAAAAAATTACTCAAAGAAATGTGGTCTCATGGTGATGGAATGACATTCCATCACCATGAGACCATATTTCTTTGAGGCATTTTTTCAAATTACTCACTGCCTTTTCTATGCTATTTCTTACTATTATGCTTTGATAGATTTTTTCCAAGCATCCATAGTTTGTTGGAAAGCACCTTTTTTAAGATTTTAGCCATAGCAACAAGGAAGTTCAAGTATTTTGATAAAAGGCTTTGGTAGACATATATGGGAAATATGGTAGCATAGAAAAGGCGGTGAGCTGTTTGAAAAGATACCTCAAAGAAATGTGGTCTCATGGTGATGGAATGGCATTCCACCACCATGAGACCACATTTCTTCGAGGATTTTTTTCCAACTACTCATTGCCTTGTCTATGTTATTGCTTACTATTATGCTTTGATAGATTTTTTCTAGCATCCATAGTTTGTTGGAAAGCACTTAATTTAGGCTTTTAGCCATAGCAACAAGGAAGTGAGTAGATTGATTAAATTCTTTGGTAGATGTGTATGGAAAATGTGGTAGCATAAAAAGGCAGTGAGCTGTTTGAAAAAATGCCTCAATGAAATGTGGTCTCATGGTGATGGAATGGCATTCCATCACCATGAGACCACATTTCTTCGAGGCATTTTTTAAAACTACTCACTGCCTTGTCTATGCTATTGCTTACTATTATTCTTTTATAGATTTTTTCCAAGCATCCATAGCTTGTTGGAAAGCACCTATTTTAGGCTTTTAGCCATAGCAGTAAGGAAGTGAGTAGATTGATAAAATTCTTTGGTAGACATGTATGGAAAATGTGGTAGCATAGAAAATACGGTGAGCTGTTTGAAAAATGCCTCAAAGAAATGTGGTCTCATGGTGATGGAATGACATTCCATCACCATGAGACGACATTTCTTCGAGGAATTTCTTCAAACTACTCACTGCCTTGTATATGCTATTGCTTACTATTATTTTTTGATATATTTTTTTTCAAGAATCCATAGTTTGTTGGAAAGCACCTTTTTTAGGCTTTTAGCCATAACAACAAGGAAGTGAACTATTTGATAAAATTCTTTGGTAGACATGTATGGAAAATGTGGTAGCATAGAAAAGGCGATGAGTTGTTTAAAAAATGCCTCAAAGAAATTGGGTCTCATGGTGATGGACATCACCATGAGACCACATTTCTTTGAGGCATTTTTTCAAACAACTCATTGCCTTGTCTATGCTATTGCATACTATTATTCTTTCATTTATTTCTTCCAAGCATCCACAACATAGACAAGGTAGTGAATTGTTTGAAAAAATGCCTCAGTAAAAAGTGGTCTCATGGAGTTCCATGACAAGCAAATCCAATTGATAGCTACTCCTAGTTATTACTTATGCTATGTGAAGTAATTGCATCATTGCTTATGTTGACTTTCTAAACAACTATATCATAGTTGAAATTTTGTCATCTATCAACATCTAGTTATTAGTTATGCAATGTGAAGTAATGCTTTGAGTTTGAAAGATGTGCAATACAATGCAATCAATGATATGAATATAAAATACACAAATATATTAAGTACAATTCATTAGTTAAAATCTTTATTCTATTACCCGCATGAAGGTTTGTACAACTCCAATGGCACTGGGAGGTGTTCCCATGAAACCTCCAATATTAGCCTATTCAACATCCAAAATAACATATTAGAATACCATTCATATAACAATGCTATTCACATCTAATAAGTTAAAAATTGTTTACTAGTTACATACCTTAGTGGTAGATGCAGTGGAGTAATAAATAGGTGGAGGGTCGATATATCTAGTATCAACACCGTGAACCTAAAATTTTATTACAATCATAAAACTAAACTAGTTAATATTGTATTTCAAAAAAGAAATTTAATAAATTAAATTCAATGAATGTATGCTAACATTTACTTGAGTATCGATTCCAAAAGCCTCATTCAAAATTTCAGTTGCCCTCGCCATCTCTATAGTTGCAGACATATCCTACACACCAGTCTCTTGAGTGTCTGTGGGGTCATATGTACAAGTCAACCTAAAAACCTGGCACGAATGGGGTGAAAGCCTACCAGTCAAAGACTCCCCTGGATGGTGCTATACTATGGGACTGGCATGATGGATGATACTCTAGGTCAAAGAGCTGATAGACTACAAAGTGTCCACCTCAACACTCTCCTTCGCGATGGAAGGGATAACGACGTGCTCACGAGCTGACCTAGCGAGAGCTCATCTCACTTGCCATTGAGGATCTAGTCGTGCACCAGGTCTATCCTGTGCCGACCCCCCACCTCTGCCCTGAAAGTCCCTCATATCAAAATAATTGGGGATTTTGTTGAGGATGAACTCACAGTAGATTTTCCTCAAGAAATATGGGGGGACTTCACAATTGTTGCATGGTGGATAGTCAAAAACTATATACCACCTATCCTAAAAATAGTTCATAATCCCTTGGTGGTGGCACCAATGGATAGGAAACCTCTTGGCATTGAGGTCAAGATTTTGATTTGTGCATGGGTCAGTGAATAATGAGCACAAATCATATTTTGTAATTTTTTCATATTTTACTTCTTTATATGATAATTTATCTGCGTAAAAATTCCTAGCCGCCTACCTCCTATCTGCCCAATCACTTAATTGTTTGTTGATTGCATCTACATGTTTTAACATTTCTTTAAGTGAACCTACAAGTGTTCTTCTTTCCATGGTTGAACTTACTGGATCGTTCAACCTTGTGATTATCTCCTCAATCTATTTTTTATTGTTTTCAATTACCCCCATTAAATTTTGTTGAGTGCTAGGAGGATGTTGAGGAATTGGTGGAGGAGATTGTTGTTATGGTTGTTGAGGATTTTGTTCTGGTGCTTCTTGTTGTGGTTGTTTAAGATTTTGAGGAGGGTTTTTAGGTTCATTAACATTTCCTACAAATTAAACAAATGAATATAAAAAATAATCTAAAACTACCAATTTAACAACAAATTCACAACAAATAATAAACAATGCTTACTTGTTTGACCTCCCCATCAACGCAGTGGCATCCTGGTGATGAAATTGCAAAAAATTGATGAAGAAAATGCAAGTTAACCTCCTTCCAGAACACGAGCGCACAAAATAAGGGTTTTTGGCTGCGAGCAGCAAAAAATACAGTTTGAATAGAAATGAATTTGTTTGCTTTTTTTTGTTTTTGTTTTAATAAGCTATAACATAGTCACATTATAGTGCGAGCATGTTATAATGCGCTCATGCTATAATGCAAGCGAGCGCATTATAGGCTTGGTCACACCAAGCCATAATGCAAGTGGATTATAACGTGCTCGCATTATAGCCTATCAAATGATTTTTGAAATTTTAGCCACTTCTTGGCCTCCCATCTATTTGCACCCACCCATAATATATATATATATATATATATATAAAGAGTTGAGAATGATAATTGAAGAAAGAGGTGATGAGTGCTTAGTTATTTCACATTGAAATGTCATTTTTTTATTTGGTGTTGACCTTTTGGTGTGCTATGATAGATGAATTGGAATTTAGATTTAATGACAGAACACTAATTAGATGAAAGAAATAACCTAATGTATAATTATTCTAAATATGGAGCCTAAGCCATATTACATGGCCTAGTCTTGGTTTAACTACTTTGTGTGTTCATAGCCTAATCATGTCTCTAAATCCTTGATCACTATTGATCTTCTCGATCTAATGATCTAGAATATGCTTATAAATACAAGTCCTTAATCACCCAACTTGAGGTATTTGACATGTAAGCTAATGGGAATATATAAAATAAACAAACTAATTTGTGACATTTAATCTAATCTAAAAAATAGACTTCACCACACAACACAATCTAAAAGTAATAATAACATAAATAAACTGATTTAGACAACAACAACAACAACAACAACAATAATAATTAATAGATCTAAAAATAAGTGCCAAATTTTTATCAAATTAAAAATTATAAAAATTTATTTATAATATATTCAAAGTAAAACAAAATTAAAATGTAAATATGAACTTTTATCCTTCACACACATACTTTTTAAAAAACTTCTTTTAAATATTATTAATATATATTTATTTGTTAAAAATATAAAATATAATAAATATAAATAATATATCTATGTATACAAGCTTCTCAGCTGAACTTCTTCATAGACCACAAAGACAAACTCTATAAAAAAATCACAAGCTTAAAATACTAAAAGCCATTTATTTTCCTTTTTGATATAAATAATCAAATTTACATCATCAAAAACTTCAAATAGTAAAAGTTATTTATTTATTAATAGTTAACATAAAAACTTTTTGATTTAAATAATCAAATTTACATTATGGTGAAGAAGTGTTTACTTTAATATAAATATCACTTTTGTGTCCAATATAATATTCTCACTAAAAGGAATGTGTTGTATGTGGGAAACAATACAAGCAGCCCAAGTTGAATTTTAATATAATATATAGAATTTTAATGGTGTTAGGCCTAGTTGACTTGCCACTTGATGTTGTGGTGTGAAAAGGTGTTTGAAAGGTATATAGAATATGAAAAAGAGAGCTTATTGGGTGGTACTTGTAACTCCACATATAAACAAATCAACCGCCCAACATACAAAAAGTCTGCTCATGGTATGTTTATTATAAGTGTCATCATTACTTCGTTTAAATATACTTTTTTGAAATATATTCTCTTAGGCTTCATTCGTGTGTTGATTATTGTAATGTTAAAGAGTGTCATTTTTTATTTAGATGTGTGTTTATTTTGGTGGATTATTTTAATATAATGATATATTTATTCGTAATATATTTTTGTATTAGTTTGGTTTGTAATTGGATTTTTATTTACATCGAAAGTGTATTTTATTTGAAGTGAATTGGTTCAGTTTTAATATCGAACGTTGTAAATGGTTGGATATGGGATGCAAGACAATAAAAGACATCTCGTCTGTTAGATTTTTATAGTTTTCATTCGTGAAGGTGATGTCAGGATATTATGTCATTTTTATGAAACCTTTACGATGCAACTTTCTATACCACTCCATAAAGCCATTTGTCCTGACACGTTTTTTACTTTATCGTGCCATGGACGATAGTGGAATACAACTATGAAATACCTTTACCACCACGTCTAAAAACACCCTATCTAGCTATAGCTTCACACGATAAGCAGGTTAGACCATGTAAAGAATTCTTGACATGGCTGCTTTATTTTTAATATGTTATATCTACCTAAACACAAATGAACTATATGCTATATATAATATAATTATACTTTTTATCAAATATAAATTATATTATTATTTTATATTATTAAATATAAATATAACATTATTATAATTAAAAAGTAATATATTTTGATATAGTATAAATTAAATTAACATATATAAATTATATTATTGTTTTAAATTATTAAATATAAATATAACATTATAATTAATAAGTAATATATTTTGATATAGTATAAATTAAATTAACATATAAATATAATAAAAGCTATAATTATTATATAATATAGATTAAATTATATACAATATAATTATATTTATTATTATTTATACTATTATATTCTATAATTAAAATTATTAAATATAAAATTATTATAATTAACAATTAATATTTTTAAAATAATATAATTAAATTAAGATAAAAAATTTAATAGTTTAAGTGATCTTCAAGAGAGAGCAAGAGAGAGGAGGAAAAATAAAAGAGATAGATGGGAGATAATTCTATATAGAGAGGTATATATATATATAAAGAGAGAAAAAGAGAAAGATAAATTTAGATAGATAGATAGGGAAAGAGGGATAGAAAGAGATCAAGAGTGATAGATAGACAGATAGGGAGAGAGAGATAGATAGATATAGATGGAGACAAAGATTGAAAGAGAGAGGAATAGACAAATAGAGATAGAGCACATGAGAGAGAAATACAAGAGATACAAAGGGAAAGAGATAGACAAGAGATAAACTAACTTTTGACATTGCTTTGGAGATGATGCCAAATACATGGTTCAAAGCAACACATTTTTTTGGCGTGACATGCCCTACAATACCACGGGGACGATGGGGGGACTAGACCTCGTGACCTCTTGTTTGCAATAGGATGCTTTAGCCAATCGAGCTAGGCCCACTGCCCCAATTTAATTATTTGTTCAAATTATATTTTGAAGATGATATTTTTTATAATTGAATTTAATTATTCTGATTCATGAAATATATAAAATTTTAGCAAAACAAAAATAATGTAAGTTAGGTTTTATGTTACGTGGGAATAAACACCCTTTCATTAAATATTGGCACTAATACGTGCAACAAAATAATTGTCAATATATTTATTTATTTATATAATTAAGTTGAATTTACATTAATTATTAAATTTTATATTATACTAAATATTAAATTAGTAAAAAAGATAGATATTTTTAGTTTTATAAATGACTATAAATATGATTATAGATTAAGTTAATAATAATTCTATTTGTATTCTGTTAGATCCCATTTTTTCGTTTTTAATAGGTTTCATTTTCTTTTTAAATTTTTAAGTTTGATTTTACTTGAAATTTTAATATACAAGTTAAAAAATTAGTTTTAACAATTTTAATATAATTAAGTAGGATTTTCATGTTAGAAATTTAATTTATTTAAAAAACTAACTATATTTATTGTCAAATTTATAATATTTATTTATTTATTAATATTGAGCTTGTCTTTCAATTAATGTTAATATTTTTTGTAATATATTAATTATATTTCTTAGGTACATATTTTATTAATATTTCAATTCTTCTACTTTACTTTTTCATTTACTATAGATTTTGACTTTGCATTTAGTTTATTCCATTTTAATTTTTAATTGAGATTTAAGTTTCAAATTTTAAGGAAGATAGAGCATGAGAGGTATACAAAGATAAATAAGAGAGACATGTAGAGAGATAGAGAGACATAAAGAGATAGAGATGGAGAGTCAGACAAAGTGACATAGAGAGAGATGGATGGAGAGGTGGATTCCCATGGACATGTGCCATCTTTGGATTGTTGGCACATAATAGTTGATAAAAAACTAGTCTTTGTTTCCCTTTACATCTCTTATTTTTCTCCCATCTCCTATCTCTCTCTCTATAAATGTATCTTTTTGTCTCCTCTTTCAATCTTTTTGTCTTGCCCCCTCTCTCCAATTTTTTTAATCTTTTCCTCTATATCTATTCTCTCTCTTCTTCATGATATATCTCTCTTTCTATTCCAATCTCTATGTTACATAAATTTTACAAATGACACACTAGAGAAAATAAAATGTAAAATTTGCAGTATAGAGGCATCTTCTCTTCAAAGAACAAGTTGGATCTACTTTAATGGTCATTGATTTGATATTAAGTAATTTATACTAGAAATATTTATAGATAATAATTCTTCTAGTACATATATGTGAAGACATCAATGGACTAGAATTTTGCATACTAAGAACTATGAACATTTCATCTCATTACAAACAAAAGGCCCATTTCTACCATCACAAAATTATATTTGTACCAAGTTGAAATGTACAATACAACATAGCTTACCACTAAAAATTCTTTGGGAAAATTAATTCTATCTCATCTCTCTATCTCCCTATCTTTGTCTTTATCTCTCCCTCTACCTCTATCTCTCTATCTATTTGCACTCCATATTCCTCTCTCGCTCTATCATAATATTTACCCCTATTTTCCTCTCTTCCCCCCTCTTTAGGCATGCCTTCCTCTCTCTATCATGTCTCTCCCTCTATCTAACCCTATCTCTCCCTCCCTCTCTCTCTCTCCCTCACTCCATATTGTAAACTTAACATGCACTTGTTGGTAATGGTCCCTGATTATCTTCTTGATTCAAAGGTTTTGTTTGAATCATGTTTGGATCCTTGTAAGTGAATGAATAGTTGATTTGAAGCTATCACTTCTAAATTGAGATCTTTGTTGCACAAACAACATCATTTGATAAATTGCCTACTAATTGACCTCATGTACTACACAAATTTATACAAAAAATAGATCCAAATTTTCCTCATTGACCTTCCACACCTCTTCGACATACATACCCATTCCACACCAAGATGTAACTACTAGTTTATATTAGCATCATTTTTTTATAGGTTTTCCTTCTATTTATTCTAATTTCATCCTATTTGTATTTATTTTTATACAATGTTGATGGATGCCAAAGTTCCACAAGAAAATAGTTTGTGGAGGTTTCATGTGAACAAACTTTTCAAGGTATGGATGTCGTCGACTTTTTTGCGAGTATAGATGAAGATTTTTTTCCACATAGATCAAACCATGCTCGATTTTTTGAAGCTCATCCAGTATCTTGGTTCATTTTCTTGCAATGAGCCTAGGTCACAGTTTTCCAGGTTTGAGACTCACCATAAATATTTTTGAGTGAATTTTTCATATGCTAGATTCATGTAGACGAGGTTGTAGATCAAATTTTCATGACCCCCCAAGGAAAAAGTGGTGTCTTCAGTACTCATCAATACACAACCATACTTCTGTGATGCTATGGAAATTATTTTGGTCATCTCTAACATTCATGGTCATACTCTGTAACGAATATGATGGGAGATTTCACACTTTTCTAAAGTGTCATAAATGCTTGGTCATCTTGCATTGTTAGAAGGGTCTCTTCATTCACTGCAAATCAGATTGTATTTTCTAGGTGATTGTTCCTCATTGACTCTCTTCAGGTGGTTAGGGTTATGGTTTTGCAATATTTTCTATTATGTTTCAATGTAAAAGAAATTGTTGTATTCTACAAAGGGGTTCTTCTTTTTCTAGGTTTTTCTAATAGACTTATGCGATTTTGCATTTTTGTAACTCTAAACAAGGCTTTGTGGTCTCTCAATTGATGAAATTCACCTATTATTACTTCTCTTTCATTTTTTACTGTGCAGAATATCTTATTTTTATATATGAATGTGTTCCGATGTTGATGTATGATGTAGGAGCATCCAGGGTGTAAGGAAATTTTGCATCACCAAAAATATTATTATTTTAATTTGATTTAATTTCAATAAGGGCTTATGGGTTAAGGGAATAAATAAATTAATTTGCAACTTTGTAATATTCCTTGTGGAAAAATTGTAAATGTAATTTTGGAGGAATTATGCTCTGGGAAATGTTTCAAAGGCATAAATGGGGGAATATTCCATTTGGGCATCCCATTTCAAGGTGGGGGACACTTGGTATGCATGTTCTTGCATGTTTAATTGCATGCTTTGCATGCATTTGCATGTTGAGGCCAATTATTTTGCATGTTGTTGCATTTCTGGATCGTAATTATGAGAGTCAGTTTCAGTAAAACGACCATAAATTTCTCATATGGTAACAAAATTAAGAATTTCAAAATGATTCAGAAAGGTGGAAAGGAGGCACACCAAACCCAAAAACTGTGTTAGAAAATTCTGAAGAATGACAGCGCGTTGATAGGAAGAAAGTGACGGGTTTATTTTGTGGTTTAGTGAAGGTTGTTTTGAGAAACCAACAATGGTTTCTTCTCACACAATTTCTATATATTGATGTTGCTCATTTGGAGGAGTTGCAAATTTACATAACCAGATGTTGCTGGATTGAGCATAGGATTGAAGTCTCCATTGTTGCAGATTTTTGTAATAAAAAACCCATGTTGGAAGGGAAGCTTGTGAGCTTCAACATATTTTAATTCCATTTCATGTTTGTTGTAATTAAATATATTGTTTTCCTTTTTGCATATGTTGTACAAATTTGAGTTGTGTTATGAGATTTTAGATTTGTAAGAGAAGTCCCCTTCATTAGTGGTATCAGAGCGGGAGTTCCTAAGTGTGCAGGCAGAAGCGCTGATGTGAGGCAGTTTGCACCAGGACCTATGGTGGTGTGTGAGTGATTTGTGTGCAGGCAGAGTTCCAAATGTGAGGTAGTTTACACCAAGACTTGGGGGTGGAGTGTGTGTGGTGTGTAGACCGATCACCGAATGTGAGGCAGTCTATACTTGAGAGGTTGAAGTATGAGAGTGTGTGGCAAGTGAGGTTGCAATAGCAACAAAAGATTAATGAAATGGAGCACATTGAAGAAAGGGAAAACCAAATTGCAACAGTTGAGGATGTTGTAGTTCAAACAAAGTATGCTGTGATGTATGAGGATCCAGTGTTCGATGAGGACCCTAATGAAGACCAAGAGTTTCTTGAGAGAGAGATCATAGAGGTAGAGAAGTTGTTCAATGCAACAAAAAAGACAATAATATTCAATAGTGAGGAAGAAGATGTTGTGATGGAAAAATTCATCAAGGTAAAATCTGATTTTTATGAGTTTTATAATGTTGAATTTGTAAAGGATTTGCATTGTGAGATGAGAAAAGTGTTAGAAAAGAAAAAGGATTGTGAGTATCCAGAGTGGTATATAGATGTATACTTGCAAGTAAAATTTATTGATGAAGCTTCATGAGAGATTATTTGGAGGAGGATGGTACATGGTGGATACAAGTCCATGAGAGGATAGATGAATGGAGTGCAAAGTTGTCAGAGAAGGAGGTTGCTTGTTCCAGCTAAGTGTTGGAAGAGGAGAAAGAAAAATAAATCAAAGGTACCAGTTTCAGTGATGGAGTTTGTTGAGGCTTGCTTGCAATTCGAAAGGGTGGTACTACCACTCAACTCCATTTTGTGAATCCATATTCACAATTTTTTTCTTACCTCGGGTGTTTGATATAGGAGCATCCAGGGTGTAAGACAATCTTACATCACCAAAAATATTATTATTTTAATTTGATTTATTTTCAATAAGGGCTTATGGGTTAGGGGAATAAATAAATTAATTTGCAACTTTGTAATATTTCTTGTGGAAAAATTGTAAATGTAATTTTGGAGGAATTATGCTCTAGGAAATGTTTCAAAGAAATAAATGGGCGAATATTCCATTTGGGCATCCCATTTCAAGGTGGGGTCCACTTGGTATGCATGTTCTTGCATGTTTAATTGCATGCTTTTCATGCATTTTCATGTTGGGGTCACTTGTTTTGCATGTTGTTGCATGTTTGGGTCATAATTATGAGAGTCAGTTTCAGTAAAACAGCCATAACTTTCTCATATGGTAATAAAATTAAGAATTTCAAAATGTTTCAGAAAGGTTGAAAGGAGGCGCACTAAACCCAAAAACCATTTTAGAAAATTCTAATGAATGATAGAGTGTTGATAGGAAGAAAGTGATAGGTTTATTTTGTGGTTTAGTGGAGGTTGTTTTGAGAAACCAACAACGGTTTCTTCTTACACAATTTATATATATTGATGTTACTCATTTGGAGAAGTTGACTTTGGAGGAGTTGAAAATTTACAAAACCAGATGTTGTTGGATTGAGCATAGGATTGAAGACTCCATTGTTGCATATTTTTGTAATTAAAAGCCCATGTTGTAAGGGAAGCTTGTGAGCTTCAACATATTTAATTCCATTTCATGTTTGTTGCAATTAAATATATTGTTTTCCTTTTTGCATATGTTGTGAAAATTTGAGTTGTGTTATGAGATTTTAGATTTGTAAGGGGAGTCCCCTTCATCAATGTATGTCTGTATGCTATGTTAGTAGTCATTGTAGAGATAATTGTGAATCAGTCTCTTTCCTTTTAGTTTTTGTCAAAGCCAACCTTCATATGAGCTCATAAGAACCAAGTGAAACCAAATTTTGTGCAATCTTCTTTGGAATTTCATTAATTATATTTATTGTGAAAGGCAAGAAGAGTCACTCTAAACATTGGTGCATCACCCTTTTATTTCCATAATTTATTCTTCCTCTTTTCTCTCGCAATCAATAAAATAGGTTTAGTTTTCTAGTTTTATCAACTGTTGAAGTTGGATCAACACTTTTTTTAAAGTTTAGAGAGCCTGAGCCTACCCTTGATAATAAAGTTTGGCTTCATTTGCAAGGTCCCACACCTTGGACCCACTCCCATGTTTTCACCGAATAGTTGATTTCATTCAGTCAACAAAAGGGTGCACTTCATATTGACAACAACACCACCTTTACAAATCCATATACTGAGAAGATGAAGGCCAATGAATCTTTACGTGTACACTATATCATATAATTCATTCACGATAAAGATAAATCCTACACATTAGATCAATATCACATCACTTAGGATAAAACACTCAATACTTTGGATTGAAACACTAATATTTTGAGACAAACATAAAACCAAGGACATTATTTTTTGAACAATGGAAAATTAAATCAACATAGATTTGATATTATTCTTCCATCACGAGTTTTATAGCTAAGTAAACCTAACCCTTGTAGTTAATTTTTATACATTTACTGTAGTTGTTTAAACCAACCATATCTGTGAGTTTCATTATGTGCTTAATGTTTTCCTTTATTTAATTATCCTCAATAATATATGTAATGCATTTTTTTTTACATTTTCTTACATGACCTAAGGTTTTCCATTAGATTTTGTCCTCCTTCATTAGAGTTTCAAATATATATTTTTAGCTTTTATTTTATTTTAAATTTTTCCTAGGTTTGAATCCACACCCATTTATCTTTCCTTATCATATTTTGATTAGGGTTTAAGTATACACGATGATATGCTTAGTTTATTCCACCCACCCCCCTTGGAAAACCTATAGGGCTTCTCATGCCTTATTTTCCTTAGCTAATATACATGAATACCTTTTTTTATTTTGACATGTCCCCATATTTTGCAACTTATTATCCTACCATCCTTAATACTTGCATGATATTTATGCTATTGATGCAGATGTGTTTCCCATGTAGGTGTTACTCTATCATGTACTTTATTATCCATCCTTCCTTGAGTTGGTTAGTATTTCTCACTACATATACAGATACTCACTTCCCTTGTCCATAAGTTTAATATTGATTCTATTTCACCTATGGATTGTGATAGTGATCAACATGTTACTAATATATCTATTGTGATAAAAAATTGATTAGGTTACACCTTATTTACCTATTTATTACATTGTTATACATTTTGATTATACCTCACTTGTGTGTCATGATATTTCCGTGGTCATATATTTATATGGTTTCATTGAATGACATTCTCTTAAATATATGATGATGTGTTTCATAATATTTTTTCTACATGTTATTTTATCCCTATAGATATTCATGATATCCTTTCATATAGTGGCACCTTACATGATGATAACATACACCTTAATAGCTATTTATTACCTTCTCATATAGATACTATTGCTACTCCATTACCTTCTCATACATTATATTATCACATTATTGTTAGGAATGACATCTTAACCTTGCATCCTAATTTTAAGAACAAAACATATAATTTTTCAGATATAGAACACATGAATGTTATACAACATGTGTCTCACAATAAGAAACAATTTGAATAATTAAGAAATAATGGCACTATATATAAAATATATTTAAGAAATAATAGTGCTTTAAAATTTAAAGGAACTAGAAATGTTCAAGTTGATAATGGTATTCTAAAAAATGTGAAGCTACTATCTAGAATTGAAAAAAATAATCTTTCAATATCTCAAATTCCAAATCAAGGGTATAAGATAGAGTTCTATAATGACAAATATTTAATCAAGGATATCAATGATAATTATAAAGTGACTACAATTGGTAAAATGGAGAAATTTCAATAATTTACTTCAAAATGTGGAAATGAGAATATGTGTACTATTACAAAATATGATGATATGAGCAAGTTATGGCATGAGCATATGGGAAATTTCAACTACACAAGTCTCAAGTTTATGGAGAGACTACATATGGTAATGGAATTCCAAAAATTTCACTAAGTGTAATGACAAAAAATGTATCCCTCTACATTTTCGCATTCGTTGGGGCCCTCCCTGTTGAATTAAGTTTAATGTTACCTTGATTTAGTGTTGTAATGTGTTTAACACATTCACATTAGGTCTTGGTCCCTTGTAAAATAATAGACCTAGTTGTGCCTTATTTAGGGTGTTGTAGAGTGTGTAGACACATAAAATTGACCTAGGCCTGCGAACTTTATGGGATGGGTGACCTCCCGGGACGGACCGATGCTTCACCTCTGTGAGCATCACCTAGATGCAATGAGTGCTAAGTGGACCATTCATTATCATGAGAGATGGGTTCTTGTGAACCACTACTCATGAATCATGGGTCAATGAGTTTGAATCAAAAACTACATGGTTGAATCCTGATAGCAATATCATAATTTGACACGCTGTGGAAGAAACCTCCTACTTATTTATGTCCTATAGTCCAATTTCAACTATTAATTAAATAATTTTTAATTATTTAATTAATTCATGTCTTTTATTCCTCCTAGCTATTTAAAATAAATAAATTACATTTATTTTATTTTAATACGTCGCTCATTTCCCATGTCTCTCCCTAATTAAATAAATTCCTAAATTTATTTAACTCTTATTTGTCCACTATTTCTTCCTGATTATTTAAATAAATAAACTTTATTTATTTATTTAAATACGTCATTAATTCCTTATTTCTTCTCATAATTAAATAAACTCTTATAATTTATTTAATTATTATCCACCTTGGCTTTTTCCAATTTTAAATAAAGTCATTGATTTAAAATCACCCACTTTCTAATTTCCCACCAAGTAAATAATACAAAACCATTATTTACTGTCACATGGCCCCACCACTTTTGAATTAAATTATTTTTTAATTTAAAAGGTCAACTCACCTATTGAATCAAATAATTTTAGATTTCTACTTTGATTCCCCACTTACCTCTTTTTTTGTGCCCATTATCTCTTTGTCACATGCATCCTTGTCCATTGATTTGATTTTTCTAAAATCAAATCTCAGCCCTTCATTTCAAATTTTACCCTAATGTTGCCCTAACCCTAATTTATGGTTGTCACATTTAATTTCAGCCTTTGACCTTAGGGCACCTCTCAAATTCAAATCTTGGCCATTCATTCAAAATTGGCTTTTCTATAAAAGGCCAATTTCTATCTCATTTTGTCACTTCATGTCTCTTGAATTGAAGGCTTCAGACTTTACGCTTGCTTCATACTTGCATACTTGCATTTGTTGAGTAGATAAATCCTTCAATATTTGCTTAGGGCTTGTCATAGGTCAATAGTTTCTCATCAAAATCTAAGGGTAAACTTCATATTGCAGCAAATGGAGAAGGGAAATGGAGGTCAATCACGGAGGGCATGCAGGCTATTTGGTGAAATTTTTCTTTATTTATGCATATTTCCTCCTTTGTACTTCATTGTTTAGCTAGGGTTTTTATTTATGCATTTGTTTTTATGCTATCTTGAATTTACCCTTAGTTACAAAGTGTATCCTAACACTTTCACACTAATCTAGGGTTTCATTAATAAAATGGGCTTCTTTATGCCTTATTTCAAGGCCTTATTTTGCATCCATAAGCCTTAATTAATGCATCTTTTTGAGGATAATCTCAACATTTACCAACATCCAATCATGATTCATGTGTTTTTGGATTGTATGGCCCAAATTTAGTGATCTAGGAATCATACAAAACCTTGGGCATATGGTTCCCATCTAAGTTTTGGGGCCCCGATTTGGATTTCACATGAATCTAAGCCTTTCTTGAAAAATGTGTCCCAAAGACTAGCCTAATGGGACTCATACAACACTTCTGGTGTATGAGTCCCATGTGGCTTAAACTTAAATTAAATTCAAATTCTTGGAAAGGGATTTTATTGTCCTAGATCTGATGTTGGCTTGTAGTGTTGTAATTTCGAGAAATTTGGCATAAACATGTATAAATACAAGGTCACTCATTGTCACCTAAGACTCTCATGAGAGCATTTCATATAGAAAATTTGAGTTCATGAGAGCATTAAAAAGTTTACAAGAGCATTGAAGAGCCTTCAAGAGTTGATTATCAAATGTTTTGGAGCATTATTCATTTATTAAGCATCATGTCAAAGTCATCATGCATCATGTTTGCGTTTGAGCTAACATTTGTGATGTAGGGTTTCATGATTCAAGCAAGAATTCAAATCAAGATCTATAACATTCAAGCAAGAGTCAGGATCCACATCCATTAGAGTCATTTCATACGTGTTTGTAGCACTTTGTTCCTAGGGTTTGGTGAGTTGCAACATTACTTATTGTTCATTCATCATTCCTCATTTTCATGTGATTTCATTACAAGATTTGATTACCAAAATGGGCTTTGACCAAGGAAAACCCCTTTCTACTAACAAAACAAAATTTTCCCCTCTCTTTAGTGTGTTATTTGTAGATCTAGGTTGAAGATATATTGAAGAGAAATATTGGGAAGAAGTTGTCAAGATTCCAAAGTTGCCCAAGTTGCCACCTTGTTTACAAGATCATTAAAAGATATCTATAGAGCATAATTCAACAATTCAAATCCGAAAACCAAGTTGAGAAGATAGAGTAGAGGTTGAAGAGAAGATTTAAACTTTGAAATTTTGAAAAGGCCAAGCAGGACTGATACACCAATTCTAGCATATGAGTCCCAATATAGTGGAATTTCCAGTTTTTAGGTTTTCCAAATTTGTCTCTACTAGATTTTTGTTCCGACCTAGAAATCCTAATTTGGGACTAAATCACCTAGCCTGGTGTATGAGTCCTAGTGTGCATTAAATTTAACATTTCCAAAATTTTAGGTCTTCATTCAAGTTGTTACAAGTTTCTAGGTGCACATCTCTAACTTTTCCAATTTACTGTTATGATTTGCATTTATTTCTAGGTCATTTAGTGAAGCTTTGCATATCATTAGGTTTAGTTATTAGGTATTGCATTCCATTTGTATTTCCAAGCCCTAGCTTGGTAGTGAACCCCTCTTTAGTTATTGATCATACGCTAGGACAACCTTTAGCAGATCTCTCTCTCATACTATCATTGGATTGAGATCTCTAGGGTTTCCTTGAATGTAATAAGAGTGAAATAGGAACCCCCCTCATCGTGCTTCATCTCCTAAAATATAAAGGGCCCCTATTTTCACCATTACATTTTGGTGAACCTGCATTTAGAATATCTTATTTTTGATTTGGAGTGTATTATCATCCTAGATCTAGATTGCATTAGCTTTGCATTAGGTTTTGCATTAGTTAATTTGCATCTAGGGTTTCTAAATCTCGCATTAGTGAAAGTGCATATAGGTTGCATTTTTCCTTTTTCATCATTGAATATCATCTGAAATATGCATTTTCACTTAAATTAGACATCATCCTAAATAGAAAACATATTTACATAGAATTTGTTGTAAACAGTGCAAAAACCCAAATCTGGGACTCATATGCCCCTTTGGGTGATTTATTCCTAGTTGAGGTGGTTTTGCCTGATTTTTGGGTATTATTTAGTGATTGTTATTCACTATTCAAACCCTTGAAAACCCTGACTGGGACTCATATTCCCCTCTGGGTGATTTAGTCCCATTTTAGCTTTTAAACTGCATTTTCCAGCATTAAAAGCTCTGTTTCTGTGTTTGTATTTGTTGTTGTTCGTTATCTATTTTAGTTTATAGAGTTTCTATTTAATTCATTTCACTGCATCTAGCTTAATTTTATAGCATTTATCTTGTGTTTATTGCATCTTGCATTTCCTTGATTGTCCCTGGTATGAGCTTTTCTAATTGGTGTCCTATTGCTAATACTATAGTGAAACATAGTTTGAGACTCATGTCATCCTATGATATCACAATCGTCGTGGATCTTGGGTTATCTAGCTCTTTCACTCCTAGTATTGATACTAGTTCACTAGGTATGGACCATACCCTTAACAACCCCCTAACTTCAAGTAGTGTGAGGCATGTTGAAAGAATGGTTGTTAGTATTTCGCAAGAAAACATAATCCAAATTCATGAAGACTTAGCAAACCTAAAAAAATAGGTAAACTGTATTGAAAACATTTCAACCACTGCTACCCTTATCATAGATAACAGACATCACATGATTGCAAGTGAAGAAGGAGCTGACCTTGTGCGTAACATAGTTTAGATCTTTGGAGAACATCTAACCTCAACAACTAGCTCTGCTTTACCTTCACACAATGTCCAAAGTCAAGGAGGAACCTAAATTCCTCCTTTCACAACCATTGCCTCTATTCCCACCTATACCCACCCTCAAGTTACAACAACAATGCAACCTACTAGTAATGTGATTCCTTCCTTGGGTATTTCCACTAGAATCCCTAGTACCTTTGTGGCATCACACATCACATATCCTACCACTTTACCTCATATAAGTATTCCATTCACTTTCCCATCGAACGCGTACACAAATTCACATTACTCACCTCCATCTCAAAATGCAAACAATGCTCCTCTCATAGATCAACTTTGGCAAACCATTTCATCCCTTCAAAAGCAAGTTTCCACCATAAACTAAAATCAAAATGGCCAACCTACGTATTATATCAAAAGCAATCCCTTATCCTTGGAGATATTGAGAACACCAATGCCACAAGGTATAGAGGTGCCTATATTTGAGAAATATAGAGGGAAAGGATATCCTTCTAACCATGTTTCCACTTATACCGTCCTATGTAGTGACTTATTCTTGAGGATAAGCTGTTGGCTACAATTTTCCCTAGATCCTTGAAGGATACCGCCTTAGAATGGTTCTCTTCGTTACCAAACAACTCAATTTGTTCATTGAATGAACTTGCTGAGGAATTTATAAACCATTTCCAAGTGCATATGAATCCTAAGATGACCTTAGCTGATTTGATGATATGTAAGAAAAAATATGATGAAAAGATTACTAACTTTATTCCATTCTACCAATCGCTTTATTCCCAAATCGACATAAAAATTTCTGATCCTCACCTTCAATGGATGTTCATAGAGAATTTACAAACTAAGATACAAGATAATATTACCATGACGAAGTTTCCCTCCTTCGTACACTTGTGTAATGCCCTTCATGATTATCAAAAATCGGCTAGTAGTCATGATATAAAACCCAGCTCTAGCTGACTTGAGAAGTCCGAATCCACAAACCAAAACATTTACCAACCTTTTAGAAATCATAATAATGATTTCTTCAACTAAATCCCCCTCAACAAACAACTCAACATGTCGATAACCAAGTCGCTACTATAATGAAGACAAATCCTTTCACATTTGGGGATCCAGCGAGGCAATTCACTCCCTTACTCGATCCCCTCCATAACACAATGTGACAAATTTTAGAATAAAAAATGATCACCTTGCCTCCCGTTAAAAATCTCGATCCTAATAAGCCTTTACCTTTGAAATTTAGATCAAATGCTTATTGCCATTATCATCAACTAAATGGACATGACATGAAACTGTAAGAGAGGGGGACCAACCACTGCAAGGCCCTAGGTCACAAAAGGCCAAGAGCGGAAATGCTGCCCTAACTTACCTCAATTTAAAGGAAGGTTAGGATGGACGGGATGAGAATGATGAGGATTATGAAGTCCTTCGATCACTCTGTAATCTTGAGAACTAAAGGGAGACTAGGTGAGCCTCTTTTTAAGGTCAACTTTGTGTCTTAGGTAGTTCTTTGTCAGAGGACAAAAGCACGGTTCTAGGATGATAGCGCAACACACTAGCATCTCATAGGTGCATTGGTATCCATATGGCCATAAAACTAGAGAGATGAGGTTAAATCCTCATGAAAGGACTACTAGCCTAGTTTAGAGGTTTCTTGAACAAAAAAATGAGATTAAGAAGAATAAAACATAAATACAAAAGTGATAAAATAAATATATTTCCACAAGGGTGACGAAGATAATTTCGTAGAAAAATCCTCTCGCTAGCTTGCTCCAAAATTTCTTTACCTACACACAAAAAAAGGGGAAAATGTTGGGGCTGTTTAGGGGTCTACCTCAGTCAGACCCCTGTTTTGGTGTTTCCACCTCCACGAACAATCGAGTTTGCATTGATAGGAATAAAGATAAAGAAAGGAACACAAGCTACATAAACAAAAGACACTACAAAACAATACGTGCTTACTCAACCAAGATGATAGAGAAGATGAGAGGAGATTACCACCTCTGTCCAAAGCGCTCAAGGCTTGTGGAGGAGAAAATGAGAGGAACTCAAACCTTTGCTGTAATGGTGTGTGTCCTACACTTGCACTATTGGAATGATGGAGTGGTAGATTTCTGCAATGGAGTGTGAAGTGCTGCTACAAAGCTTGTGGATGGATGCTCAAAGCATGGAGAAATTATGTAAGCTTGTGAAGAAGATCCGCCAACTTCAAAATGGAAGAAGAGATGAAGAATATGAAGGAAGAGGTGAAAAGCAACCATATTCGGGTCGGCTAACCGAAGGGAGGCGTTACTCTTTGAATTCCAATTGAAAGTGTAACGTCTCTACAGTCTCCAACCGCATAGATGTTTGTGCATCACGTGCGCGTCCCTGACATAAACGCTCCCACCAAAACACAAAACAAGTGCCAAGCGTGTTGTGGACAATGAACTTAAGTGGAATTAAGCCTTCACCTTAGGTTTTCTAAAGTGCAAGGGGGTAAAAGGGAATTTGCGTTAGGGGTGAAAATTCATGCTTATACATTTTTCCCCCACTCTAGCGAGCATGAATATTGATGAGTGCTTCGATAAAGTAGAGTAGTGAGAAGTAACAAGGTAAGAAAAGTATACTTGAACTGATGAGGAAGCAGAGAATGGTCTAGCGAACTCAAAAATTCAGGAGAAGACTTTGTAGCTCTATAGAACTAAAAGGATGAAGTATGAAAGTGCCTCGTAGATTCATGGTCCTGCAAGGGAGGTGTCCTTCAAGAACTCTCACATGAGGGAAACAAGGAAAAGCACCTTACAAACCTGCAGATGTGCAAGGAAGGTATCCCCCAAGAAATCTCACATGGAGGGAAATTGAGCAAAGGGGACTCCGTAGAGTCAGAGAGGGCAACATGTCTACCCGTAGATAGAACACATCAAGAAGTGGCTGTGTAGGCCAACGAACAAACAGTCATGCAAACCATTGCTAAGTTGTAATTCTTTCAAAGGGGTCCCTCGAGAACCCTTCAAAAGGAAGGAGGGTCCACTTAAGGGACACATTGTTTTAAAATTGAAGTGTAGTCGAGATACCCCAAAGCTAGATGTAAGGATGTGATGTAGCTCTAGTCGGGCTGCTCCCAGACTAGACATGAAGAAGTGAAATCGGTCTAGTCGAGCTTCCCCCGAGCTAGACGTGAAGATGCGAAACTAGTCTAGCCGGGCTTCCCTCGGGCTAGACACCATATAACTTATTGAAAGATTTTGAAGGGGTCCCTTGGGAACTCGATGTGAAAAGGAGGGGTCCACTTAAGGGACACACTATTCAAAAGTTGTCATCTTCTTTCTTGAATCGATTCATCATCAAGGAGTCCTTTCAAAAGATGTTCACTTCATCAAGAAATTCGAAAGAAAGGAGATACGCCCATGCGAGGGGAAGACTAAGACTGTTCCCACTTTAGAGGAGAGTTTCCAAGTCCTTTCTTTACGAACCCATGATGAAGGAAACATGTTTTGTTAGGGTTTCGAGTCGAGAATGCAATTATAACAAGGAAGTGTGTGAAGGTTTTTCGAGAAAATATTTGTTTGGAAACAAATGCATTTTATAAAGATTATGCAATGTAGAAGTAATGTTGTCACACATAAAAGGGACAACTCAAGAAAAGAAGAGAGAAAGATAAAGGGAAAGGAAAAAGAAAAGAGATCACACACAAAGGGCACAGGCAGATCTGGTTTCCCGGGGTTAGATTTGCGTTTATTTCTAAGTAGTAGGTAATTGCGGCACAAGGTGAAAGATCATCAATCTCCAAGCAGATCAAGAAGAATCCATAGAAGACAAAGTAGAAAATAAAAAATAAAAATGGGTCAACATGGAAGGAGGCCTAAATTCTCCCGATGCTTTGCATTGTCCCCAATTTATCAAAAATCAATCACAAACATGGAAGAATAAAGATACATATAGAGGAAAGTTTAAAGCACAAAAACCAGGCCTATTTCCAAGTACCAATAGGGGTGACGAGGATCATCCAGGCACATATAGCACCATCATGGTGGGAACATGTCATGAAACACACACACATCTAATCTAAAGATCAAGAAGAGGGTTTCCCTCTAACACTGGTCAACCAAGAGGTTGTCAACTTCCTACTCTAGATCATTCTAGGGGGAGTGATGATGAGCTTGCAATGGTGTAATGTTAAGGGGAGGAGCTTCTGATCCTCTCACAACAAGGGCTAAGTCAGAAGGACTAGTGAGATCTCCATCGCTCAACTCTTGTGGGTCTAAGGTCAACGACTTTGTGAAGATTGCTGACAAGGTCGAAACTTCATCCACCGAGTTAAACATACACTTGATGGGAGTGCCATGTTTCACCTCAGCGGATGGAGGAGTTCACATCTGAGGTTCACTGCTAGGCTCACCGAGAGACTTAGGAGCGATGAAAAACTCATTGGAGGCAGGAGCTAGTTCCGTCACTAGGACAAAACAAGTCAGCGCGGGGCCACCTTTCAGAGGAGGCGGGCTCTTCTTACGTCCTCCATTGCTGGAGGGGCCACGCTCTACCTTCTTCTTCATCAGAGGAGGTGAACTCCCCATAAATGAAGTAAGGGGGGTTGAGGGAGAGGAGGAAAGAGCTGCAATGAATACAAATGAAGTGTTAACCATATCCATGAGATTTGGGAAGGCGAGACATCTGGAATAGAGGTTGGAAGAGGCGGCTCTGCGGAAGGAGCGATAAACACCTGCACTCTTCCAGGCACATGTGCGCTTACAACGGGAGACAAAAGAGATTCAAAACTAGTTAAATCGTAGGTAGAAGAGGAGAAAGAGGACATAGTAGGAGGTGTCATCTTCTCCTCCTCCTTCTTCTGTGAGGAGGCTTGCTCAACTAGGAGAGCCTTTCATCAATGCTTATGCTCACACATAAGGCGGTTCCTATGACTCTTCGAACCAAAAGCCAAGGTTTACAAAGGGATGAAAGGATTCTGTTCAGCCATGGGAGTGTCTTCTACAATTGTTTCCAGTGGAAGGACAAAATCCTAAATGGGAGCAAAAGGGACAGGTTTAGAAAGGACAAGAGGAATCGACTCTACCACCTTAGAGGTGGATCCTTTTTTGTTTGGGGGAACAAGAAGAGGTCGAGGGAAAAATTATCTCCGTGAGCCTTTCTTTTTTCCATACAAATAATACCAGGGTCCTAGGGACCCATTAGGGAGATTCAATATCCTGATCTTGTGCCTTCATCGAGGACACATCATCGGACTCAACGATTAGAACCGATGCTTGTTCATCCAATACTCCTCCCAAGACAAAGAAGTAGATGAGTTAGCCTAAGAGGGAGCAAGCTTCTCCTTTCCCTTTCAAGAGGTTGAGGTAGCAGGCTGCTCAACTACACGAAGGGTCAACTTTGGCTGTTCCTTGCCTCCATTCTTGTACTTCACATAGTTCTTGCAAAGTAGGTCTGTTCTTTGCGGGAGCGGACCAACGAGAGTGGGCTAAAAGTGATCCAACAAATATCTCCCATGAGATACCACCGATTGATATCTAGTGTCATGCACCATGTGCACGACACCGTCATGGGAAAACTTAAGGCATTTATGGATTACAAGGGCAATCCCATTCATGGAAGCCAACCAAGGTATGCTTAGCTTCACTCTAAAGAGGTCCGACTTGGGAATAACAACGAAGACCATGTCTACGTTCTTGGATCCAACCAAGATGGACAATGTTATTGATCAATAAGGTTTAAGAGAAAGCCCATCATGAGTATGGATGATGGATTTTTTTTTTTGTATTCCTCCCTTTGTAGGGAATTTAAGAGTAATGTCTCCTCTGTTATGAAGTTCACTCTACTCGCGGGGTCGACTAAGATCCCTATCATAATGTTACCATTGAGGCAAGCAGGAATATATAGTGGAGAAGGTTTGCTATTGGCTAGAACATCCTATGAGGTAAACACTACATCTGATGGGCTGGTCGCAAGACGAGGAGAGGAAGTAATAGTGACCATGTTAACGTATGCCTCGAGGCAAGAAACAAAATCTGAGGGATCGATAATCATGTTGGCAGAGTGTGACGGAAACGGGTCTGTGTATATTTGCAAGTCACTATTAGCTTTTGCCACTGACTTGTTCATGTTTTTGTTACTCCCATCAAGACGGATAGTGCCATCGTCGATGCGGTCCTGTATCTCATGATGCAGGCGCATGCAGCATTCGGTATTGTGTCCGTTAACTCGATGGTATTGACAATATGTGTTTTCTTCATACCAATTAGGATATAGCTCCCTAACTGGTTTAGGGGGTGGCAAGGTGAGGATCTTATCCTTCACCAACTTCTGCAAGATCGAAGAATAGGATTCTGATAGTTTCATAAAATTTCAGTCTTGTTTGAGGCCGTTTTTGTCCACATCGGCTACTACATTCGCAACAATTTGACATTTTCCAAAGATTGATACAATAGATCTCCCTTCAAAATGGGAGCGTGAGGGAGGACCCCTAAACTGGACCACCATCTTCTGGTATTCTCGTAAATCCGCACACAGATGTGCGAAAGAAGGATACTTCATGAGGGCGAATTTCTCTTTCCAATGTCTCTATAAATTCCCTATAAAGACCTTATGTACATCAGAGTTGGGTAACAGATACAAGATCTATGAGAAGAGCGCTTGGTATCACGCTATAAAGTTTATAAATTTATCATTGTCCCCTTGTTTGCGTCGAACAAGGTCAGAGAATGCCATTTTTGGTCCGATATTGGCTTGGAACTGTCGCAAGAACTGATTCACAAGCTGATTGAATGTGAAGATGGAATTATCGGGCAAAGAACAATACCAATCTAGTGTTGTATCTTTGAGGGATCAGGGAAATAGTTTCATGATCAATGCGTCATGATGGAAGAAATCTATGCACAAGGCATTGAAGGTATACACGTAAGTTTGTAGGTCCCCTATACCACTGTATTTTTCAAATTTTGGAATCTCCATCCCTTGCGGGAAAGGAGTGTTTAGGATTGCAACTGACAATGGGCTATTCTAGGAGAGAGGCTGAAAGATAGGTTGGGTTGAGGCCTGGGACAGGTTGACTAGCTAATTCTGCATCTTCCCTATATTTTGAAGAAGGGTATTCAGGATAGGGTCATTAGAAGACAGAGGGCCACCAGAAACACCACCCGAGCCACCACCTAGACAACCGCTGTGACTACCACCGAAGCCACCACCGATACCACCGTCACTGGTGTGACCTCCACCAGAGCCACCGCCACTTCCAAGGCCACCACCATGACTTCTGTCGAAACCACCTCCACCAAGGCCACCTCCATTTCTGAAGGTTCCCCCACCAAAGCCTCCACTAATCATCTCGCCAAATCCTCCACCACCGGAGGTGACAGGAGGGGTGAAGTGGAAACCTAAAGGGTTTCTGTTCACTTTGACAGTTTTAGATTTTTCAAAAGTGAGAGACACACTAACCAAAGGGACCACGTCAGGCATGCATACAGATGGAGGATGCATTGACATCTCTAGCTATCTTTAACATTCCTCGAAGAGGCCACCTCGTGTCATGTGACCATGACTCGAGGGGGCACATGCTTCATCCAAATAAGTGAGACTAGATAAGAGATCTACGCCTATCCAATCCTTTTCCACCATATATCTTATTTCACTGATAACCTTAGTAGCCTTGACTATCTTCGAGTTTCCTTATAAGTGATTTTCTAGTGCACCTAACCCTTTACCAAGGCTAACAATGTATTCATAAGGGATATAGATGGCCTCATGATCATCTATGGATGAGGAGGTCAGTGACACAGGAGGGGTAGGGATGTGATCAATTTTTTTTAAGAAACCTAGGTTCGCCTCACTCTATGTGCTCCTATGCGGATAGACCAACTGCAGAACCAGAGAAAAGGTCGATAGTGAAACTGGAGGAGACCTTCATCTTTTTCCATTGGAAGGTGTTGCAAAATTCTTCTGATAATATGCCCAGAGGTCATAGAATGGGTTGTAAAGCTCATAAAATTTCACAACACACCAAGGTACAATGACCAAGACGTATAAGAGAAAAAGTTCAGAATGCATGACAAATGGATAGACGTTGGTTCATTTCAGGTTCACCAAAAATGTAAGAGAGGGGGACCAACCATTGCAAGGCCCCAAGTCATGAAAGGCCAAGAGAGGAAAGGCTTCCCTAACTTACCTCAGTTTAAAGGAAGGTTAGGATGGACGAGATGAGAATGATGAGGATTATGAAGTCCTTCAATCACTCTATAATCCTAAGAACTGAAGGGAGACTAGGTGAGACATTTTTAAAGGTCAACTCTACTTCTTAGGTCATTCTCTGTTAGAGGAAAAAAACATGGTTCTGGGATGACAGCATGACATGCTGGCGTTGCCCAGGCGTGTTGGCATCTGTACGACTAGAAAACTAGAGAGACGAGGTTAAATCCTTAAGAAAGGACTACTAGCCTAGTTTAGAGGTTTTTGGAACAAAAAAATGAGATTAAGAAGAATAAAACATAATTATGAATGTGATAAAAGAAATATATTACCGCAAGGGTGACAAAGATAATTTCGTAGAACAATCCTCTCGCCAGCTTGCTCCAAGATCTCTCTGCCTACACACAAAAAAAGGGGGAAATGTTGGGGCTGTTTAGGGGCCTGCCTCAGTCAGACCCCCATTTTGGTGTTTCCACCTCCATGGACAACCATGTTTGCAATGATAGGAATAAAGATAAAGAAAGGAACACAAGCTACATAAATAAAATATACTACAAAATAGTAGTTGCTTACTCAACCAAGATGGTAGAGAAGATGAGAGGAGCTTACCACCTCCGTCCAAAGTGCTCAAGGATTGTGGAGGAGAAAATGAGAGGAACTCAAGCCTTTGTTGTAATAGCGTGTGTCCTACGCTTGCACTATCAGAGTGATGGAGTGGTAGATTTCTGCAATGGAGTGTGAAGTGCTGCTACAAAGCTTGTGGATGAATGCTCAAAGCATGGAGAGATTGTGTAAGCTTGTGAACAAGATCCGCTAACTTGAAAATGGAAGAAGAGACGAAGAATATGAAGGACGAGGATGAAAAACGACCATATTCGGGTCAGCCAGCCAAAGGGAGGAGTTACTCTTCGACTTCCAATCAAAAGTGTAATATCTCTACAGTCTCTAGCCGTAGGAATCTACCAAGGACGTAAGCAAGCCACATGGACATTTGCATGTCGTGCGGGTGTCCTTGACAGAAACACTCCCAACAACACACAAAACAGGCACCAAGTGTGATGTGGACAACGGGCTTATGTGGAATTAAGCCTTCGCCTTAGGTTTTCTAAAGTACAAGGGGGTAAAAGGGAATTTGTGTTAGGGGTGCAAATTCATGCTTATACAAAAACATTGCAAGCATCTTAAACATCTTGTACAAGACCTCATTGATTTCAGTCGAATTTTAGTTGGCAGTGTTAATGATCAAAGAAATAATTCTATTGCCCCTCCCAACCAAAACTTGTAAATCTTTACCAACTGTATGACTAATCATAATATTTTATTTGTCAAAGCTAGTGAAACTACAAAGAATGATGTGATGAATGTTCACATAGATGATGACAACATGGATACTAGTGAACAAGGTCCTATGGATATGGATATTATTAAAAAGGTTTTAATTGCATTGATCGAAACTCAACCTTGTAATGAATGAACTAAAAAGCCTCTTGACATCACTTTCTCATCTCAGGATATTATTCGAAAGATACCTAATGGTCCTCTTTACATAGCCGGCCGAATCAATGATAAGCCCACTAATGGGATATTAGTTGATCTTGTTTGCGGAGAGAATGTGATCATTGAGGAATTCTTACTTATACATGAGCTATATCAAGAAACATATGATAAATCGAAAGCATGGATAAAAACTGTATATGAGTGAATTTTCACCCCTAATGCAAATTCCACTTTTAGCCTTCTCCACTTTAGAAAACCAAAGGTGGAGGCTTGATTCCACATAAGCCCATTGTTCACATTACACTTGGCACCTATTTTGAGTGTTGGTGGAGGCGTTTCTGTCGGGGGTGCCCGCACGACGCACAAACATCTACACGGTGTGCCTACGTACTTGGTAGATTCGTATGGTTGGAGTCTACAGAGATGTTACACTTCGTATTGGAAGTCGAAGTGTAATGCCTCCCTTCGGCTGGCCAACCTGAATATGGCCATTTTATTCCATTCCTTCTTCATATTGATCATTCCTTCTTGCATTTTCATCTCTAGATCTCTTCATCTCTTGACCATAAGCTTCACCACACTCTTTGCATTCATTTCAAGCATTGCAAGAACAATTCATACTTCATAGCAGAAATCTCTTCACTCCATCACTTCAATAGAGCAAGCGTAGGATGAATCTATTGCAACAGAGGCTTGAGTTCCTTTCATCTTTCTCCTCCACTAGCCTTGAGCGCTTTGGACAGAGATGGTAAGATCATCACTCATCTTCTCTATTAATTGGTTGAGTAAGCACATTACTATTTTTTAGTGCCTTTGTGTACTTTTCTTGTATTCCTTTCTTTATCATTTTATTTCTATATCATTGAAAACTTGGCTGTGCATGGAGGTGGAAACACCAAAACGGGGGTCTGACTGAGGTAGACCCCGAAACAACCCCCCAAAATTTTCTCTATTTTCTCTATGTAGGTGGAGATATCCTGGAGCAAGCTGGCGAAGAGGTTATTGTGTGAGATCATCTTCGTCATTCTTGTAGTAATATACTTGTTTTATCACATTCATCTTTATGTTTCTTACTTCATAGTGTTGTTCTACACCTTTTGGAACTCGTAACTAGGTTGTCAGTTTGTTTCATAAAGGTTAGACCTTGTCTCCCTAGCTTTCTAGAAGTACAAATGCCAATGTGCTGTGTTGTTGTCCTAGAACTATGTTTTTTTCCTCAGATAGAGAGCTACCCGAGACACAGAGTCGACCCTAAAAATTGACTTGCCTAGTCTCCTTTCAACATTCTAGTTTACAGAGTGATTGAAGGACCCCATAGTTCTTATCATTCTCATCCTGCCTATCCTAACATTCCTTTAAATCAAGGTAAGTTAGGGTAGCCATACTGCTCTCGCCCTTTCGTGACCTTGGGCCTTGTAGTGGTTGGTCTCCCTCTCTTACATTTTTGGTGAACCCTATGTGAACCATTTTGGTTTCGTTTGGTGATACTGAAAGTCCCTTTCCTCATGTCCTAGGAGTGTTGTAGGTGTGAGTGTTGTGAGGCTTTCGCCTTGCAACCCAACCTATGACCCCTAGTAAGCATAGTTGGAAGGTTTTGAAGGTGTTGCGCAACGAAACCTTGATTGGGTCACTGCCTTACCCTGTAAACTTTAGGAGGCTCTGTAGAAGTATTGTTTATTGTGCGTAATGGAATCTTTCTTGAATCAAACTATTCCCTTTGTGTAGCCTATGAGTAGTGGTACTACCATAGCCTTCACTTCACAGGACCTACTGATGGGCTTTAATAGGGAACCATCTCCTCTTTACATTCCTACAAGGATAAATGGGAATACCGTAGCAGGTTTTCTCGTTGATTCGACATCTCAAGTGAATATCATAAGTAAGGAGATAATTCTAATCAACTTCCTACATATGGATGGATATGATGCACCTGAAAGTACCATCTGTACACATGACAAAAATTTTGTACCTTCTATAGGGAGCATTGTCCTATCAGTCCTTGTTGGACCCAAGTTTGTGAGCCTTAAGTTTGACATCATCCTGGGGTCTGAACTCTTAAGAGTGAAGCTAGGAATCCCCTTGCTGGTAGCTATGAATGTAGTTCCCTTGGTTGTACACAAGTGTTTGAAATTCATTCATGGGGGTTCGGTACATGTTGTTCATGACACCAGATATAGACTGTTGATTGTGTGTGGTAGCAATACATTGGATTACTTTTGGCCTGCACCTATTGGTCCTCTCTCGCACATATCAAAATTATAAGAAAGGACATTCTAGGCTGAAAGTGAGATACCCTCCTTTGCCTTATGTTGTTTCACATAGGGCTTGCCTGAAAGCTAACAATGATGCCACCAAGGCACATAGAAGAGAAGAAGATAAGCGATCCTGAGATCCTCCTTCTTCCTCTGCTTTTTAGCTTGATGCTTCCTCTCGCCTCGCTATGGTACCATCTACTTCTATCTCACATTTGTGAGAGAATCTTGTGGTGCCTGCTTGGCGAAAAGGTAAGTGTCCTCTGTTTGAGCTTCTTGTCTGACCCATGGAGTGTAGGCTCATTCAGTATGGTAGATAGAAATCCCCTCATGGACAATCCTCTATGTCCTAACCTCTGCAGCCTCCTACTATTCTTGCTCCTAAAGTGGTGAATGCGAAGAGGCCTATTGCTGAGGCATTGGGGTCAATTCCCCCTATCGTTTCTGAACCTGTCCCTCCTGCTCCCATCCAAAAGTCTGCCCCTCTGCTAGAAACAGCTATGGAGGACACTCCCATGGTTGATCAGGAGCCTTCCGTTCCTTCACAACCCCTGACCTCTAGTTCAAAGATTTGCATAAACTGCCTTGTGCATGAGCACAAGCCTTGACAAAAGGCTCTTCTTGCTGAACAAGCCTCCTTATATAAGAAGGAAGAGGAGACGACTGCTCCTATATCAGGACCTCCTATCATGTCCTCCTCTCTCCTCCCTTCTATTTCTATCCAAACTAGCTTTGTATCACTTTCAACTTCCGCTGTGAGCACACATGCGCCTAGAAAGGTGCAGGTGTTTATTGCTCCTTTTGTGGAGCCTCTGTTATTGACATCCATTCCGGATGTCTCACCTTTCCCAAAATCTATAGATATGATTAACACTTCGGTTGTATCTACTATAATTCTTTCCTCCTCTCCCTCTACCCTTCTTGCTCCGTTCGTGAGGAGTTCACCTCGCTCGACGAAGAAGAAGATAGAGAGTGGTCCCTCCAACAATGGAGGATGCAAGAGAAGCCCACCTTCTACAAAAGGTGGCCTTACGTTGACTTGTTCTGTCCTAGTAGTGGAACCAGTTCCAACCTCCCTTGAGTTTATCACTGGTCTCGAATAGCTCGGTGAGCTTAGCGGTGGACCTCGGGCATAGTCCTCTCCATCCATCAAAGTGACACATGGCACTCTCGTTAAGTGGATATTTAACTCAGTGGATGAAGTTCTGACCTTGTCAATGATCTTCACAAATTCTTTGACCTTAGACCCGCAAGAGCTGAGCGACAGAGACCTCACAGGTCCCTTTGCCTTATCCTTCCCCTACGATGATATAGAGTGGGAAGCTGATGACCTCTTGATTGACCAATGTTAGGGGTAGACCCTCTTCTTGACCTTTAGATTAGATGTGTGTGTGTGTGTGTGTGTGTGTGTGTTGTAATATGTTTCCCCTGTAATCGTGTTATGTGCCTGGATGAACCTCGTCACCACTATTGGTGCTTGGATACATGCATGAAATTTGTGTTGTAAACCTTATTCTATGTTTATCATCATTCTTCCATGTTTGTGATTGACTTTTGGAAAAATTGGGGATGATGCAAAGTGTTGGAAGCATTTGGGCTTCCTTCCATGTTGACCCAATTTTTTATTTTACTTTGTCTTCTCGTGCATTCCTCACATGGCCTGATATAGTAGCGGGTTGATGATAGTTCATTTATATACTATTATTATACTTATATATATTTATGAGCAGCTATGACCTCAAAATATTAGGCTACCCTTGTGCCCTTTGTTTACGTTATCTACTCTTTTGGTTTATCTTTCTCTCTTCTTTGCTTGAGTTGTCCCTTTCATGTGTGACAAATCCACTTCTACATCATTTGGTCTTTAGAAAATGCATTCATTTCCAAATGAATCTTTTATCAAGACCCTTCACACACTTTTTAGAATTGCATTCTTGACTTGAAACCCTAACATAACATGTTTCCTTCATCATGGGTTCATAAAGAAAGGACTTGGACACCTTCCTCGGAAGCGGGAAAAACTTTGACTTTCCCCTCACATGGGGGCATATCCTTCCTTTTGAATTCCTTGATGAAGTGAACATCTTTCAAAAGGATTCCTTGATGATGAATCAATTTGAGAAAGAAGACTTTAGCTTTTGAATAGCGTGTCCCTTGAATGGACCCCTTTCTTTTCACATCGGATTCCCAAGGGACTTGTTTGAAAGTTTCTATCTCTAATGAGTTCTATGGTGTCTAGCTCGAGGGAAACCCGACTAGACTGGTTTCATATCTTCGCATCTAGCCTGGAGGCAGCCCGACTAGACCTACTTCACATCCTTACGTCTAGCTTTGGGGCAGCCTGACTAGACTTTAATTTTCAAAGAGCAAGTCCCTTGAGTGGACCCCTCTTCCTTTTGAAGGGTTCTCCAGGGACCCCTTTGAAAGTATTCCAACTTGGTGACGGTCTATGTGACTATCTGTTCACTGGCCTACACGACCGCTTCTTGATGTGTTCTATCTACGAGTAAACATGTCGCCATTTCTAACTCTGTAGATTCTCCCTTTCCTCGGTCTCCCTCATGTGAGAGTTCTTGGGGGATACCTTTCTTGTAGGTCTACGGGCCTATAAGGCGCTTTATTTCTTCAAGCTTCATAGTCCCGTGGAACTATGAAGTTCCTTCCTACACTTTCAGGTTCACAAGACTGTGATCTCCTTCCTCATCGATACAGGTATACATTTATAACCCTACTACTTCTTCAATCTACTTTATCGAAGCACTCACCAGTACTCGTGCTCACTAAAGTGGGGGAAAAATGTATAGGAGTGAATTTGCACTCCTAGCGCAAATTAGCCTTTTACCCTTCTCCACTTTAGAAAACCAAAGGTGGAGGCTTAATTCCACATAAGTCCGCTGTTCACATTACACTTGGTGCCTATTTCGAGTTTTGGTGGAGTCATTTTTGTAAGGGATTCCCGTGCGATGCACAAACGTCTACGTGACATGCCTACGTCCTTGACAGATTCTTGTGGCTGGAGTTTGTAGAGACGTTACACTTCCTATTGGAAGTCGAAGTGTAATGCCTCCCTTCGGCTGGCCGACCCGAATATGGCCGTTTTATTCCATTCCTTCTTCATATTGAACATTCCTTCTTCCATTTTCATCTCTATATCTCTTCATTTCTTAACCATAAGCTTCACCACACTCTTAGAATTCATTTCAAGCATTGCAAAAACATTTCATACTTCATAGAAACAATCTCTTCACTCCATCACTTCAATAGAGAAAGCGTAGGATGACTCCATTACAACAGAGGCTTGAGTCCCTTTCATTTTTCTCCTCCACTAGCCTTAAGTGCTTTGGATGGAGGTGGTAAGCTCCTCACTCATATTCTCTATTACTTGGTTGAGTAAGCACATTACTATTTTGTAGTGTCTTTGTACTTTTCTTGTATTCCTTTCTTTATCGCTTTATTTCTCTATCGTTGCAAACTTGGTTGTCCATTTAGGTGGAAACACCAAAACGGGGATCTGTCTGAGGCAGACCCCTAAACAACCCCCAACATTTTCTCTCTTTTCTGTGTGGAGGTGGAGATATCTTGGAGCAATCTGGAAAAAAAGTTATTGTGTGAGATCATCTTCGTCATTCTTGCGGTAATATACTTGTTTTATCACATTCATATTTATGTTTCTTACTTTATAGTGTTGTTCTGCACCTTTTGGAACTCGTAACTAGGCTATTAGTATGTTTCTAAGAGGTAAGACCTTATCTCCCTGGATTTCTATCCATACAGATGCCAATGCACCTGAGAGACACTAGCACATCGTGTTGTCATCTCAAAACTACACTTTTGTCCTCAAACAAAGAGCTACCTGAGACATAGAGTCAAGCCTAAAAAATGACTCGCCTAGTCTCCTTTCAGCATTCAGGTTTGTAGAGTGATTGAAGGACCCCATAGTTCTCATCATTCTCATCCTTCCTATCCTAACATTCCTTTAAATTGAGGTAAGTTAGAGCATCCATACTGCTCTCTCCCTTTCGTGATGTGGGGCCTTGCAGTGGTTGGTCCCCCTCTCTTACAAAAATGTATAATAGTTTTTCTTTCGCTACGATGGGACCGATCACCCTCCATTTAAAAGGCGTACACAAATAATTAGATGTCCCATTCTCCATCATCTTGATGTTGAACCAATTCCTTGCGAAGCTTGGCTATCAATGGCTACGCTCCATGGAAGCCATCCCATCGGTTGTGCATAAATGTTAAAATTTTCCCTTCAACAATGAAATTTTCACTGTACACCATAGTGGATTTAATGCTCTATCTTCTTGTGAGAAATTTTCATTAGATTTATTTTGGCTCAAGCCTATGGAACCTATTAAACCTCTTGAATAATTCTTTTTCAAATCCTATCAAAATTTCAAAGCAAAATGCATAGTGAAACTATCCCTTAGAAACATGCCTCAACCTATGACTGAGCCTACCATCCTCGATGAAACTATGATTGAACCAAAGTACATTCCAAACAACAAAGACCAACCTAAGATAGATCTTTTTCCTACCTCCAACAAAAGACCAAGAGATAGTGGAAACAATTCAATCATGCCTCCTAAAATAAAACATGTTTACAAAGCTAAAGAGAAAGTGGTTAAACAACCTTCCATGGTTCCTTTCATTCCTCCCCTTAGGGAAGAAAATAAACCTATGGTTGATAAACCTGCTCCTACACAAACACAACTTGATAATCATATTAAAAGAAACATACATTCTTGAGTGTATATGCGTAAGCATCGTGCTCTTGCTCGAAAGGTTAACAAAGAAACAAACAATGAAAATTAAAATCCAAACTTGACCGAAGCAATACACAATGAGTCTCCCTCTTCTTAAAAAAGAAAGATCCTATACCACAACTACAACATGAGTTAAATACTTCTTTGGACATTATCATTTGACCTCCCATTGGGATTAACTTGGATGATTATGATGAGGTTACTAAAATTGACAAGAAGGTGCATAACGAGCTGAATACACTGTTTTCCTCTTCTATGCTATGCTCCATGGAGTTTTGGGGATGAGGATGGTAGGGGACGGTGGGACAATTTTTTGGTACGGGGGTACTTTTGGGCCATTTTTTAGGGGACGACAGAGGACAACTGATAAAAAATAGGGAAATTTTAAAAGTATAGCGAAATTTAAAATATTCATAGCAAAACATTGATAAAGCATTCATCATTGACATCGTAGAAGATTAATACATAGCATAAGACTTGAATTGAGATTTCACATGAGAATCGACAAACAAATTAACAAAATTCAAATGTTTTCATTGTCAATGTGCATACATATTAAATAAGAATTATAAAAAAATGCCAAAGGGCTCCAATTTTCAACTATAAAATACAAAAACATAAAAAATATATGATTGTCCCTAATTAGCAGATGCAATTGGCAAGTTAGTATCAAAATTGGAGCTCAATTTTTAGTCACCATCAGATACAGCGGTGGGTGGAAGTTTTCGAGCAGTTCCCGAGTCCCTGAAATGTTTTCGAGATGGGGATGAGAGTACTAGGGCAAGGGATGAGTCCCCATGGAGCACTGCTTTTATGAGCTTAAGAGATAATTCTCCTAATAAGAGTGTTGAACTTGGTAATGTCCCTAGTTTGACACTTGCTATTGTCCCTTTCGCTAGTTTTTCACCTTCTATATACAATGAACATGATTGGGATGCAAACGACCTCCTAATAGGTTGACTCACATGTGCCTTATTAGTCTTTTGCATTATTTTTCTCTTTCATGTTTCTTTTATGTGATTGCATGTGTGTAATGTGATCCATCGTATTGTTCTATTTGATGTCTCTCTTTTTGTGACATTCCTCTATTTGTACCTACATTCTTCTATATTTCATAAGCATTTTATCTTTTCTTTGTCTTGTGTTTTCCTTTTGGGGATGATGCAAGGAGTTGAGACATTCTTGTCTCTTCCATGTTGACCCAAAAGATTTTCCTTTATTTTCGTTGTCTTGTGTTTTCCTTTTGGGGATAACGCAAGGCGTCAAGACATTCATGTATCTTCCATGTTGACCCAAAGGATTTATCTTTGTTTTCACTCTCTTTGTGTCATTCTTTCTGTTCTATGAGTATTTGGGGAATGATGATAGTTCTGAGCTCTCTAAAACAATGTAGCAAGAACATACTGACCCCAAATCCATGGATCCATCATGTGTTTGGAATTTTAGTTTGGGTGCAACCCCTTCCATTTTTAATGGTGTAGCTTCATTTGGAAACATATGACTTGACATAGAGATTTCCAATTAAGTTCTCATGTTCTCTTTATTGTCAGCGTTTATCATTTGCTACTTTAAAGAAATTGATCACTGCATGGTGTTTAGCAATTTCTTTAAAGTAGGGGCATACATTGGCATTATTCTTTTTTCATTTTTCATGTTTCATGTGTCATGGTGTAGTCTTCTTATTTCATGTGATGTGTCTTTCACTTTGTGATGACATTGAGTGTGATGTACTTCAAGAGTGCGATCTCTCTTAGCATATTATATTCCTCTTAGTGGCTTGATGCAACACACTGCATCTCCTAAGTTGTGAATCTTCTATTCTTTGATTGGTCCACTTTTGGAGATATTAGGCATGATTTTCCCTAAGTTAAGACCTTACATGAAATAAGAAAAAATACTTTGAACATAACCTTACACTATGTTTCATTTTCAATTTATGTTTTTTGGCCACCTTGCATAACACACTTTGCATGCATGTGGAGCCATCTTGTTTGTTTATGAGTTTTCAAGCATACGAAGCTTTTCTTGCCTCATGAAGCTCAAATTTGATTTTTGTGTGGTGTCTTATCAAAGTTATTATGAGGTATAGCTTTAGTTTGGTTGTATGAGAATCCAAACTTGGGCGTGACTTTCCCACAACCACTTTCTTGTGTGTGAGTGCATACTGACCATGTGTGTATGTGTCTCACCTTTTTGGATACGCACCCAACGGACAACCTAAAGTTCTATTTTCTCAAAGTGAGCATCCATTTTTTGACAAAAAGCTTAGATTTTATCCACAACATGTGGGACAAATGGTCAAAGCTTGATCTACCCCTTTTGTTTTATTTTTCTTTTCTCTTTGTCTTTGGCAGTGTATGCTTGTGCCTTGTTGTTGCTCCTTATATCATTTTTCATGTGTGTTCTTTTTCACCTATGTTGGTTTGCTATATAATCTTGATCCCTGGGTCTTGATCATCCCTCTTGATCGTTATCATCCCGTCTAACTAGCATTGGTACATTTGAACCCCTCTTGATGCAAGTTTGTCTACTTTAGTGTGAGTTTAAAGCAAGTTCCTCCTCTCACTAAAGTGGGGGCTAAATGTAATGATAGAAAATGTATCCCTCTACATTTTCGCATTAATTGGGGCCCTCCTTGTTAAATTAAGTTTAATATTGTCTTGATTTAGTGTTGTAATGTGTTTAACACATTCACATTAGGTCTTGGGCCCTGTAAACTAATAGACCTAGTTGTGCCTTATTTAGGGTGTTATAAAGTGTATCCTAACACTTTCACACTAATCTAGGGTTTTATTAATAAATTGGGATTATTTATTCCTTATTTGGAATTATTTTGCATCCACAAGCCTTAATTAATGCATCTTTCCAAGGATAATCCTGACATTTATCAACATACAATAATGATTCATGTGTTTTTGGATTGTATGGTCTAGATTTAGTGATCTGGGACACCACCTTGGGCATATGGGTCCAACCTATTTTTTGGGGCCTTGATCTAGATTTCACATGAATCTAAGCCTTTCTTGAAAAATGTGTCCCAAAGCCTAGCCTAATGGGACTCATACACCACTTTTGGCATATGAGTCTCGTGTGGCTTAAACTTAAATTAATTTAAAATTCTTGGTGGGAGTTTTTTCTCCTAGATTTGATGTTGTCTTGTAGTGTTGTAATTTTGGGAAATTTGGCATAAACATGTATAAATACAAGGTTATTTCACTCATTTTCACCTAAGACTTTCATGAGAGCATTCCATATAGAAAATTTGAGTTCATGAGGGAATTCAAGAGTTTAGAAGAGCATTCAAGAGCCTTCAAGAGATAATTATCAAATTTTTGGGATAATTATTCAAGTATCAAGAATCATGTAAAAGTCATCATGCATCATGTTTGTGTTTGAGCTAAAATTTGTGATGTAGGGTTCATGATTCAAACAAGAATTGAAGTCAAGATCTATAAAATTCAAGAAAGAGTCAAGATCCACATCCATTGGAGTCATTTCATATATGTTTGCAACACTTTGATCCCAGGGTTTGGTGAGTTGCAACATTACCTATTGTTCATTCATCATTCCTTCTTTTCATTTGATTTCATTACAAGGTTTGATTACTAAAATGGGGTTTGACCAAGGAAAACCCTTTTCCACTAACAAAACAATAATTTTCCCTCTCTTTAGTGTGTGATTTGTAGATCTAGGTTGAAGATGTATTGAAGAGAAAGATTGGAAATAAGTTGTCAAGATTGCAAAGTTGTCCAAGTTGCCACCTTGTTTACAAGATCATTAAAATACATCTACAAAGCAGAATTCAACAATTCAGATCCAAAAACCAGGTTGAGAAGGTAGAGTGGAGGTTGAAGAAAATATTAAAACTAACTTTCCGAAAAGGCCAAGCAAGATTGATATGCCACTTCTGGTGCATGGTTCCTACCTTGTCTTTGCTAGATTTTCCTACCCAAAAAACCTAATCTGGGAATAAATCACCTAGCCTAGCGTATGAGTGCTAGTGTACATTAAATTCAACATTTCCAACATTTCAAGTCTTCATTCAAGTTGCTACAGGTTTCTAGGTGCACATATCTAACTTTTCTAGTTTACTGTTCTGATTTGCTTTTATTTCTAGGTCATTTAGTGAAGATTTGCATATCATTAGGTTTAATTTTTAGGTCTTGCATTTCATTTATCTTTCCAAGCCCTAGCTTGGTGGTGAACCCCTCTTTAGTTATTGATCATAATCTAGGACAATATTTAGCAAATCTCTCTCTCTCATACTATCATTGGATTGAGATCTCTAGGGTTTCCTTGAGTGTAATAAGAGTGAAATAGGAACATCCCTCATTGTGCTTCATCTCCTAAAATATAAAGGCCCCCTATTTCCATTATTGCACTAAGAAACAAGGTATGTGAAGGATGTGCAATGTGAAGGAAACATGTGGAAATTTTCCCAAAAGAACAATCATGGAGAGAAAAAAATCCTTTACATTTGGTTCATAGTGATGCAATGGAACCTTTAAGAACACTATCACTTGCATGATCAAGGTATGATCTAACTTTTATAGATGACTATACTAGAATAATCTGGGTAGATTTTCTATAAAGAAGGATGAAGTGTTTGATACTTGTTTAAATAGTTTAAACTTTTGACTAAAAAGAAAAGTGGAAGTTCTCTAAAGATAATAAGGACATATAGAAGTACTAAATATATGAATAAATATTTCTTAGAATTTTGTAAACAACATGGTATAAAGAAGGAATCAACCATTTCCTACCCACCCCAACAAAATAGAGTTATAGAAAGAAGTAATATAACTATAATAGAAATTTGGCTAGATGAATGTTATATTATAGAAATATAGAAGCTAATTTTTTTGTTGAAGTAATTCATATTGTAGTATATATTTTGAAAAGAATGCCTACTAAGGAATTTATGAACATGAGAAAAAAAGAAGCATGGAGTGGTCAAAATCCTATAGTATCTCATTTTTTATTCCTTGGATGTAATGCCCATGCTCACATTCTCGATGAAAGAGGAACAAGCTAGATAGGAAGAGTGAGAAGTAGATAATGATTGGGTATAGTGAGGAATCAAAAGGATATAGATTATATAATCCTAAAACAAAGGAAAGGCATAACAAAAGGATTTTATGGTTTGATAAAGATATTGAAAGTGATAATTTTATATCATAGATTTATTTCTAATTTTGATTGAAGAAGATATGTATACTTATACTATTAGTGTTAAGTTTTATCTTAGGGATAATTATTTAGGTAGTTTTCTCGTATCGGATAGTTTTTCACCCATTTCATTTTTCATGCCTTTAAAAGGCATGTACATTATGTATTTTAGCATCTCGCCGCATCTCATTTTCTGAATATCATCTCTTGATATTTTGGTAGAGTAGATTTGTGCTTCTCTCGTGTATCTGTGAGGGTGGTTTGTTTTGCAGGTTGAGGATCTTGGGAAGGAGTTTCCATATCCTATATGGTATCATATCTCCTCCTCCGGCTTACCTTCCTGGAGAGTTTCTGCCGAGGAGATCTGGGCAATTTTTTTTTTATTGCTATAGTTTTTTTTTGGCATTTGAAATTATTAAATTTTAAAGTTGCCATTATGGCCGATTTTTTTTCCATTGAGGCCACAATTTTGTCCATTTGAAGCACAATAAAGGGAGATGTTGTTTGTGATTGGAGGGATCGATTGACCTTTTGTAGGGTAGGATCTTCTTTGGTGGGGCCGATTTGACTTTAGCAAACTGCATTGTGCATATAGAGGTAGACGATCAAGCTTTTAAAAAAGCATTGGAATGTGGATGAGAGATTCACCTTTTTGGAGCTGTGATCTAGCATTTTGTGAGCTGCAACCCAAGCATATCGGAAGTCTTCATTCCTACGCCATTTCTTAGCAGTGCCATTTGGAGATTATATAGGAGAAATGTGGTAGGAGGGGCATTGAATAGTGAATCTAGCTAGAGATCTAAGTGACAAAGGTGGGAAATTCAAGGCCACTATTGAAAGGGGCAATTGAAGCCTGCTTTTCTATTCAAGAGGCATCATTTTGGTGGAGAGGCTAGGCGTGAAAATTGACTGAAGACCAATTTGAGTGAAGTTTTCCCCTAGATATTCATTTAGGGTTTCCATTTTTCTTGTCATTTTCATGCCGAAATTTCACTATTTTAACCTTGTTGTAAAACATTTATCCCACATTGGCTTTGAAGGTGCCTTTTTCGCCTTTATATCCTCTAGCGCTTAAACTAGATACGTGAAGTGCTTGTGTGATTTGTGTGGTGGTTTGTGTTCTTAGCGAGTTGATTTGGAGATTTGGCGCGGGAACCTGCCACAAAACTCCTAGTAAAGTGTATAATTTTTTGCTCAATTTTTTTTAGATTTAGTTACATAATCATCCACTTTTTGCATTATTGCTTCTGAAGTATTTTGGAAAGGTAATATTTAATTTCAAGAGGCTTCATCAATTATTTTTTAGGTTTCAACATAGTTTGGTGTATTTTTGCTTGCTTTTGGTGCAAATTGTTGTCATGGCTACTCCTCATTCAGTTGAAATTTTAACCCCCCATAACTATTGTACCTGGAAGATTAAAATGCATTGGTTGCTCCAATCTAAGGGTTTATGGTCCACACTAAATTATAATCAATCCACTTTTACCATGGATTATGAAACATTTTCTCACAAAAACAAGTGTGATGAAGCTATGGGTCTAATAGATTTGCATGTTTCTAACAGTCTTCTTTTCCACATTAAGGAGTGTAATACACCCAAAGAGGTATGGGATGAGTTCCAAAACCTGTTTGGTCAGATCAACGAGTCTTGTGCTTTGCAACTAGAGGTAGAATTAACTTCTCTTTCCCCTGATGCATTTCCTTCCATTGATGTTTTCCTAGTAAAGTTCAAATCAGTGAGGTCATAATTGGTAGTATGTGGGAAGGATAAAAATGATAAGGAGTCCATTTTTTTTATTTTTTTTAAGCTGAGAGGTCCATTTGTAGTTTTTTCTTTTACCTTCAACTCCACCATGGATGCCTTGGGCAATGCATTCAAAATTCCTTCTTTTGAGACACTTTGTGATCGTTTGATGAGGGAGCAAGCCAAACTTGCCTAGTTAGAGGGGGTCTCTATGAATCATGCATTAGTTGGAAAAGCATCTCAAAGAAAATGGAAGAAGAAACCTAAGGCTAAGACAAAGTCTAATGAGTCCTCCACCTCTTCAAAAGAGGATAAACCTAAGAAGGAGAAGTTTAATTGTGTGTATTGTAAGAAGAAAGGTCATGATAAACAACACTATTATACAAAGAAGATTGATGAGCTTTCACATCTTCTTCAAAATAAAAATATTCCACTACCCTCATTTGTGACTCCATCTACATCACCTGCACCTTCATCGAAACCTACACAGTCAAGGAATGCATGAATTGCAATTGGAATGAAAGGTAAAGAAGATAGACTCAAAGGAAATGCATTGGTAACTTTTACAGCTCATTTTGGTCATGATAGATAGTTTTTGGATTTAGGAGCATCTCATCACATGGGTTTTACTCCCTATCCTTTTTTGGGTCTTCATCCTACTGATACTTCTAAGATTTTGTTGGGAGATTGTAAGTTTTTTGGATGTTGCGAGGATAGTCAATGTTGATATTGGTGATGGTTGTTTCAGAGATGTACTGTGTATTCTTGATTTGCACACAAATCTACTTTCCACCTATCAAATTACTCATGGTGAGGTACCTAATATTGTGGAGTTCACTGCATATTCTATTTTTGCTAAAGAGGCTGATACTAGAAATGTCATTGTTGTTGGTGAAGTTGATCATGAGTCTCATCTCTGTGCCTTTTCTAATTTTTTTGATGATGATGATTATGAGCCTCACACCCCTCTTGCTAGTTTTGATAGAAATTCTTTAGGAGAGATTGGTCATTTGAACTTTGGATTTCTTCAGACCTATGTTGATTCATCTCCTATTGCTTCAGAGGTTGGTTCTTTAGCACAACATGATGTTTTTGATCCTTCAGATCATTCTTTATGGGATAGTCACCTGACAGGTCTTGTGGAGTTGTTTTGTGAATCTCACATTTTTGATTTGGATGATGCATTTGAGGGTATATCCCTTCTCTTTTATGACAATATCTACACTACTGGCACACCATCTGTTCCTTTAGGGATTTTTGCTTCATAATTTCCACATGGTCTTGTTGATCCACCTTCTTCAATTCAGGTTGCACCTAATCATGATGTGAAATTTGGTTATGTGGAGGCACTATGATAGTTTTCAGAGGAATCTTTCACGATTCTTCCTCTCCCCCCTCTTGTTTCAAAGTTGGAGTTTCTCTTGCATCAATTGTTGTTTCCCCGTAAATGGAGGCATGTTGTTTGTAGACATGGGATATTCTTTAGACTTCCACGATCAACACATGAGTTTCTTCATCATGGGGGGATCTTTAGCATTTATACTCTTTTCTATGGGGGGGCTACATAGTCTCTCTCCTTTTGTATTTTTCAGAGATCAGTGATGGGAGTTGTCCTTGGGGGGTCTTGTGAAGTCCTCCTCTAAATTTTTTCAGCCCTTTTTTCTCTTTTGGAGAGGTGTTTTCTCCCACATGGTTTTTCTCCTTTTCTCTAGTTGTGAGAGATTGCATTGCATAACAATTGTGCATGGGTACCTAACATGGCCTTGTAGCTAGGACCCATCTTGCATAATACTCTACCTAAGTTTTCACTTAAGGGGGTTGTTAGTGTTAAGTCTTAACTTAGGGATAATTACTTAGATAGTTTTCCCGTATCGGGTGGTTTTTCACCTATTTCATTTTTCATGCCTTTAAAAGGCCCACACATTATGTATTTTAGCATCTCACCACATCTCATTTTCTGAATACCATCTCCTGATAGTTTGACAGAATAGCTTTGTGCTTCTCTCATGTATCTTCGAGGGTGGTTTGTTTTTCAGGTTGAGGATCCTGGGAAGGAGTTTCCATCTCCTACATATAATAATGATTCAAATCAAGGTGTATCATCTTCTACAAGAGGAGAAGGAACACAAGTTGAAGTATCAAGTAAAGGTGATGATGGAGACACAAGGAAGATTAAAAGCATTGAAGAAATCTACCAAGAAGGCCCTAAGAATATTTTTGCTAATTATTCTCTTATGACTAGGGTGATCTAGGTTAACATTCCAAGTACATATTCTAGTATTGTAAAATTGTTACCCTTGACAATTTCACACTATATTGACACCCTATTTTACCTATAGAATTATATATATTAATAATTTATTCATTTTGGGGCTAGATTAGGAAAATATTTTAAAATCCTCGACATATCAAGAAATTTGGGCCAAAAAAACCTGAACAAGAGTGAGGGTGCCCTTGACCTATGGTGATCCCACAAGAGTGGTTTACATTTTTTGGGACATCCCAATTTTTGTTGAAATCACATATTTTTAGAAAATATAATGATTTAAGCCTTGAAAATTTCAATTTAAAGGATTCCAATTGAAGAGGGTTTGATGAAACCACCTTAGAACAAACCCCCTTGGAAAGAACCACACTAGTTTTAAACGATACCTATAACAAAGTCTCCTTTACACCTATCAAAATGCTGATAAAAAACCACTTTTGATTTACCTTTTGGGGGATCAACTGAATTCATTTAAAATTTATTTTTTATAAGTATGTAGTCCTTATTATAAGCTTCCCAAAAATTATAATTTTAAATATATTTAATTTGATTATTATATTTATTTTTTATTTCTGGTGAATGTAGGTTTTTCACTGAAAATCAAGCTCCGTGTTCTACACTTGTGAAAAAATAGTAGATTACCAAAAAAAATCTAAAAAATATGTTGGTGCTAGGTATTGATGTTCTTGATCCAACAAAACAAAATTTGAATTTCGATACATATAATTTTTTTTATGTTGTATACGGTCTGCCTATGTCTAAATTGTAATTGGTTTGACTTCAAAACTTAATTAAGAAAACAATATCCAATAAAACTATTTGAAATAAAATGAAAGTGCTAGATATCATAGTTACAAATCTAAATTCCAAAAAATAGAATTTTATCCTTCATAGAAAAAAAGTTATGTTGTATACGGTGAACACCACTCTTTAAAAATGGTGTTTACTATTAAAAATTAGTTTTTGAAGGAGATGGAAAAAGAAATGCAATCTAATTCCAAAAAAATTAAAATAATATATTTAGAATCTACAGATAAAATGTCACAAATCACTAGTTTGCATCATCTTCAAATTCCTCATGGTTTAGCAACTATAGGTGCCCGAAAGTGAATATTTTGTTAATAAAATCCAGTTCAATGTCTAGTTTGGCCAAAAATTTTAAACCAGTATTGTGGGATCACTAAATGTGCCATATTTCAATAAATATTATTTTAATGTTGGCTTTGAGCATTGTAAAGTGACCTCAAGTTGGCCTCTAACCAAAAAGATCAATGGGATGCATATATAAACAAGTTTCCCTCTAGTTTGAAATTAGGCATTATGAACAAGACATTATTATGATCAATCATGCTCTTTTTATGAAGATGTATGTGAGTTATCCTCTACATGTTAGCTACAACAATCTATTATGCTATGTGGACTAACCCCTTGTAGGTCTAAAAGAAATTCAATCATCCATCAATCAAATTTGTGGAAAATCATGGTGTAAACATCACTTCGAAAGAGATTTCATACCTAAGGTAGCATTATTCTAAGTTATCATTTGTTATTATAGTCAATTATTGTCTATTTGGTCTCTACTCGACCTAGGGTAAGCCCTCTTTATCAATAATCATTCACTATTTGTGGAGATGAAAATACCAAATGGGGTTTGACTTAGGAAATCCCCTATATGACACAACCTTTCCCCCTCTTTTCATGTGTGCAAGTCCGATCTAGAGGTTTCATCAACGAAAAGTTGCAGAAAAGTGCAGAGCAGACCTGTACCCTCAAAACTAGACTTTAAGCATTCAAAAGCCCTCAATTCTGGTCAAGGGCACCCTCACCCTTGTCCCTCAAATTCAGGCTCAATTTTCTAGTGCAACTTCCCCTCTATCACTTAATTCCAAATCTATGTCTATTTCGTCAATTTTTGTTTTTGTCTGTGCGAGAAATTCATATATTTATATTAAGCTTTTAAAATAAATTAGGTCAATAAATTCACATTAAATTAATCAATTTTTCTTGGCAATAAAAGAGCTAAACCCAAGGCATATTGGCTCTCCTTCTAAGATGTTAGCCAATCTTAACACCCTTGTTGACCTTTGAGTTCTAACGTTAAGAGACTTGGAAAGATTGATCTGGGTTAATCTACTAGTTAGATCTAGGATATCTTTCCCCCCTTTACACATATGGGGAAGCAATTTTTAATGAAAAGATGAATAGGAAGTAGCTATGCAAGATGAGTACAACCCTTTGATGAAAAATGAAACTTAGTAATTAACAACTCTTCCAAAAGTTAAAAATATGGTTGATTGCAAGTGGACCTACAAAAAAAGGTTCACATGAGATGGAGCTATTGAAAAACACAAGGAAAGGCTAGTGGCTATAGGTTTCTCACAAATAAATGTATTGACTATACTGAAACCTTTGCTCCAACTGCTAAATGACTTCTATTCATACAATAATTGCTTTAGCTACAAATTTTGGTTGGAATTTGTTTTAAATGGATATAAAAAGTACATTTCTACATGGTGATTTAAATGAATAAATTTACATGCAATAACCACCAGGATTTGTTAAATTTGGTGAAGAACATAGATACTGTGTACAAATTAAAAAATCATCACATGATCTTAAACAAGCTCCAAGTCCGTATGATACTCTAAAATAAATTAGTACTTTATAAAATTGTTATTATTGTACATATGTGGATGATTTAATCTTTACAATAGACCACACACAATACATTGAAACAATGAAGGATCAACTCAAACAAGATTTTGAAATAACTGATCTTAGGTTGATGTAATATTTTTTTGGGTATGCAAGTATGGCAAGAAAAAGGAAGAATCATGCTTTCTCAAACCAAATATTCTCTTGATGTATTGAGAAAATTTAATATCAATTACTATAAACCATTTAGTACACAATGTGAAGTATGATTAAAATTGAGTGCTAACTCTACTCAAAAGAAGGTAGATGCGAAATTATATAGACAACTTGTTGGAAGTCTCTTGTATCTTACTATAACTAGACCAAATATTATATATGTAGTTGGCATTATATATGGGTACATAACAAATATGCACATTGAACATTAAAAAGTAGCTAAAAGAATACTAAAATATATTAAAGGTACTTATCAACTATAGAGGAGAACCTACTTTAGTAGGGTATATATATTCTAATTATGCAAGTGACATTGATGACAAAAAATCAACTTGAGGATCTATATTTCATCTTGGCTCAAAACCAATTCCTTGGAGCAATAAGAAACAATCAACAATGTCAATATCATCTACAAAAGTTAAATATGTCATCAAAGGCATATCAAAAAACATTATGGCTTAGAAGAGTACTTGAAGAAACAAAACACCCACAAGATTGTCCAACTATTATATTTTGTGATAATCAAAGCACTATCAAGCTAGCAAAAAATCCTATATATCATGCTAGATCCAAACATATAGAAGCACATCATCACTTTGTTCATGAATTGATTGAAAATCAAGTGGTGGAGTTAATTTTTTGTGGAACAAAAGATCAAATTGTTGATATATTTACAAAAGTATTGTCTATAGTGAAATTTGTCAAACTTCGAGAGTTGTTGTATCTCAAGAAGTTTTATAATATAATAATTGTTATAATCATCTTCTCCAAATAAACAAGGAGGTTTGGAGATAATGCTTATATTTTGAATATTTATAAATGTTGGAACATATGCTCCAACAATTTGATGGAACTACACGTATGTTGTGTACGTGCCATCGAATATTGTTTAGGTGTCCAATTATTTTCTACTGTTTTATATTTAGTGTTGTAGCATGAAGAGGGGGTGTTGGAAAACATGCTCCAACAATTTAATGAAATTGCATATGTCATGTATATAGCTATTTGACAACAAACTAGACTTAACATAATTGGACATCGAGCAACAATTTTTGATGACATATACACAACATATGTGCAATTCCATTAAACTATAAAATATATCTACAAAAACTACAATGCAGGGGATAATATTTATCTATTGGAACTTTCATCTTTTCTAGATTTTCCACATTAGAAGCTTTTATTAACCATTTTAAGATATTCAAGATAATTGTATGAAATCTATAAATATAACAACAATTCTTCCATTAAAAAAAAATGAATATGTTGATTAGTTGAACAAGTATGTTGTTTTGTATCTATCTTTCTTATAGTTCTGTGAGGCCCACTCAATGTTGATTAATTTAACAAGTATGTTGTTTCGTATCTATCTATCTTTCTTATAATTCTCTAGGACCCACTCAATGTTGATTAATTAAACAAGTATGTTGTTTCGTATCTTTCTTTCTTATAGTTTGTGAGGCCCACTCAATGTTGATTAATTGAACAAATATGTTGTTTCGTATCTATCTTTCTTATAATTCTCTGGGACCCACTCAATGTTGATTAATTAAACAATGTTTGTCGAATCTTTCAACTACCATGATAGAAAGAGAATGAATTTGATTCAAAGAATAAAAACAAAGACAAAGCAATTAGCATAGAATTAGTCTTCCTCCACTTTCAGTCAAGACTGTCCCTATTTGCTATATTGTCTATAACCATACCCTATTTAAGTCTGAATATTATTGTGAATCATAGCTTCAGGATTGCACAAAGGGAATAGTAAGAAAGAAACAAGCTTAGATTTCTAAGCCCATGCTAGATAGATAATAGCAAATTGAAATTGAAATATATTGTCAAATCAGAGTTATTGAAGAGAGACATATTTCACTAAAATACGGCTGTCATGAAGAATAAGATGATACGTGATAGAAAACAATGCCCACTAATTCTAGAAATAATTCTCATATCTCCCGGTAACGTCTATCCGCGTAAACTACACGTGTCAATCGTTATCAGACACGGTTTACGAATCGATGCCCATCTCTAATAATGTGACTGCTTGTTAAATCTGACTCCGCAATAAATAGTGCCTGTCGTCGCCCAACAAACAAGTTCTTCTTGCCATTCAAGACTTTACCTGGGCCTGCCTCACCTAGTTTGTTTGTTTGTTATTTATTTATTTATTTTGACCATAACCTTTCTATAATATAATATGAGAAAACAATGAGCTCTAACCTTTAGTAAACATCTTTAAGAGAAAACAATAAGCCTTTATACATATTATGTAAAGGAAAATGAAAGTCAATTAGTCTTTGAATATAAATATTATACATTTTGGAGTTGAAGGAATATGTTCAATGATTACCTTTAAGATGGAGGTGTGTGATTTTGTTGAATTCGGAAAAATATAGATAAGATTACAAAAGACATTATATTCAATAGGCACCTTCTTTTCAAGTAGGTATCTTTGTATTAGAATTGATTGCTAATCAAGAATATATTGATTGTAGGGAGACTGGAGACAACATCTGGAGTACCAATGATAATGACCACATCTACTAGCATATAATGTTTGGGTTAATCTAATGAAATGTGTATGCATACATTAATTAATTTATATTAATGCTGAGGTAATTTAAGGGTTTGTATTAGAATATATTGATTGTAGGGAGACTGAGGACAACATTTGGAGTACCAATGATGATGACCACATCTACTAACATCTAATGTTTGAGTTAATCTAATGAAATGTGTATGCATAAGTTAATTAATTTATATTAATGTTGAGGTAATTTAAGGGTTTACATATTGGGCTATTAAATGTTAGAGCATAAAAAGTAAATAAGAAAATAATAGTATTTATCTTGATAATTGAAGAATATATGTTGTTTATGAATATTTTAGAATAGCTTCTATTTCTATATTGATGTGTGATTTTCTCATTAGTTGAATCCCTTAATTTTTATGATGATCGTGTGTATTATTTGTGGTTGAATTTGATAGTCTAGGTTAGGTCAATGATCATAGATTCATTCTTTATATTTGTACTTGAACTTGTACAATGTATCATTTTAGTATGTTATTTGCCAAATAAATATTTGTTTACTTTACTCCTTTTGATAACATGAGATTGGTGGTATTTAAAATTGTCTTAAGAGGGTTGTGTTTAAAAAGTAAGAAGACTAAATCAAGAAGATTTTATTGGAGACCTTGCTCCTTATCTTGAGGCTACATTTGCAAGGAAGACAACCAACCTTTTGTTTGAGAATAGAAAGGATATAAAAATTGCATCCACATAAAGAACTACCATTCAATATATAGCATGCAAGTGTGTAAAGTGGCATCCTTACCACCTCATCTTTCCAAATAATATTTTCTTAATGCATATACTCTAGTCAATGTTTTGGTACATTCTTGTATTGATTGGCCCTTTTTTTCTATTTTACCCAGGTATGATTGTTGTCTTTGTTGGATAGGACAACTAAGAGGGGGGGTGAATCGGTTGTCACAAATTTTAACCTTAAATTCAATTATCGAAACTAACACATAAACTAATTAAGTGATTAACCATCAAATGCCAATGCACAAACACAATAACACCATATGTACGTGGAAAACCCAACGAGGGAAAAACCATGGTGAGGATTAGCTCACACTATAGAGAATATCAAAACCGATTACAAAAAGGCTCACTACTTGGAATAAGGACTCACTGTTCGAACTCGCTGTCCACAGGGCTACAACCCGGATGGCTCACTGCCACTGAGATACAAAGAAGATAAAGAAGACTTGTTACAGAGAGACAACAATCCCAATTGAACAAAGGATTCTACCACAATCACTAATCCACTTGCATGAATGACAAAGTTCACCTTTTTATCACTGCATCTGGAAACTCAACGTTAAGCTTCACATTGATCAACCGCACACATAACTCACACACTTTCATAATAGCATCAAAGTCACATCTTCTCTTTCACTTATCTTCCTTTTTTCCTTATGTACACTTTTTATTGCTAGAGCATTCTGTATTTATACCATCCCCAACTTTGAAAAGATACAAAGTCGACCATCCAACTTCAAATTCAACTTAGGTTGACACCAAACATCCTAGGGTAGAATTAGAATGAGGGCGACCCAAACACACACTTCATCGGGAGCCATAATAGATCCAACACACTTCATCAACTTCGAAGATAGTGCTTGACACACAATCGACCAAACCAATGTCAAACACATAGATTGAAATTAATCTCGATACTTTCAAATTTCGAAACCATCTTCAATAGAACCAGGGAAACACAACTCTAGAACCTCAAAGAGAAATCTGGACCAACAACAATTCTCCGGGACCTTAGCTAGAACACAAAAAACATAGTTCACAAGCACTAGACCAACAACCTCAACAATTGACAACCTGTAACCTTCTTGATATACAATTTTCTCAATATCCTCTACATATACAGTCAACAACAACTAGTAGATAACCAACTGATCAGTTGACATCAATGACAACACTTTCATTCCTCTTTCCATTCTTGCAATAGTCTTTACATAGGTCATGTTTATCCCACTAGTCTATGTCATATAATTAGAAGATTTGGACATTGTTTTTGTATTATTGCTTTAGTTTGACATTAGAGATGATAGTTTGCATAGTATATTTTTGCTCATGTGAATAATAAAATAATAGGATCCTTTTTTTTCCTAAATATTTTTCTTGGGAGCAACTCTCAACTCTCAAGTATCTTGATAAAGTTATAAGAATATTAATCTTCCCACCTTGAGAAAATTCTAGAGAATTTAGGTGTAACACTAAACAATAATGTCATAATACAAATATAGTAGTTGCATCATTTCGATAGTAAATGAAAAAGATAAACTTATTATACTAATTATACTAATTAGTATGATTGTTTTAGCATTCTTACAATATTATTTATTAACATAAACCTCTAAAAAATTAGGCATAAAATGCCTACATATAATGGGTGGTCAAGTCACTTTATGAAACTATTCAAGGAGCAAACCTAGAAATGACAACACACCAATTACTATATGTTTAATGCGATGACTATTTTTTCTTAAAATATTATAACAAGTCATACATGTTTTATTCATACAAATCTCATATGATCTTGATAAATCTCATCAAACCATCTTCATTTTTAAGACATGTTATACATAATTGGCTTACTTATGATTGAATTAAATATTAATGAAAATAAATGTGTATTTTGTCATCCAAAGTGACTATATTTTAGTTTCAATTACAAGTATTTTAAAACTAAGTATGCATAGTAATATAATAAATGTATTATGATCAAATTAGTTGTTATTATATTTGGTATTTATTTTAACCCTAAATATATTACGACCAATCTTAATTTGTAATAAGTTTGATATAAACTTATCATATTTAGATTAGATATTACCTATGCAATAGGCATACATCTATATTTCTATAAAATATTGCATAATAATTGCTAAATTTACATTAAAACTATTTATTAAAGGTTAATCAATTATGATATTTATTTTTCTTTAACCAAGAATAAAATTTATTTGATCGTTGTGTTACTAACTATGTTGGTGATCTTGTTTATAATAAATCTACTCAAAATATGCCTTCAAAATAAATGGTGTAGGTGTTATCCCATGGAGGTGTTATCCTACATAACCTCATGAGAGAAAAGAATGCATATAAGCTTATAAAATATACCATATGCAAAGATCAAAGACATACCATACAAGATAACACAAGATATGCATCCACACTCAATATATTATTCAATAAGAAAAATATTACAATACACTTATAGAGTCTTCATGAATACTTCTAAAAAAATCAAGGTCCTCTAATGCATCATCTATGTGTTTAAGCATGTATCCACACATCGCATGCCATGCTTCACATATGTAATCTTCAAAAGAGAGCACAATACAATAATAGCCAAGCCCAACACTCTAACCACTCTAACAAACAAACAACTTGAATTAATAAACATGTTCTTTCTTTTATAGAATTAAACTCACACAAAAAACCAAGTGGTAAGGTAAAACCGCGTGCCTCAAAATGATGAGTACACAAAACCATTGACCCAAACATTTACTTTTTGGTACTAGGTTTTCAAGTATTAAATATTTTTCCATGTGCAACTCACGCATAAAATATCTAACCAATATTACACACAACTTTACAAATGGACCCAAATAAATATTTAATTTACTTAAACACATCACTTAAGATACATGACAAATAAATATTTATTTTAGACAATTAAAATAATTCTTTCTTGTGTAAGGTGTACAACATTATTCCTATCATTCTCCCACTTGTATACATTGCATAAGGGTTGATTGATAAAATGCACCATCATAGCCATGCATGAATCCACATGAATCTCTAGCATGTTCTCGTGCTCCATCAAGATACTTGCAATAACATCCAAGATGCTCACCATCTCAAGAAATAACTCCTCTCATCCTCCAACATGATAGCCATGGAAGAAAATGACCAAGCCAAGGTGAAGATGGGCCAATCCAAATAACACAAGAATCAAATCCAAATGATAATAAAAGATCCAAGCTACTATCGAATAAAATATATCCGCATGACTATAAATAGAAACCACAACAAATTCTAATCCATTTGATCATCCATATGTCAAAATATATCCAAATATTAGTAGAAATAATGCCAACAACATATCCAATCCATAATGTGCATACCATAGTTGTCGTCACTCTTCTTTCCTACTCTGTTGTTTTGAATTTCCTGTGCGAATGGTGGATGCTTCCTTGGGGGTACCGCACGGTCCACCCCCACTATCTCCTCCTGACCCCACTCTTCTTTCCGCACATGCACTCTCGCCTTCCTCGAGGGTCCCTCCCCTTTTGTGGATTTTATGGTGGTACCCATGATTCTTGTCTTTTCAGAGTCCAAGGGTTGGAAGAATATCTTTCTCAACTCTTCCCAAAGTCCTTATGTTGTTAAAACTCATTCTCAACCTAAAATTGTGTATTCTATCTTTGGTATTGAAATCTCTCTCCTAGATTCCACCATTGATAGAATAGTTTCATCTATGGAGAACTCTGTAGTGGGAAGAAATTTCTCCTTCTACCCAACCATTGACATGGTCTAGAGATGGACTACAACCAAATGGCACCTGAAAGGTAGTGTTGAAGTTTGTGTTATGGTCGAAGGACCATTCCTCTTTAAGTTTGCTACTCCTGAAGATTTTCTCTTTGTTATGTCTTTAAGTCCATGGGTTTACGAGAAGCATATCTTGTCTCTTTGTCATTGGAAGTTGGGCTTCAATCTTGTTGTTGACCTTAACAAATCTACTCTTGTTTGGGTTTGACTGCCAGGTCTACCGTTGGAATACTGGGACAAGTTAGTATTTCGATGTATTGGTGATTCGATGGGCCACTTCATTACATATGAAATCATTACTCTAATGAGGTCTAGGATAGTCTTTATATGCTTCTGTTTTAATATTGATATTAATAAAACCCTACCCAACTCAGTGAATCTAATTTCTAAGTTTGGGTCATGGAACCAACAAGTTTGCTATGAAAATGCTATAATTTTTTTTAGAAATGTTCCAAAATTGGGAACCTCATCTCTAACTTCAAGTCCTATGTGATAAGCCTTCAAAAAGGTCCATTAAGGTTGATTCTCCCATGGATGAGATCACAGATAACTATCATTTCAAATATGAGATTTTAAATATTTTTGAATCCACTGCCAAATTGGTGGCTTGTGATGGTCCTATCATAAACCTCATTGTGAGCTCACCCAACAAACCTTCAGATAAAAAATTATTGACAAAGACTCCCTTGTAAAACCTACCATGTGGTTCTATAGCCACAACTTGTAAGGAGGCTGAAAAACGCACCTCAGATTTACCAAACCTCCTAGTTACCTAGGAGCTGACTAAAGATCTAGAAGAGGGAGAAATACCTAAAGTTTTTATGGACGAAGAATCCTCTGAAACCTTATTGACAAACACAACTATCGAATCTCAAACTAATAGCCAAACCAATGATGAGGATGGATGGTTAACTCCAAAGAAAAATGGAAAATAAAGGAAGGTTGATGTTGGTGTTGAAATCAAACCTGGTAGACCCAATCAAAGACAAACCAGAAATAGAGAAAAAACCAAGGAGATAGCTATTGGAAAGCAGAGGATGTTGGAAGCATCCTCAAAGAAGATGTCAAAATGAAATTTATTTCTTAGAATATAAGAGGGATCAAAAACCCTCATAAATAACTATCTGTACAAAACCATGTTTCGGAGCACAAGCTTGATTTACTGTTACTACAAGAAATTAAAATGAAAAAAAAAATTAAACTCGTTGCTAAAAATATTTGGCCTAATGCTCACTTTTATTTTAGTGATGCTGATGGGGCCTCAGGAGGCCTTGTTGTTATGTGTAATATGAACAAACTAAGTGCATACAAACTATTTCAAACAAAGAATATCTTGGGATTTCATTTTACCCATTTTGGGTCTTCTTGTGTTCTAATCAATAATTATGCCCCTAATGTGAGGAATGCTAGGAAAAACATATGGCTTGGAATTACTGACTAGGTTTAGAATAATAAAGAGGTCTGCTTGTTAGGGAAAACTTTAGTGGCAAATATTCGCCAATTAGCTAATAATAAAATTAGGAGCTCCAAAAATGGCGAATAGTACAAGCTAATACGAAGATTGAATCGCCAGGTTTTTACGAAAAAATAATTTTGTCTTGATTAATTCACCATGTAAACGATGCGTCATCAAAACTGATTCGCCAGTAGTTTATATAGTAACTAAAAAAATTAATTATATTCGCTAGTAATATTATATTCCTCCGATTAATTTTGGGGCAATATTGCCACTAATAATAAATTACTATTTAATTTTAGGAATATTTTCTTTTATTTATTGCCATAGATTAGTTTTTTAATCGAACGGTTGCAGGTTGATTCCGGGCCTAATACACATGTGCCTTTTAAAAGGCTTGTTGAGGCCCGAAATTTATTTTGGGCCACATGATTAAATCTAATCATGTGGCCCAAAATAAATTTCGGGCCTCAACAAGCCTTTTAAAAGGCACATGTGTATTAGGGCGTGGAATGAACTTGCAACCGTCCTTCGTTCTATCGGTGGGACGCCAGATAATGTTTCCCCGATGCACCATAGTTCCCCCAATATACTTTATGAATTTGATAATTCATGCCCATGGTTATAATTCATGGTTACTTTTTTGACAACTTGACTCTATCGATATATCGGGAGAGCACCTTGGGAGTCAACTTGATAGAGTATTGTTGCACCGATACTAGGTTGTGAGCCATTTTCATCGGGCCATCGACGGGATTGTGATGGGGGTTCTGTCGATGAAGTATTGTTAGGCCGATGGTATTGAATTTTGTTAGGAATGGGGGAAGATCTGCCCCTCGACCCTGCCTGTATCGTGATAGGAGCGCACCGAGATTCACTAGGATTCGCTGCTATGATTATTATTTTTACCAATTATTCATTAAGATTCGCTAGGATTTTACAATTTTTTTAATACTATGCATAAGATTCGCCAAGAAAATTAATATTTTTTTTCAAATAAAAGGAAAGATTCGCCAGGAGTCTACACCTTCGCCGAGGGGGGGGGGTGTTTCTTAAAGTTATCCCTGCTGCTTGTTTCTTGCAAGGGACTTTAACTCTCCTTTATACTCCTCCAAAAAATGTGGGTGTCTTATGGATTATTCTAATAGTATGGCAGACTTGGAAGATCATATAAGTACTATTGGGCTTGTGGATATAGATTTACAAGGTCAAAACTATACATGGACCAAAAAAAGACTAGGAGATAACCTTTAACATGTTAGGCTTGACCAGTTCTTGTTCTCCTCTAACTGGGTTGCTCTCCTTAGTTCCAATTTGCAAGCTCTCCCCCAGACTTATTTTAATCACAACCCTCTCTTTCTCATCTTGGATGAACATTATGTTATTGGACCCTTCCCTTTTCCGTTATGAGATAATGTGGAGCTCTCATTCAGACTTTAAAAATAAAATTTCTAATTGGTGGAATTTCCCTATTCATGGTTCTCCCATGTTTAGAGTTTTTCAAAAACTTTTAAGTATATCAAAAATATGGTGAAAGGCTGGAACAAGTGGGTTTTTGGGGATGTCTTTGGTGCAGGAGCACCTAGTGGAATTCATGCCTCCATGAGGCCAATTTATTAAATTTGAGTTAGTCTTGTGTTTTAATCATGTAACAAGGTCTAAAAACTTGTTTGTATTGGTATTTTGGGGTTATTTTGCAAATATTGCAAATGTTGTCAAAAATGTAAAAGTTGTCATGTTGCAAATAAGTGCAAAAGTGGGGTTTTCAAGGGATTCAAGTCTATTTTGGTTATAATAAGGTTTTCAAAGTCCATATTAAATGTTTTAAAGTTGGTTTAGGTCATTAAGAAGGTGTTTTGGTGAATAGTGTCAAATTATTGTCAAAATTGCCAAGTTGCAAGAATGTTAAAAGTGGGAATATGAAAGGTCATCACTTGAAAAGTCATGTGGAAGTTGGTTGGTCAAGCTGAAATTGGTTTAAATATTCTCAAACACCTCATGTAAGGTCATGTGAGGAGAAAAGTAGAAGTGGAAAAGAAGAGGAAAATGTATATGTGAGAATTTCAATGAAATATCCTTGTTTTTATGCATTTTCTAACTTTATTTGTTGTTCCACATGCTTGTATGGTTTTGTAAGATCTGTAAGTGATTATGAAATAATTGAGATTGATAATTTTTTGAATCTAGATCATCTTGCAATTGGTTTCATTTAATTTCATCAAGTTTTGAGAGAGTTAGGACAAATTTACTAGAAGAGGCTTGAAACCATAGTTGCCGCAAGACTGGTACTGGTACTGGTACGGGAGACTGGTACCGGTACCGGTACGACTTTTTTTTGAAAATAGGAGATGGGGGTACTTGGAGACGCCATTTTTTTTAATACAAATTAAAAAAATAAATAAAAAAAATAAATAATTTATAGAAAATCTGAAAATAAATTTAGTAATTTATAGAAGATCTAAAAATATGGTGACATTGAACTTTCAAAACAATAATTTAATCACTCTTAGATGCGTCAAATACATTATGCTTTAATTTTTAAATTTTCAAATGTTTAAGTTTTAAAGTTTTTTTAGGTATTTTAGCGGGAGACGTCGTTTTTTGCAGCAAGAGATGGTAGGGTACTCGGGAAACTTCGGTGAAAGTCTCCAACCTCTTAGAGACATCTTCGGAGATGGTACCCGTCTCTGAGATGCATCTCCGTCTCCGAAACGCGTCTCTGAGGGGGGGAGACGTGTCTCCCGACAACTATGCTTGAAACCTTTGACTTTGAGGGCTTGAATACAAGAAAATGGCATAAATTCAAATTCCACCATTGAAGTTGGCTATAACCATGGTAGAATGGAATAATATGGACTAATTTTTCCTCCCACAAGTTTTCAGATGCAGGTGATAGAGTTTGATGAAGTTTTGTCGCTGCCCTAGTTAAATTCTTCATGATTTTGAGTGAAAAGTGGTGCTTTGAATGTAGGGTTTGCACAAAGGTTCTTGAAATTGCTCATGTGAAGGTTGATATAGTATGTGTAGGTAATTTTTGAAGTTTTTGAGGCATTGGTTAAGTTATTTAAGGTATGGAGTTCATAAATCCAATAAGCCCCTGTGCAAACAAGCCTAATTAGGCCTTTATGCAAGCGTAACAGTAGTTTTTTGAAGGTGTTGTTCCAAAACAACCACCCATGAATTTTATATATGTTATATAACTCCATAATGGGTATCCCAAATAGGGTTTATATTGTTGGTTGGAGCTATTTTATGAAAATTATGGTCAATTTACAATGAATTTCTGCTAAATTAAGCCTTGTAGCAGTAGGACAGTCATTTTTATGAGGTTACTTTTCAAAACAACCCTATCTTAGTTTTTGATATGTTTAATTAATCAATAAAGGGTATTTGAAACTGATTTATTTTTTTGAGATTCAACCTATTTTAAAATATATACCCAATTTTGCTATTGTGGACTACTACTAGAATGTTGATCTTTGAATGCAAAGAACTAAGAATCTGATGTAACAGTGCCATGGAAGAGTGTTATCTGTTTGAACCTGTCTAAATAATGATGATTGAAGTTTTTTGGGGGTTTGATAGAGAATTTATGCAGAGAATCTACACACCTCGTGGGTACTCATGACCTAAAACATAAATCTTTGAAAAGGTCTCTTAACTTTCAACAAAATTTCCTTCATTTTTCGCTTGTTTCCATATGGCAAAAAAACATCAATTAAAAAAATATTGCTTATTTAAATTTTATAAAATTCCAAAAATACTTCAATCATCATTATTTAGATAGGTTCAAATAGATAACACTCTTCCATAGCACCGTTACATCAGATTCTTAGTTCTTTGCATTCAAAGATCAACATTCTAGTAGTAGTCCACAATAGCAAAATCGGGTATATCTTTGAAACCAGGTTGAATATCACAAAAAAAAATTCAGTTTCAAATACCCTTTACTTAAACATATCAAAAACTAAGATAGGGCTGTTTTGAAAAGTAATTTCATAAAAATGACTGTCCTGCTGCTACAAGGCTTAATTTAGCAGAAATTCACCGTAAATTGACCATAATTTTCGAAAAACAGCTCCAATCCATGATATAAGGTCTTTTTGGGATACCCATTATGGATTTATATAACATATGTAAAAATAAGGGGTGGTTGTTTTAGAACAACACCTTTAAAAAACTTCTTCTATGCTTGCATAAAGGCCTAATTAGGCTTGTTTGCACAGGGGCATATTGGATTTATGAACTCCAGAAATTAAATTACTTAACCAACACCTAAAAAAATTCAAAAATTATCTAAAAATTATATATCAACCTTCACATGACCAATTTCAAGAGCCTTTGTACAAACTCTATATTCAAAACACCACTTTTCACTCAAAATCATGAAGAATTTAACTAGGGCAGCGACAAAACTTCATCAAACTCTATCACCTGCATCTGCAAAATTGTGGGAGGAAAAATTAATCCATATTATTCCATTCTACCATGGTTATAGCCAACTTCAATGGTGGAATTTTAATTTATGCCATTTTCTTGTATTCAAGCCCTCAAAATCAAAGGTTTCAAGCCTCTTCTAGTAAATTTGTCCTAACTCTCTCAAAACTTGATGAATTAAATGAAACCAATTGAAAGATTATCTAGATTCAGAACACTATCAATCCAAATCATTTCATAATCACTTACAGATCTTACAAAACTATACAAGCATGTGGAACAACAAAGAAAGTTGGAAAATCCATAAAAATAGGGATATTTCATTGAAATTCTCACATATACATTTTCCTTTGCTTTTACACTTCTACTCTTCTCCTCACACGACCTTACATGAGGTGTTTGATTATATTTAAACCAATTTCAACCTAACCAACCAACTTCCACATGAATTTTCAACTGATGACCTTTCATATTCCCACTTTTTACATTCTTGCAATTTGGCAATTTTGACAATAATTTGACACTATTCACCAAAACACTTTAATGACCTAAACCAGATTAAAAAAAATTAATATGGACTTTGAAAACCTTATTACAACCAAAATAGACTTGACTCCCTTTAAAACCTCACTTTTGTACTTATTTGCAACATGACAACTTTTACATTTTTTACAACATTTGCAATATTTGCAAAATAACCCCAAAATACCAAAACAAACAAGTTTTTAGACCTTGTTACATGATTAAAACAAAATAATAACTCAAATTTAACAAATTGGCCTCATGGAGGCATGAATTCCACTAGGTGCTCTTGCACCAGTCTTCCACTAGAAAAGAGATCTCATAGTTAAACTTAAAGAGGCCCATACCAAAATAGAAAATGGGGATGTTAATGAATAGACCTCCCATGAGGAGAATGGTTATGACACTGAATGGGACAAAATTCTGAAAAATGAAGAAATATTCTAGAAACAAAAGTCTAGAATTCAATGGTTGAAAGAAGGGGACTACAACTCTTCCTTCTTCCACATATCTTCTCTCAAACACAAGAAAAGGAATAAAATGAAGGATGATTTGGGGGTGGAAGCCACTACTTTTGCTCAGATTGGTTAGTTGGCCTCTACATTTTTTCAACAATCCTTTTCTAAGCCTATTGTCATTCCTAACTCAACTTTTGATGACCAATTATTGAACTACATTCCCCCCAACTTAACCAACTTGGATAATGATACTATTCTTAAGGCTGCCACTCTTGAGGAAGTCAAGTTGGCAATTTTTAGCATGGGAGCCTTCAAGGCCCTTGGACCAAATGGTTTTCCTCCAACCTTCTTTAAGGAGTATTGGGAGATTGTGGGAGAAGATATATTCTTTGCCACAAAAGACTTTTTCAAGTCGAGAAAACTTCTAAAACAACTGAACCATACCTTTTTGGCCCTTATTCCCAAAAATGAAGACCCCCAAACCATGGTTGACTTTAGGCCCATTAGCTTTTGTAACACCATTTATAAGATCTCTAAAATTCTTGTCAACCACCTAAAACTTTTTCTTGAAAAAATGATTAGTCCCTACCAAAATTTTTTGTCCTAGGTTGCCACATTATGGATACTTCCATTTTAACACATGAAATCCTCCACTCCATGGATATATGTAATAATTCTTGTATGGATTTCAAAATTGACATTTCCAAAGCATATGAAAAAGTTCTACGCAGTTTTCTTCTCAAATTGTTAGCTAGGTTTGGCTTCAATCAGACTGCTTCATTTCTGAAAGTATATCTATAGTCAAGTATTATGTTTTGGTTAATGGGGTTCCACATGGCTTATTCAATGCTAGAAAATGGATAAGACAAGGAGATCTCCTTTCTACCTATCTCTTTATTATGGTTGAGCTAATGTCTTAAGTCACAATATTTCAAGAATGTTAATGAATGGTACTATTAAAGGAGTCAAACTTGCAACTTCCCTTGAACCTTTAGCTATTCAACAATTTGTGAATGACACCATTCTCTTTAGGAAAGCTTTGATGGTGGGAGCTAGGAAATAGAAGAATTGTCTAAATAATTATTCCTCCAACTCTAGTCAAAGCATAAAATACAATGAGAGAATGATCTACTTTTTCAAAAACCCTCAAGCCCTTCAAGATAGAGTGACTACTATTCTGGGCTATAAGAGTGCTTCCCTTCCTTCTGTGTACCTTGGTCTCCCTCTCACGATTGAGAAAATCACCCCTAGCTTTTAGAACTCGATATTGGGAAGAATGCAAAGAAAATTGGATAGATGGAAAGGCTCCATTCTAAGCCATGCTGGTAAGTTGTAGCTTCTAGTTGTTGCTCTTCAAGGAATCCTTGTGTACTTTCTATCCATTTTAAAAATTTATAGATATATTACAAAGAAATATGAAAAAATACAAAGGAATTTTCTCTAGTCTAATACAGAGGTGATGAGACCATAAATTGTCTCATATTTTATCAAAGGAAATCATCTGTTTCTTCCTAAAGCATTAATGTTAAAGTGGATTTGAGTAATGATTGAAAGTTCTTTAACTTGTTTAAAGTAGAATATAAAGTAAATGTTTTTTTAATTTTTAGTAATTAAATGTGATCCAAATTGCCTCTAATGTGTCTCCATAAAGTGTTTAAGATGATATAATGCAGATAAATGAGTTTTTAAATAACTCATGATAAGAATAAGCTTCATAGACACTTGAAGCAGTTAACCCCTGATAGCTCTAGAAGGCTTTGAAAAAGTTATGAGAAGATAGAGAAGAATCCCATCACACTCCTGTTAGAAACCAAGATCACCTGCATGCAATCACCTGTCACATGCAAAAGACATGAAAAACCAAAGAAGATGTTCTGTAAACCTCAAAGTAAAAATGCATTATTGAGAATCAATTATTGCAAAGAGATCAATCCTTATGAAGGAGATCAAAAAACCCTAAAAGGGAAACCCTAAATGAAACCCTAGTGTGCACACTTAATAATTAATCAATTATTAATGTGCCTAAGTTTAGCTTAAGCAACTAAAAGAATAAGTGACTTAATTAATTAACCCGTATGATATAATTAATTAAGTGTAATAACTTATTACTCTAACACCCCCCTTAAGATGATCTTAGGAAGAAGCTAAAACACTAGCAGAAGATGTATGGAAGCAAAGATGGGTCCCGACAACTAGGCCTGATCAAGTACCCATTTACAAATGCAAGAATGAGGTAGAGAAGGAAAACCCAGTGAGACAAAACCCCCCTACAATGAGATGACATGTGGAAAAGAAGCACTGGAACCACAATCTGGAAAGCAAGGAAAGATACTTCTATCTACAAGAAACCATATCAAAATCATAATGATGCAACATCAGACCCGATGCCATAGAACACTAAAAAACTCCAAATGGAAACAACCCTAGAATCTATGAAGCAACAGTCAATTATTGAATGAAAGTGATATTGAAATGAAGTGCAAAGATGCAAGGTGCACTCTCCCAACTGCCAAAACATCCAAGTAATCTCCAAAACACCCATTGGGCCAAATATGGATTGATGATAAACCTGGGAAATATACAAAAAAAAGTGCATAGACAACAACATATAGATTCTCAATACCTTTCCAACGCCACAAAGAGAGCGAAAATCGGAGATCGTGGCAAAAAGTTATGAGCTCAGAAGCATAAAATAAACATCTGACTTCAAACGACAACAAATGCAGATAAATAAAAAAACACTGTAAAATAAACTACACCATAGGAAAGTGCTCGGAACCAACTTTTCGGTGATATCTTGTTTGCCCCAATTTCGATACCGTATGCCCAAGTTATGCCAAAAAGAAAAAACCTGCTCCTTTAGGGCAAATCAAGGTTAGGAGGGGGCAAAGAGGTCGTACGGCCGCTGACGTCAGCAATTCTTGAGCATAAATTTGACGACCATCTGGCCATCGCCGCAAAAAAATGGCCCCCCTTTAAAAAAGTTTAGGCCCCTGGTCACCCATGTGACTGAAGGTCCAGAGCAGGGGGCTCGGGCAGAGCCCCTGGCCCTCCATAGGACCTTGGTTGAAACTAAATGGGCCGGGGGCTGGATGCATAGCACTTGGTCCCCCATATGACTGGAGCAGGTACAGAGGGGGCCCACGGGGGCTACAATGGCTAATGGCTCTGGAAGGGGGAGCCACCGGCAGCGGCGACGAACCGGTGGCCGTTCGGTGGCTGCCCGATGACAAGCTTCATCAATACTGGCAGCACGAAAAATAATGCAATTTTTTGATTTTTTTTTTTGCATTTTTTTTTATTTTGGTGCCCAGAGAGTGTGCTGGGGAGGCCGTACGACCTTCTTGGCAAATTTTTTTTTCCTCAAAAACCAATTGCTCCAAAATCGATGATTTGATAGGCGTTTCTAGGGTTTTGGGGCGCTGCAAACGCAATGGCGACGTCTGTTTGAGCCCAAAGTGTCCCGAAAAATCGGTTACCCCCAGATCTCATAAAAAGTTGCCTGTGGAAACCCTTGCACTAGAAACTCACTAAAAGGCCATATCTTCAAATCACGAACATGCAACTGTAGGTCTGGAGCTCTAATACCATGTTAGAAACCAAGATCACCTGCATGCAATCACTTGTCACATGCAAAAGACATGCAGAACCAAAGAAGATGTTCTGTAAACCTCAAAGTAAAAATGCATTATTGAGAATCAATTATTACAAAGAGATCAATCCTTATGAAGGAGATCAAGAAACCCTAAAAGGGAAATGCTAAATGAAACCCCAATGTGCACACTTAATAATTAATCAATTATTAATGTGCCTAAGTTTAGCTTAAGCAACTAAAGGAATAAGTGACTTAATTAATTAACCAGTATGATCTAATTAATTAAGTGTAATAACTTATTACTCTAACAAATCCTACATTCATGCAAAATCATAGAGCATCATTCATTCCTAAATTAATGGGATGAGTATTTGTTTCGTGTTGAGTTTTTTAGATATCTCACAATTATTAAATTTCATGCTTCCTTCTTCCACCAAAGATAACTCAAGTTACCACATCACTCAAATATTGTTGCATGATTGTAAAATGTTATTCATGCTAAGGATCAATGATTTGGTTGAATGAACTGAAGAATAATTCCCTCATTCATGTCCAACACTTGAAGACTTCCTTCAAATCAGGCGCCCATAAATTGTCAAAAATGCAGTCTCAGTAAAACAACGATATCTCCCTCATTTCTCAATGAACTTCAAAAATTCAAAATGATCTGGAAAGTATATTTTGAGGGCTAAAAAATATTTTGAGAATTTGGTGTGATTTGCATCATGGAAGGAGCAATATGTGTCAAAAATTGACTAAGACAAAAGTGACGTGATGGAGGACATCAACTTCAATTTTTTAGAGTTTTGTAAATGACCCCTTAAAAATAGGATCTTGGATCCACATTCTTAGTGAATTGGTTGGATAGATATATAATATAAATTCTATAAATACAATGTAATCATTGGAGAAAAGGGGGGGATTAGAAAGGCTTGTTTTAGCCCAAGGAAATAGGATGGTTTTAGTTTCATTTCCAACAATGTATTTCCAACTTTCTAGAGTAAATTTGAATTCAAGAAATCTTTTCCTTTCTAGAAAGTGTGAAGTAGTTTAGCCTTTTAAATTCTTGCAAGTGTTCCTTAGATTAGTTCCCTTTCATGCAAATAAGATTTATTTCTGCAAATAGAATAGACTATCAAACAAGTTTTCTACTTTCTCTCTTGCATACAGCCTTAAACACCACCTTGGATTGATAAATTAAATGATGAGGATTACAACGACCCCATCAAGAGGAAAATAAAATTTTGGCATTTCTAATTTGGGATACTGTTTGTCTTCCTAAATTCAGTGGTGGTCTTAGTATAAGAAAAATACAACCTACTAACAAAGCCCTTCTTACAAAGGTTGGCTAGGACTTGCTGAGGAATAAGGACTAGTGCTTGTTGATGAATGTGAAGTATCTCAATAACACCCCTTTGATCATATGTCTCTCAGATGACCATCCATGTGGTTCTTTAATTTGGAACAATATTTTTAGGGTCAAAAGGTTGATGCACTCTGGGCTGAGAGGGAAACTAGCTAATGGTAGAAAAATTAAGTTGTGGGAGGACCCCTAGCTGCTTGAAATACCCCTTAGTTAGTCTGACTTTAGGAATTTGATGGCCCTTGCCTCTATCTCTTTTGGAAAAAATGTGATAGACTACTTGAGTGGATAGAACAATTCCATTAAGTGGAAGATGTTAGAGAGTTATTGCCTTCACTCCCTGGAGTTTAGGCATCTTGCTAAGACGCTTGAAGACAAACTCTCTCTAACTAGAATTCCCATTTTTTTCTCAGGAGGATGAATTCTACTGGACAAGAGAAAGAAAGGGTAATATCTCAGTAAAATATTCTTACACTCTACTATCTCTGCAATGAACTCGAAATAGTGTTTGGAAACATATTTGGAATAGGCAAGTTACACCAAAAATCAATTTCTTTTGGTGGATGGCGAGTCATAAAAGAATCCTCACACATGACAACCTAAGAAAAAGGGGATTTCAAATCCCTAACAGAGGTATGCAATGCAAAAATGATGAAGAGTTTATCCCTCACCTGTTACTCCACTGTTCATTTGTTGTTGAAGTTTAGGAGTCTGCCTTTCAAAAGTTGGGTATCTATTGGACCATAACTGAAGATCCTAAGAGATTTGTGGATAACTGGCTCTATCCCTATTACCACCCTCTACCCAAAGAAATTTGGCGACAAACCCCCATATTATCTGTTGGTGTTTATGGAAGGAAAGGAATAATAGGATATTTTGAAATGTGGAAAAAATACCAAAGGAGGTCTTTACTATTTGTTTTAGACTAATCTCCCTTTGCCTTGGAAATCACTATGGCTAACTCTTGAAACAATACTTTGGATCTCAACTCCTTTGACAGCTCAAAAGCCTTAGCTAGGCTAAACACCATTTGGAAACCCTTCCCCCCGATGGTTGGCATAAAATTAGTTTTGATGGTGTTGCAAAAGGCAATCTTGGCATGGCTAGCATCAGGGGCATCATTAGAGATCAAAATGGCAGAATGATTTTTGGGTTTACTGGTGGCATTGAGATTCAAAACTCTATGACAATAGAGGCAAGAGCACTTTTGAGTGGAATCAAAATTGTTGTTAATCTAGGTATAAAGAATCTTCACATTTGAGGGAGAATCCAAATCCATGATTGAATGCATCAATAACAATTACTATGAAGGTTGAAATATTAGGGATATTGTGACTGATATAAAATTCTTGCTCAAAAAATTTGAAAGAATGAGTCTAACTCACACCTTCCAAGAAGGAAATAATGTTGCCAACTCTTTGGAAAATTTGGGATCTTCCTAGGAATCTTTAAAATTTTGGAGGAATTTGGTGAGCCTCCCCTTGAGTGTTCAAGTATATATTTGTGAGGAGAAAAATAAACTTAACCATTTATGATGAATACTTATACCTCCTTCACAGGTTGGATAACCTATCTTTTCACCGTTGTGTTTGGTATGATGTGAAGAATAAATGATGAGATGGAAAAGTATGTTTGGATGGGTAGGATGTGGTCTAAGGTGTATTTTCTTCCTAGCTAGATTACCCACAAGATTAATGTTGGAAAGAGACACTGATAATATATGTTGGTGTTGTCATTGATGAAAACCCTAATCGATGATCAGATACGCACATCATCATTTGATCATACTAGTAGATAGATTGAAGATAGTCAAGGAAGAACATAGCATATGACAGTTCAGTGTTCATTGATCCATATGAAGATTTCATGTTATTATTTTGTGTTGCGCATATCAAGGAATGTTGTTTGGTGTATGATATCTACTGCTATCAATTCTTAGTGGCTTGTATCGATCCGTGTGCAAGTTTGAAGATCCGGTTGAGTAATTTTTTATTTATTAGTGCATGGAAGCCGACTTCATGGATATAACATGTTGCGGATGTTTGGGAAGTAATTATTCAAGTATGTTTGTGTTCAAGCATCATTTTTTGGGTCCCAGCTAAGTTGTGTCCGTTCGTTGTGGATACGCATTACATATTACTCATTTTTTGAGCCGAAAATTGTAATTATTTTTGTGTTCTATTGATGCCGACATATTGCGATTAAATTCCTGATCGTGGATATATATAAGTGTTTGATCATATCATTTTGATATATCAAGAAGGTGTGTTGATGTGAATTGCGAATATCAAAAGAGAAGAAGAGCGATTATGCACAGTTTCACTTGTGCATTAAGGATTTTTTGATTCGAGTTTGAGCAGAGCAGAGAAGAAGTGAAGAATCAGCCAGAAGGATAGAAGATCAATTGTTGAGCCTAACCGGAACTGTAATCAAGCATATTTATATTCTAATATCTCAGTTCAATCTCTCAGATGGATTTAATCTAAATATTTTTTAAGGCAGTGAGCCTTCCCTCTTGAGCAATGAGCTCTAAGCAGTGTGCTTGAATGCAAGTGCATTCCTCATATTGTAAACTTAATTTGAGTATACTCAGATCATATTGTGGATTGGCCATCCACCATGGTTTTTACCCTAATAGGGTTTCCACGTAAAAATCCTTGTGTTATGGTGTTGTGTTTATTTGTTTCATGTTTATGCATTATGGTTGAATGTTACTAATCCTTTGAAAATAAAGGTTAATAAAGTTAATTTTTCCACAACATTGATTCACCCCTTGCTCTCAGTGTAGCTTGTTTCCAACAATTAATGTGCTTTCTTGTCATTTGTACAAGGCTTCTCCCAAAGTTAAGAGTTTATTATTTATTTGGAATGTGCGAGCGGATAAAATATTTGTTAACTCTCTCAAACCTTTGTTTAATTATGGCGTGATAATTATTGCTTTCGATATCATGATGTCTCTTCACTCTGCCTTGAAGTGCTTCATCACTTCTTGTTATTTCTCTACTACCCTAAGTCCCTTGGAAATACCTAATCGTATGTGGGAATCTCATCGCCTTAATTGGGCAAGGATATGTCAATTTTTTATGATAGTTATTTCTTTTATAAGATTTTTTTTACACGGGTCTTCTATAATTTGAAAAAAATACTATATTTTTTACCTATATTACTCTTCACTCCTCTATGTGCTTGAACATGGTTGGTGATTGTGTGAGAACCAAACCAGGCTCTTGCATGGAATTTCGCTGGGGTGCTAGTTTGGCACATTTGTATGGAAGGTGGTATATCCCCCTAATGGAGTGTTTAAAAGGCCATGATGAGAAACTCTTAGCTCAATTTGCTAATAGTTGGTGTGACAAAAGGTCAACTATGTGAGGTATTTATTTTGAGATTAACGAAGATGAAATCGCCAAATCCATGAGGCTTTCTTGTTTTGGGTAGAAGCTTAAGAAACACACTAAAATGCAAGACATGGATAGTTTGTAGACCTTCTTTAGGGAGAACAAACGACCCACTAAACTCCATGCAAGTTTTGACCAGAGAAAACTTCCTGCATTGTGGGATTAGGCGTGCCTTGCTATAATAAAATATATCACCTTAGAAGGCCATTTTAAAGTTTTTTATTTCTATCATTTGTCGTCGTTGAATCATCTCCACCATAGGATGCTTATTATTTTCCCATTTTTTTGCTTTCATCCCTTAAAAGATTTGTCAAGGAAACCATGGAACTCACCTCTAAGATCTTGATAAACCCCCTCGTTTACCCCTCCATCAAGGGCTTATCCTTCACCTTTATCATTTTCACCTTTCCCTTTGCCCTCTGAAACCCATATCCACTATCAAAGTTGAGGAACCCAAAGCTTATGATCCCTCCCCTTCAAAACCCTCCTCGGTTGTTTATGTGGGCTCTAAGAGGAAGCTCCCTCCCACTACCAGCCAACCACCTATTGATACTAAACCTAAGCCTCCTACTAAAAAGAAGAAGGGTAGTGTTGGGTTGGCTTAAACCAAGGCCACCACTGGGCTTTGTGAATTAAAGAACACCCCTACTAAGAAACGGGGAAAATACTTGCTAAAACCAAAGCTAATCAAAAGAAGGAGAAAAGGGGAATAACATTCTATGTCGAGGAACCTCCCACAAAAAATGATGAGGATAATACTAAGTCCAAATAATCTAAGGAGGAAATTTTGGTGGTCATGCATGTTAACACAGGGGTGGAACATGTTAGTGTTTAGATGTCCAATAGGCTGGAAAAACATAATCCAAAGGTCCTGATGGATGACGTCTCAAGCAGCTCGGAGCAAGGAAAGGTTGGGGAGGACAACAATCATGACATGATCAAGGAAACAAAGGAGCACACAGAAGGACCCAATCACTTCATGAAGCTAAAACGAATGATTCTTGAGGAGTCGATACTGAACACCTCAAATCATCATGCTCGAAAAAAAGAGACTAACAGGTCAAATGTTTTGAAGGAAGAGGACTCTGGTGACTTTCTTGATCATGTTTTCACCTTGGAAATAAAGCTTAACAGACTAACCCAATTCACCATCAAGGTCATTCATCACTCGGTTGTCACTCTGTCGGTGGTGCTGAAAGATGAGGTTAACAAGAAGGCTATTGATACTAACCCCAACAATAGTTTGGATAGTGAAGATGTGCTAAAATTCCTCATGGAGGAATGGGAGGGTACTGCTAGCTAGGGTGGTTTGTTTTTTGTTTTTTGGTGGGTTGTTATTTTTTTGTTGTTGTGTCAAGTCTCTATGTTCGGTCTATATGATGTAACTGGATAATTTTTGTTATTTTGATTTGATGAACTCCGAACCTTTGGGATCTTCGTGTTAAGGGTACTACGCCCTGCAAATGTAGCTTATATTTATCCAATCATTAACTACAATTACAAGATATATTTATAAAACATATCCATGAAGAAAATACACATCTAAGAATTCCCATTATATGGGTAATGTCAAATATAAAAAATAGATCATGGCATACCAAGTCTACTAATCAACACTCATACCAAGGTGTGGCTCATAGTCAAACCATGTAGTATCAAAGAACAATCAAAATGATCCACACATACAAAAAGGCCATTGTATACTCTGATAACATTCTATTATAACTCTCCCAATTGTACCACACTAAACCATGTGAGCATGAACCTCTAGGAAGTAGCCATAGAAAAATAAAAAACCTATGAATCATAACCGATGACATTTCCTTCTACCAATACCTCAAAGTGATAGGTTGTGTCACATAATATCTCCTTTACAACCCCTATAATATCCCCCTTATTTTTTGATTTTTTGACACACAACACTTCACTTGTTAACGTTAGCCCAAGAATGATGACAAGTTGAAAGAAACCCTTCACTTTTTGATCACCCATATGCTAGAGTGGGAAAGGTGAGAGCATATAGTGTAAGGGGAGTTGTTAGCAATAAACTGAAAATGTTGGAATTATAAATGATATTGGTAGCAAGCCGACCAATATATGAAAATCTAAATACATAGGTGGCAAGCTAGCCTCTTCCACTTTTTAGCGGGCTACAAGGAAAGTAAATGGAAATGTAAATTCTTAGGCGACAAGCCAACCTCTTCCACTTTTCAGCATCTAACAAAAGAAATTAACTAGGTGGAAAGCTAGCCTCTTCCAATTGATCAGTGGGAATGAAGCAAAGTGTTAAAATGAAAGAGCATATCAATACTATTGATTCAACGTTACAATATTGAAATATTTTATAATGAAAATGAGATATTCTTAGCAAATTGAAAGCCCAAATGTTAGATAATGTTCTCCATGGAAAATACATAAATAATCATCAATAAAATATAGCAATATATAAAAAATACCAAGTTTGATATATGATGGCAACATTCAGTTTTTTTATCAGCAACCCTGGAAATCACCAATATTTTCGTAACTTCCTCAAAACACCTTCGAATGAGCTCAAACTAAAAGAAAATGATGCCTAGAGGCTAGGCGTCGAATCTCTAGTAGAAAAACACTAAAAAAAACTCTTATTTTTATGCACACATTCTAAGGAACTGACAACAAGTGGTATGACCTTTTAGAGAAGGGTGATCTCAAGCAAAAATCAAGCACATAAGCTAAAACCACCAAAACTGGAGGAAAGGAGCACCCAAATTCTAGTCATCCAATGAAATAGTACCCACAAAATTCACCCAAATCCTCAAGAAGATGCAAAAAGAAAAGTTCTTCAGCCACACTTAAACTAGCAACATGAGAACTAAAGGAGGCACACCAAAGAGGGCACAAATTGAAAGCTAACTCACTAACACACCAAAATAAAAATAAAATCTCCATCTCCATTGAAGCTCAATCTGTAAAGTCAAAGTGAAGAGAAAGTCACTAATCAACTAGGAGTTATCTCTCAAACTCAAAACTAATGAAGGCTAGGAGGTATGCCAACCCTAAAGCAATAGTTTTGAATACAATTAAACATCAGTTCATTATGATAAGAAAATGGATACCAAATGAAGAGGCAAGACACAATATATATAGATTTCCAAACCTAGAAGTTTGAATTTTCTTTTCCCTCTGAAAGGGATTCTACATTTGGAGCAATATTATATTTAATAAAATCATTTTATCCCTCATACTTGGGCATCCAACTTGAAAAGGCATAAATTAAACCTTAGAAATGTATTTATCTCCAATTTAGGCATCTAAATCCATGAAGTCCACTTTTAAGAACAATTTAAGTTATGTTGCCCAGGCGTGGGGTCCAAAAGAAATCTTAAAATATAAAATTACTTAAATTATTAAACTTTCCTTTTCGAGCTCTAAGAATGCTAGAGAAGCCACTGCCAAAACATGATTACGTCACTGCCAAAATTAGAAATTGTGTGTTGAGTTGTTGCTATACTACACTGCCAAAATTAACACTTACTTAAAATAATATATTACTAAAAATAGTAAGTGACTCCAAACTCTGTTTGAGCACAAACGGGTAGTAGTTGTAAGTTACTAAAAATAGTAAGTCCAAATATATCCTTTGATTGAAATGCATGTCACACCCCTTTGGAGCTCTCTAAAAACCTAGAAAGACCTAGGAGACAAACTGTCAAACTCCTGCATTCAACCCCTGAAAGCTCAAAAGGAGATCTCCTATGAAATAGGAATCCCTAATTTTGGATCCCCATATGAAAGGCATGGTGGCTCCATGAGGTCGTTAATTTTTTTTAAAAAGTATCCTTATCCTATATATGTTGTAATAGGATACTAGTCTAGCATCATTAGCATGTTTTTGTGAACATATAAAATGTGCCCTTCTCCAAGAATTCATTATATCCTTTCTTGTTAAGAGTATTTCTCTCTTAGTCAACATGCCATAAAATACATGATCGATTACGCGTGTCTCCATTATTGTATAGACACTCACATCCATTAATAAAATACTTTCAATATAAATTTTTCATTCAATAAAAAGATCCAAATCAAACTAAGATTATGACTCATTGCTCATGTCATTCAATCCATGACAAAATTCACCATTGGAATCAACATGAACCTTTCATTAAATGCCAAAATTGTAGCATGTAGTCTACCATACACCACTTTTAAAATTATGTGGCATTGGCAACCCCTTTCTTTTTAAATTTCATTCTATTTTCTTTGTTGGAGGATTGTTCCTATGGTTCTCAAGACCAAACACACACAGTATCTACAATGAAAGCGTCATATTATCATGAATGTTGATAGTTACAAACCAATAGTAAATATTAGTGGAATTATATTTGTAGTTCCGAGTCTCATTCACTCTATGGATCATGAAAATAAATGAGTCCTCTGCACTATCAAGAAATGTTTCCCTTAAAAGGAAATCATCAAGTCTACTGAGAGAAATTGCTACACAAAGGTCAATGACTACTTCATCTTCCACACCAATTTGAGTCCATTCCAAATCATAAGAGGAAAGGTGACATCCATCCCCAACATCTTGGACTTCTAGGTCCATAATAATTTCCCATTTTCATCATCTGCTCATCCTTGATGCAGGAGCATTCGGGTCCATGGGAAATTCTGCATCAACCAAAAAAAGGATTATTTTGGTGAATCGATAAGGTTTCATGAAAAAAAAAATTACAAGTAAAATTTAGACTGTATTTTGAATTTGATGGTGAAATTTTTGAATACAAGTAGTTAATAGTTTTGGTGAATGTTTAAATTTTCCATTTCCGTGAGGTTTGATGTAGAACTACTTGGTTGAGGTCTTAATAACATTAAAATACATGTCTCTACAAGTTTTCATGAGATTTTAATCATCTAGTGTAGAATTGTTATAAAATCACTATATGGAGGTAAACGAGTCTCAATCAAATTAATATTGCATATTTCTACTATAGAATGAAAGCATGTTAAAAATGAGTTTCAAAGAAAACATTAAAAAATTGCTTTATAATCAGATGTCACTTCAACTTCCAAGGGAGATTTGGGGGGAAGATTAACATCTTCCATTGGAAAGTAATAATCAAAAACTTGTGTGAGAATAGGAAGGGGTGCAACCCTACAAGTAATAACTATTAAATACAATAATGCGATGGAGGGGAAAAGTGTGCAACAATTGGAAGAGGTAGGGAAGGTTATTGGGGTTACCGTACGAGAACGTTTCAGATTTAAAGTCTAAAACTAGTAGTGCCTTAGTGACTTTCGAAATGAAAGTCACTGAGGCACTACTAGTTTTAGACTTTAAATCTGAAACATTCTCATACGGTAACCCCAACAAGTGGTATCAAATCTGGTTAAAGGTGGTCAAGGCTTGTTCATGATAACCCCAACAAGTGGTATCGGAGCCTTCTCTTGGTTACCGAGGTTCTGGGTATTTCTCCTGTGAAGATTTCTTAGCTTGACAAGCTTTAGGAAATTTGGAGGAATCAGTTGATGCTTGATCTTTCTGATGAGTAAGAGTTCTTACTCTTTTGATTCAACACACAACATGAAAGATATAGGAGGTTTTGGAGTTGATCATATTGTAGCGATGTGGTCTGAGGCTCTTGTTTGGTAGCAAATGATCATGATGCAAGGGGTGTGAGTTTATGCTTATGGTTGTGTTGCAGCAGAGCATGGTTCATACTGGGTGTCTGTGTGAGAGGCTCCCTGATGGTATGGAGTTTCTTGGGTTGTTGTTCTACCATGGAGTATTGTTCTTGTGTTGGGTGTTCTGACTTAGCATTGAAGGCATTTTCTCTGTTGCCCTGATTGCATGAAGGCTATGAAGTTGATTTGGATGGTCTAAAACTTCTGAATAGCCTGGCTCTCTCGTATGCTTGTGCATGGTTGTGGATTTGCTCTGGAATGGGCCTACTATTCCTGTGTACCTATACCTTATACTCGCATGTTTTAGATTCATGTCTTTGGTTTCTAAAGGGTTTTCTGTAGATTTTCCTAAAAATTCTATGATGCATATTCATGTGCGTTCACGGTTCTAGTTAACTGTGATGGTTGTGTGCAAAATCCTGAGTCGTCCAGATGTGCAGTGAGTATGGATGTGCATGTGTATTTTGGAAACACGGTGGTTTTGCAGGTTTTGCATGGTCAAGTAAAACTTGTGGTTTGTGGAACTGTTGTTAAACTATTTTCTAGACCCTAGCTTTTGGGGTGTGATTGGATGAGATAGTTGTAGTTCAACATAGTTTGAGGAGGTGTGATGTATTCTCTGCATGGGAGTGTTGGTATGTGTTTTTCATTTAGCATTCTTATGGTGTTTGCTTGTTGGTTTCCTAGAATATGGTGCTTGGGTTGTGGACGTGAGTGGTGAATCAGATCTGAGCTTGATCTGGTGTTTGAGTCATGTTGTCTACATGGGTTTTCTCTTTGAGATCTCAGTTGTGCAGTTTCCAGTGCGATAATAGATTTGCAAGGTTTTTCATTGGTTGCATCTACGAGTTGTGCAATGTTGTGGGATGTCTTTACCTACATGTTTGCTATGAGTCAACTCGGAAGTGGACTGTCAATATCCATGAGGTTGCTTCAGTGGTGGTGCAGATTTGTTAGCTGGCCTTGTCTGTGGCCACTTGTGCATTGGTGTATCTGTTTTGAGATATGAGGAGGAATGGCATTTGGGTACCTGAATAGTCAGTTATGGGGACCTGTAGCATGTGTATCACGATTTCATGGAAAGCTTGATACATTGGTTAGTGTAAGCTTTTGACAGCGATAATACAGTCTGCGTGGTTCAGAGACCTTGGTACTACTCGACATTGTTGTCAGATGGACATGTTGTCATTTGTACCCGGAGGTTTTTGGATCAGCAGATGGTTGGTCATGATGCTTGGAAAGCTTAGTGCCACATTCAGTGGGAGCTTTAGTAGTGATTGTGTATTCGTCACTTGGTGGTGAATGATCTTCTTTGGTGTTGTAGATGTTTTAGGTGGAGCTCTTAGATCCTGTTGCTGCAGAAGAGCTCTTTCGCATTTGCATGGGCACTATTTGAGGATGTGCAACATCTTGGAGTCATGGAGGACTCTTGCGAGTATTTGGTTGAGGTGCTGGTGGTGCTTGATAGGTTGTGCTAGTTTAGAGTTTTGGTATGAGGCTTTTCTCTTGAGACCGTGGTGGAGTCATGTGCAGCATGGTATCTCCTAAGGGGTATGGTAAGATCATGGTGTCATGGTAAGTTCATATTCCTAGGTTTGGAGCTTTGATAGTGGTCTGGAGTTTCTCTGTGTTTTGAGTTCATTGGTCATGTGCTTGAGGACTTCACGTTCACTGCAGTAATGCAGCTTGGATTTTAGCATGAGATGATCGGTTGTTGGTGCTCATGGATGCATGGAGAATAAGGTGAGGTTGTTGTACTGTTTATAGTTGAAAGTCCTAGTAGCCTACACCTTGGTTGAAAGCGAGTTAAAAAAAGACCGATAAGGAGATTGCTCTTGGATAAGTCATGGCGGCTGTTATATCCTGAAGGAGCATCTTTTTCTTGGTCTTCTTGGCAGTGAAGTTCTTCTGAGAGGTACTTTCCCATTATATCTTTCAAATGTGTTTTATGCTTGCTTTCATGATATGGATCTTGAACTATTATTTAAGTTTCTGGAGGATCCATAGTGAAGGGTGGATAGCATAGTTTATCTGCTGGTGCTTTTGATAACTAGTAGGAGATAAGAATATGGACTGATTTGATCTTCCTTGAGTGGTTTCCCTTTGGGATGTGAAGGAGATCACACTTGACACAGATGGCATATAGAAGTGTGTGTAGAAGGGCATGTTTGGTTTGTAGGTTTGTATATCATTGTGGATGTTCCTTGGTACTACATGGTTATGCTCTTCTATGTGTTGTGATTGGTGGACTTGGTATGCCTGGATCACTTATGATGGTGCCTTGTTTGCTGGGATGCTAACGTAGAGACGCATTGAATGCACTCATTTCAATTCTTTGTATTCATCCGGACATTGCCTATGCAATGGGAGCTCTTGGATGTGTTTGGTCTTGTTGACTGGTTGGCACATGGTGCTTGGTCTACAGTTGATGGGTGAATTTGTGATGGAATGACTTCACTAATGTGCATACCTTGGAGGTATGGGTGATTGGATGTTTTAGCACAAGTTGTGTGTGCTATTTTAAGTTGTGTGGGTTTGATCAATTTGATGAGGGCAATCAATTTTTTGGTTGTTGTGCTAGCTGATTGGTTTCTTGTTTTGGAGAATGGCTTCACATTTGTGTTCATGATTGGAAAACTTTGAAGTTGTTGCAATGTTGCTTTTGTATGACTAGTGAGCACAGTGGAGTGGTGACAATATGATCCCTTTTCCATTCGAAGGATCTGATGCTTGTGTTCCGGAGACTGGTACAACTTCACCTTGACTTGTTCCTTTTTCCTGTGAAGGATGGTTGGAATTGTTGGTTGTGTTGGTTGACATCTTCGATGTCATTGCAGCTATCTTGTTTGGAGCGTGAAAGCATGGTGTAGAGATTCTTTGTGTTCAGGTTCTGGAGGAAGCCAACAAGTCTTCATCAAGTGGGAGATTGTTGGAATTATGTGCCTCAATCTCACTGGCTTGTACCGCTTTGGTCCGGGGGCCTTCATGTGTTAAACTTATTCATTTTTTCTGAGACTTTGTCTGGTCGGTGGGACTCCTCATGGTGTTCTGGCGATGGCTCGATGGGTCTGGCTTGGTGGCATGCTTTATCGGTAGGGTGATCGCTATCAACGAGACTCTTTGTGTTGTTCCACCGATGTGACGATGCGACGAGCTTTGGCTTCATCAGTAGGGCATTCGCATATCGACGGGTGACATTTCATGTCCCACTGATATGTCGATGTGTGTTAAGTGGTTGAAGTGGGACCAAGCAGTGAAGAACCTGATCGACGGTGGAGATTGCTTTGATCTGACGATGTTGGCTACATTTTGTGGTATCTTAAGGCAGGTATAGTTGAATGCCTTTTTTCCAAGCAAAATTGCCTGTGCGCTTGACATGTGGCGGCTTCCTAAGTGGTGAATGTTGCGAAGGAAGGTGGGTCCCCCGAGTTGCTTTATGCGAGGGGTGGTCCAGCCATGGTCACTTGGTAGTGCCTCAGGAGTTTCCTAGGGAATATAGCGGATGCCGCTAGAGATTCCCCGGAGGAGCTCCAGTGGCTAATACGTGGTGTGTGGGACCTAACAGGGCTGGTGATTGGCATTTTGGAAATAATGGATTTTGACATCCCTAGAATGTGTTGGAATGGCTAGCGATAGTGAAGGTGGATGCCTCTTGACTGCAAATTGTTTGGCTGGCGGTTGCACAGGGTTAGCTAGTTGTTGGCGGTTGTTTGGCTAACCACCATACCATAAGGGCTTTGCTCTTAGATAGCAGTAGAGTTGTTGACCGCCTAGCCTCAGAGGTTCGACTGATGGTTAGCGATGGAGCTCAGGGTGACCGATCTGCAAGTGGTGGACGAATGTCAATGTGACACATGGTGAAATCTCACTGGTTGATTTTGCATCGTTGTTGCAAATCAACGACTAGTGGTCGAAAGCTTGGATGCTTATCTCGAGGGTTTGATTAGAGTGCATAATTGATCGCAGGGTGGCTTGATGTCAGCTGCAAAGGTGGTGCACGCAACCCGAGATGGTGAAGCTTGTCGGTGGGGTATTATGAGACCCTAATGACCGTTTGGTGGGCATGAGAGTCTTTGACCGAAAGCTAAGAGGTCGGCCTGAGGCCGATGGAATACCGACTAATTCTGAGCCGAAAGGTGAGGCCGGATGCTGATCGATAGTAACACAAAGCTGAGAAGCTGAAGCTAAAAGCAAAGAAAGCAAATAGAGATCAGATCAAAAGATTGAATGATCAATAGATAAATAGATCCATGATTGGTGAGCTTGGTCAGAGATTGGAGAGTGTGTGTTCGAGCGGTATGCACAGAGCATTGTAACTGCAAACACTGAGACACTCAGAACCTGAGCAGATGTGAACTTGAGGGGGCCATGAGGCTGTGTTGGCTGAAAGGCTAGCTGTGTGAGTGGGTTGAAGAGCTAAAGGGAACCTTCACTATATGTCTTGTGAAGACATTGTAATAGTGCAAGGCTATAGATCTATGTTGTTTCTTGTTTTTCTCCAAATGAACAAGATGTAACTCTTGTAATGGCTATGAGCCTGATATTGTATTGTAACCGTTTAGTTGTTGAATAATACAATGGCTCTATCTTTTGGAGTGTGGGGTTTTTTACCTAAATGGGTTTTCCCCACATAAATCTGTGTGTTCATTTGTTTTGTCTATTCGTGGTGCTGAATCTAGTTTATGTTTGCATGTGCTTTTCTCAGAAGGATCAATGGGGGAGAACTATTGTGCCTGTTTCCACTTTTATTGCATAGTTGTTAGTGCTTTTGGAGTGATTTAGAAATGAAATTCACGGAGGCACTACTGGTTTTAGACTTTAAATCTGAAACATTCTCTTACGGTAACCCCAACAAAGGAATTGGAAAGAAAATTATGTAGAGAAACTTTCCCATAACCATACCATAGTGAGAAGGGAACGTTGTGTTGGAGAGGAGACAAGGGGTGACAAAAAATGGAGACCAAAGCCATGCAGGAGAGATAATGAATAATCAGAATCCCCTCTCTATTCATGCCATGAGAATTAAAGTTCTAAAAATCTGAAATGGCATTTTATGTGTAGTAAGGTAAGGAAGTGACTAAGGTGCTTTTCTTTTCCATTAAAAGTAGATAGAACCAAGGTAGAAATGAAGCGATAAAATTGTGTGCCTGTGAAGAGAAGTATGACCTTGACACATGAAAGAATGACCACAAAATTAAATGCATATTTAGCGAGGCGAAAAAGATTGGTAGGTGCCTTGGTAGAGGTTGAGCCCATAAAATTGGGCATACCGAGTGTAGATAAGAGGAATGCAATGAAACAAATGCATCAGATTGAATTTTAAAGCATGTGAAGTTTTGGTAAGGTACATGGAACAATGGTATGTACAATATGAATATCACAGAGGATAACAAACTAGAAGAAAAGTGGAATGGGCATGCAAATAGCAGAATATGGTGGCCAATGTATATCAAAAGAGGATACAAGTTTGTAGAGAATGCAAATTTAAATATCAATTCTAGTGTTGAAGGTTGGGTTGAGTCAATCCATATGAGGTGGCATAGCGGTGTGAATGCATCATGAAAGTCAAATTAGTGTGAGGAGAAGATGAAGATTCAGAAGGACATAAAGTTTCCTACATAATTATAATTGTTTATTTTTCATGAAATTTGATAAAATAAAGATGTTTGATTGTTTTCGAATTTGAGTTTATTATTAAGAAATTGTAATCAATTCAAATCGACACAAGCTTTTGTTTATTTGTGGGTTAATTTTTTACTATTCTATTTGTAATACGAGTTTTGGGATTTGAGTTGAGAGTTTTATTTTTTCATCATCACCAAATGGTATCAAAGCTAGAGGTTTTGAGCGTGCAGATAGAGCGCCAATTGTGAGGCAGTTCACACTAGGACTTGCAGGTGGAGAGGGAAGTGAGTAGATTTTTTGGGGGCATAATAAGATCTTTGAACGTGAGGCGACTTGTGATAGAACCTATGGATTGAGCAAGCACGAGTGAAGATCAAAACTATTGTTGCAGGTGCAAAGAGTCCTAAGTAGTTGAGGGTTAGAAAGTGTAGAGTTGGAAGCACGAGTGAGAAGCTCAAAAGTATCACTATAGGTATGTGGAGTCCTGAATGGTTGAGAGTAGAAAGAACTGAGGAAAGTGTTGTGACAGATTACAATAGATGAAGTGGAATCTTTGTGAGGATTGAGGTATGATTGTAGCTTTTGGAGGTTGCAAGGATGAGTTGTAGTGAAGATGTGCTCAAGGAGGGCATGGAGGAAGAGGAAGAATTTGGCGAAGGAGGTCGGGCTTTCAATGATGGAGTTCATTGGAGATTGTTTGGAGTCTTGAAGAGTGGTTCTATCATTCCACTCCACCTTTGTGAGCCCATGCTCACAAATTTCTTACCCGACATATTTGATGCAAGAGCATCCGGGTCCACAAGAAATTTTGCATCGACCAAAAAAAAGATTATTTTTGTGAATCGATAAGATTTCATGAAAAGCGTTTTTACAGGAAAAATTTAGACTCTATTTTTAATTTTATAGTGAAATTTTTGAATTCATGCACTTAATATTTTGACAATTTAATCGTTTCACGACTTTGGTCAGTAATTTGGTGAATTTTTAAAATTTTCATTTTCACGAGGTTTGATGTAGAACTACTTGGTTAAGGTCTTAAGAATGTTGAAATACATGTCTCTATAGGTTTTCATGAGATTCTAAGCATCTGGGGTATAATTATTATGAAATCTCTTTATGGAGATAAATGAGTCTCAATCAAATTAATATTACATATTTCCACTTGTAGTGTAGAAAATTGTACTCCTTTCTAAGTGAGTACAATTTCACACTTAATTTTATGCATTTTTAAACCTCAATAATAGGCCCCTAATACCCTTTATTATGCATCATAGGGCCTATTTTAATTATTTCCTGAAAATATAACCTTCATTGAATAAATGCTATTAACTGATTTAATGACCTGACATAATCTAGGTCCTGAAATTTTAGGTCAGGATCCATTCACCCATGGGTGAATGGATCCACTTTAATTTCTTAAACTAAAATTAAGAAAAATAAAAATGGTGGTATTTCAAGGTCCTAAATTCAAATTTTAAGTGTCGACTTTTGGGATTTAATAAATGGGAAATTAGAAAGGAATCCTATAAAGCTAAGTCTTTCAATCATTTTTCACTAGAAAAGAGAGATTCACATGAGATCACAAGGATTTACACTCAAGAGCAAGGAGAAATCAATCAAGCATTCAAATTTGAAGTCTTGGAGTATTATTCTATTTATTTTTCTAGGTCTTCAAGCTCATTTTGCCAACAAGATCAAGATCTGTCAAAGATTGATGATAGATGCCTATGGAGGATCATGACGGATTCTAGGTTTTGAGAGATGCACCTAGCCACTCAACCAAGCCTAATAAATTGTTTCCTAAGTGGTTCCATCTTCTATTATCATTCTAATTTTTTCCGAAAGGAATGTATTGTCATATTTATTATCTATTAGGGTGATTTGACATCTCCCAAAGTAGGTCTTCACCATTATTCATGTTTCATCTAGAGATCTTATTCTATCACACTTGAATAGGGTTTCCTTGCATGCTAGCTCTTAAAAATATTAGACACACTTAAGAATAGGGCTTGCAGACACTTTCATGTTTTAGATTTGTATTTTTCATCAAGGTTTAATCACCAAACCTAGGGTTTGACCGAGGAAAAACCTTATCCACCCCAAAACAATAATTTTGTCGTGTAGATTTATCACAGGTACAAACCTGGGAGTGAAGGTTCAGAAGTGAAAGAAGGAAGTGTAGACACAAGACTCAAATCTCAATTTTTGATTTTCCAGAAAGGGAGACCTGGACCCATTCACCCATGGGTGAATGAGTCCCTAATAGCCTCTGGAAAGAAAGCATTTTGTGATAGGTGCACAACCTCCAAAACTTATCATATCTACCAGATCTTTGTTTTTTCTCATAGTTTTATGCTTCATCTACAAGATCCAAATGTTAGCTTGCTTTTTTGGGTTGATTTACTATTTTTTAGTTTTTCTCCCAAAAGTGTTGTTTAGGTTGATACCCCCATCCTCGATATAAGGAAATCAGTAGATTCCCTCATTGGGTTGACTCACCTTAGGATTGTAAGTCAATTATTTGTGTGGATATCATTTCCTAATGAAAATAAGAAGATAGGTCCATCATACCCCCATTTTCCCCATCTCAAATTAATCCAAACCTAATTTTCTATATTTCATTTTGGTGAGCATAACAATTAATCCTTTTTTAGTGCTCAAAAATCTAGAATGAAGCTTGATCAGGGACTCATTCGCCCATGGGTGAATGGGTCTTGTGCCAAGGATTCAAAAAATTAAATTACAAATTTTTGAGTGAATGTTTATGTTTTCATATTCTAGTTGGAAATAGGTAGTTATAGTTTCATATTTTTGGTAAAAAAGATCTAAATACAAGTGTGAAATGATGCTAAATACCAAGAAAAAATACCTAATTTGAGATGCAATTTTGATTCAATTTTATGATTTAAGTGACTAGTCATGCAATGCTATGTAAACACTTTGCAAAAAGAATGAGATTTTTAAACTTTTCATATTTTAAAGAATGCAAAAATGCAAACCTAAAACCCTAAATGAGATGCAAACTAATGTAAGTTAAGAACCCTAAATGAGATGCAAATCAATGCAATGCAATCCAAAGTAATAAAAATCCTAGATCTAGGGTTTGAATGGACTCCAAATTTAGAAATTTTATAGTGCAATATTGTCAAGTTCACCAAGATGACCTGATTTACGCATGATCATTTATCTTTTGTATTGTGTTTTCCTTTACAAGATAACATAAGGTGTTGATACATTTATTTCTCTTCGATGTTGACCCAAAATATTTTCTATGTTTTCACTCTCTATGTGTCATTCTTCCAATTCTATGGTTATTTGGGAATGATGATGTTTTCGAGCTCTATAATAAAATTATAGAAAATAAATACACTACACGAAACATAGAAAAATAGGGGTTGAAGTGTGTTGTTTTGATGTAATGAAAGGGGGGTTTCACAAAACATAGATTTATTTTCCTTTATTTCATTATGTTTCAATCATTGTTTCATCAAGGATAGGAGGCTCAATTGTGGGTTGAGGCATATTGCTAAGGGATAACTATGTTATGTGCTTTGCTTTAAAATTTTAATAAGATTTGAAAAAGAAGTCCTCAGAAGGCCTAATAGGTTCCATAGGTTCATGCCAAAATAAATCCAATGAGAAATTCCTATGGCAACACATAGGATTAAAGCCACTATGGTGCACAATAAAGATTTTTTTTCCAAATGGAAATTTTAAGAATTTATGCACTACCGACAGGACGAATTTCATGGAGTGAAGCCATGGGTAGCCTAACTTCACATGAAATTGATATAATGTTGGGATGATGGAGAATGAGACAATCAATATTTTCAGTCCAACTTGTAAATGAAGAGTTATCAAACCTATCGTAGGGAAAGAAAAACCATTATGTGTTTTGATCCATGCTTTCAGTTCACTACAGGATTTGACCCCAATTTTCGACGGTCGTTCATTTGAATCTCGATGATACATTGTTGGCCGACCAATGAATCACAGAAATCAGTGTTGTCGCTCAATTTTTGTCTACATCCCGACGGGCTGTAAAACGTCGACCTCACGACGTAAGCTCATCGAAACCACGATGCCCACTTCGTCGATCGTGTGACGAACAATACCTGAATCATGGGAGGCATACCTTTGCCAAACCGTCGGATTAACAACATAAGTCCATCGCCATTACGAAAAAATTTTGACGTATTGCCAATATCGTTGAGAGATCAGGATAGTTATAGCGATCAAAATTGCCTGAGAAGATATATCGAGAGGACTAGATTTTGGTCTCAACGATGAAGTTTCATCGACAAGATACACATATTGTCTCATCGACGAAGCACAAGGGAAGCATATCGGCAAGACATATATCATCAGAGTAAGTTCTGAATGTCTACCCGACCAGCTATGTGACACCGTTAAGAATACATCAGCAGGAGTCTTGGCAACATAATTTAGATTGAAATAGCAACAGAAGTTCGTCAAACGCGTGACAAAATAGGCAAGTCATTACGACGAAAATTCATTGGATACATTGCAAATTCGTCAGACGCTTTTTGCGGTTCATCGTAAATTCGACGAAACATTGCACTTTAAAAAAAAAAAAAAAACTATTCATTGAAATTAAGGCATATTGTTGAGAGATCAGGATTGTCATAGCGATCAAAATTGCCTGAGAAGATATATCAAGAGGATTGGATTTTAGTTTCAGCGATGAAGTTTCATCGGCGAGATACACATATTGTCTCATCGACGAAGCATGAGGGAAGCATATCGGCAAGACATATACCATCGGAGTAAGTTCTGAATGTCTACCCGACTAGCAATGTGACATTGTTAAGAATACATCAGTAGGAGTATTGGTGACATAATTTATATTGAAATAGCAATAGAAGTTCATCGAACACGCGACGAAATAGGTAAGTCATTATGGTGAAAATTCATCGGATACATTGCAAATTTGTTGGATGCTTTTTGCGGTTCATCATAAATTAGACAAAACATTGCACTGTTAAAAAAAAAAAACTATTCGTTGAAATGTAGGCATATAGGTGAAAGATCAAGACTATTACAGTGATCAAAATTTCCTGAGAAGATATATCGAGAGGACTGGATTTTGGTCTCAATAATGACGTTTCATTAGCGAGATACACATCTTGTCTCATCGACGAAGCACGAGGGAAGCATATCGGCAAGACATATACCATTGGAGTAAGTTTTGAATGTCTACCTGACCAGCTATGTGACGCCGATAAGATTACATCAGCAGGAATCTTGGTGACATAGTTGAGATTGAAAGAATAATCATCAGGGAGACTCACCACGTCGGGAAAACTATAGAATATCCTAGCGATACATGATCTCTTGTCGATGATGATACAAATGGATTGACATACTTATCGGGGTGACTCTGGGCGATATATAAAAGTAGTCAAGTCGGCCAGGCCTTAACAATGCAGGATTGATGATATCAAGCCTGTTTGTAGCAGCAATAATGATAACTATTTTCTTGGCTATCATACAAGCCATCTCCATCAACAAAGCTTTAAAACCAAATCCACACACAACACAATGTTCATAGTGAAAATTTAGCACTTTCTTTAATCTTTGCTGATTGGTTTGATGCTTCAAATGATGCATTTCTTATATTGAAAAGTGCATTACTTACCTTATTGAGCTTCTCTTTATTTTGAGAATAGTTTAATATTCTCTACTTAACAAGGCCAACCATCTGAAGGTGGAAGCTCATTTGGCCCTTCCCCCCCCCTCCTCACATCACTCTCAATTCCCCATACCCGATCATATAACATTAATCATTCATTCATCCATTAATAACATATAACATTCATTCATTCATCCTGCATTAATAACATATAACATTCATTCATTAACATATTCACATTCATTCATTCATTCATCCATTAATAACATATAACATTCATTCATTCATCCATTAATAATATATAACATTCATTCATTAACATATAACATTTATTCATTAACATATTCACATTCATTCATTAACATATTTCATTTTTTCAGTTTTTACATATTATCAAAAATATGGCTATCATAATATGATTACAATCACCTTTTTTTTTGTTTCTTTTTTGCAGCTAAAAAAAGCTGAAGTGGAGTATCATTTTCAAAATCATCTGTCCCCCCTTGAGTTGTTTTGAGCTATGCTCATGATCTTAATGTATGCCTACTCAGGTACTCACAATGTGGACGCGGTTGCAAGGGGGGGTCTGCTGCAATAGCAAAGAAATGTTAAATTGATATGTTTTATTATTATTGTTACACATATTTCATTAATTAAAAGAACATCAGAATGGTGCTCTTTACCTGATTGGGCCACATCATGTTCCTGATATTGTCTTATAGCCTCATGCTCAACATGTTGAACACCCTCTAAATCCTGATCTGGAGTTGAAACATGAAAGATTACATTAATTAATACACCAATTGCAATTAAATATGTTTAAAAGAACATTAGACTGGCCCTCTTTACCTGATGGAGCCACATCATGTTCCTGATCTTGTCTAGCTTGATCATACTCAACATGTTGATCACACTCTACATGCTCTAAAGTTGAAACACGAAAGGTTACATTGATTAATACATCAAATGCAATTAAAGATGTTTAATTGTATTAATCCATACTGCATTTTGTATAGCACATGAATACATCCAGTATCGGGATGCACACCATGGACTGCATCAGTTGGTTGTGCTCCACCCTCACCAAGCTGCATTCCAATGTCATGTGCAGGATTATCATTGCTTATCTGTGTAAAACAAATAGGCACATTATTATGGTGGAAATTAATATTGAACAGATTGCACAAGTATTCAATTTGAAATAAAATTTATTGAGTTTATTTACCTACGTGTTGGATGCAGTGGAAGATTGTGTTTGCCCAGTCAAGACTTTTAGCTGTTCAGATAGGGCTCCATAGCCTTGGTTGAAGGCAATCTTCAGGTACTCTTATGTGGGCACTTTGTTGAAATCAGAGCCCTGCATTTTTGCATGCGATCATGAATTTTTCTTCTATGGTGTGATAAAACCAAAATTGTTTGCAATTTATTATTTGGATGCAATATTTCATTTATTGATACTTACAAATCATGCGGCTACTTTCATATAACCACTAGAGCCAAGTTTGTGCTGCCTGTGTTTTTCTAGTCTTGCCTTTGTTGCCTTCGATGTGTCGGGCAGCCTATGAAAAATTTGAAATACGTTAGATTATGTAAAAAGAAAGATTAATCAGTATATAATTAAATTGTTGATAGTATCACATACCTTCCTTGGCCTGGTGGTATCTTTCCTTTCTTCTTTTCAGCCTTCTCCTTTCCATCTGACACCAAGTCCTTCCACTCCCTTTCCGGAATCATGGGGGGACGCTCATACTTTCTGTTCTTCTCTAAATGTGACCTATATTGGTCCCTCACATACTTTAGATAGGTACCAGCTTTCTTAAGGACCTTGGTTCGGTTGAATTTTTTATCATCGAATAACACAAATAAACGATTAATGAGCTCATCTTTTAAATCTTTATTTTTGGCATTCCACCATGTGCGTATGGTGGGCCCGAAGAGCTCCAATGAAATATCACTTAGATGTTTATAAAATACATCATTTTCTGCAAGAGCAGGATGTATAATTAGAAACTCAGAAGGGCAAGGTGTTTAGGCTACTTCCAAAAACTTAGATACGTGCACGAATAATATAGCAGAAATGGAGGCGCTCACATTGGGATTGGAAATCTATATAAAGAAAGGAATTGATTCGGTAGAAATAGAAGGTGATTCTCAAATCTGCATTCAGGCAATCACATTGGGGAAAACATCAAAATGGAAACTAGACAATTGGATAGGAGCAATCAAATCCCTTCTTCGGAAGTTAAATGAATATACCCTATCACATGTCTATAGGGAAGCTAACAAGGTTGTGGGCCTCCTGGCAAACTGCGGAGTAAATCAAGGAAAGGTAATAAAAGTGGACAACTGAATGGAGCAGTGGTCAGAATTGCCAACACTTCTAATCACCAACAGTTTGGGCGGATGAAAGATCTTCGAAATCTCTAAAAAGCAGTGAGCTGGGACAATCGAATGGGATAATAGATAAGACTCGAGCAACATTTAGCCAAAGCATTAGGAAGTTGTGCCAAACTCATGGGACAAGCGCAAGCATTTATTAGAAGCTGAGGGATAAAAGGTGTTAAGGCACTACTCCAGACTCAAACTTTAGAAGGACAATGGTGTATAAGTTCGGTGTGCACTATATCTACTCGAACGAGACGTTGAGAGCCCAGTGCAAAAGAATTTTCTTAGTTGGTTCCCTGCAAGTGATCGAAGCAATACAACAAATAACCTAGGAGATCCTATAGGAGGGAACCACTAGTGCGATGGTAGAATCTATGAGGTAGTCCTAAGCCTATTAATAGATGTTCTAGGCACCAGAGAAGTACTGGTGGAGAAGCTTGGGGGTTTTGTTACGCTAATCAACATTGAAGCGGTGGCAAATGCTATCTTGGAACTGCCCGCAGAAGGTATGGTGAGCTCCCTGAAATACATCTTTGAAAAAAACGGGGTAGGGGGAGACGGGAAAGAAGTGGAGGTTGAAGCTGGGGAGGAATGCACTAGCAGCTCGCAGCACCAGACTAAGGCAATGAGTTGCTTCCTAGGCAATGCATGGGATGTATATCGGGTGGGCATAATCAACAATGACATGAATGCCTTTGCAAGGTTTGTTCAAAATGAGGATTGGTTCAACAAAAGGAGAATGAAACATGCAGTAAAGCTGGGGTACACACTGGGAGTAGTATATAGCTATGTAGTAGCATAAAGCATGATAAGCATATAGTCGGATATATAGTGGCTATAAACAGACAATTATAATGTAGGCAAATATTGCCATTTTGTAAATCAATATAATAGGGCGCTATCCCCACTATTAGCACTTACTTTTAAAAAAATAAATAAATAATTAAAACATTTTAAAGTACTTGGGACCTCTATCTTTATGGGAAGGAAATCCTCGGTCACCACAAATGTGACCGACAATGTTCTCATACTAGTAATACAGGAAGATCCAGGAAATGCTGCTAAAACATCACCAATAGTAGTGGCCTCTGCATCCACAGGTACTGACACATGTAGTGGCATGTGTTCGCTGCCAGAGGGTGGACTACCGAATGCTTGCATGGTATGTGTTGCCGACATTTCAGACGACAATATAGGCACAAATGATGGGCTCAGATGATGTGTTGTATGACCAGGAAGATCAGGATTGACACTTGTACCATCCCCTACTTCCCGGGAAACACTTGCAGTACCTTGATCACGGCCAACAACATGATCACGAGGATGCAAATAATCCTGTAAAAACAACACATATTTTGGTTCATGACATAGAAGAGTAAAAAATATAAAACCATGAATGAACTTATGTTATAATTAAAGATCTCATGACAGCTTACTTCCAAGTTCTGTGCTCTCTCAAACAATATTTTAACCCTTTCTCTTATTTCATCTATTTGAGGCACTACGAATACCAACTGAAAGATTTCTTGATTGCATTTTTTTTGGGCCTTCCTCATCATATCCACAGGGTTTGTGGAAAATGCGATGTCATCATCGCATAATAGTGATTGCACCTCCATATGGATGCTCTCTTGTACTGCTGGTGCCTTTCCCTGATCAGCCAACTGCAACAAGAATATTAAAAACATTATCAAAATTTGCCCAATAAACTCATGAAAAAAACATAATAATAAAACATTTTGCTCGTATCTAATTTGTTCAATTACAATGAGGTAAACTTGTCGGATATAAGTGCCTAAAGATAGATCATGATCTGCACTCTGGGCCGGAGCCTTCCTCGTATAATCAATGTCCCATTGTGACAAAAATTAAATATAAAAAACATTACCGAAATGAAACCAATAGACTTACGAAAAAAAACATAATAATAAAATGGTATATTGGAGTCATTAATTGGAGGTTGCGTAAAATGGTATATATATAGTACATACCACCCCCATAGTAATTTTGTTTGTATCTAAGCGATTCAAATTGTAATTGATTAGCAACTCTTCCCCTGGAGTTATTGATTTTATCGCACATACGAATACACGGTTTCCCTCTCATGCCTTGAATATACAATTGGGTTGCTTATTTGTTGACCCAAGTCGTGTACTATTTATAAACCCTACAATATTCCCTGATGCTTTTGGCCTCCCATCAGTGTACCTAGCCACTCCTTTATTTTGATCCTTATCTTTTAGTTGTATATAATTTTCTGATAGTGCATACCTACGCATACTTCGTGTATATCGAACCAACTGCATCCAATCTTTGTAACTGTAATAGGGTCCAACATACTCCATCAACTCAATAACTTTGTCATAACAGACTTTTATGCCGTCCATGCAAAATAGGCCCAAACCATGTAATGACGATGGTGCTATGCAATATATCCTCTCGTTGACACAAAGATCAGTGTTTATTGGAGGAAGTTCCTTGGGTACCCATTGTTTCCGTAGATGTTTGTACCTCAAGGGCACCTCGATGTTGCCTATGCTCTCATCATCATAAGAACATGACCCCCCTTCAGCAAGAAAAAATTCCATGCGTTTACGGAATTTTCTTCTAATCTTTTGACCTCTAGTTGATCTCCCTCTTTTAGACCTACTACATGTGTCACTTTCCTCTTCTCTTCCTGAATTTCCCTCGCTTGAGGAAGACAAATCTGAAAAATACCTATTTTGTGGTACCTGCACTCATAAGGATGTTGGATGAGGTTCTTTCATGGTGATGTGACCCAAAGGTGACATTATGATTAATCTATCATTTCATCACTAAAAATTGACAGGTTATAAGGTAATCAAGTCTTGATAGATTGCAAGTTATTGTTACTACCGTCCAAATGTGTCCATCACAAATCAAATCTACTTAACGTTTTAACTCCCAAAATTTGTAACAAGTGTTAAATGTGGCTATGGTCCACCAGTTACACAACCAAGGCGTCAAATTTATTCTCTAATTGTAATCAAAGGAATTTTTCTCTTCATTCAAGTAAATAAACTTGAAGGGAAACACCACCAAGTGGTTTATTGGACACCTACATGACTAAAAATAGCAGCAAATTTACATTTAATTTCCATATGTCTAAGTGGTTAATAGGGAGGGAGTGTGTACTAGGCCTGGTAAAGTCATCATAAGTTTATGCTTTGGCAATAAAAATTATTTAAGTCATTTTAAATCTTCCTATGTCTAATTGCTAGGAGTCTTTTGGTATGTTTTAAGGTAGGATGAGTGGTCGCATCAATGTTCTAATTATCTATGAAAAGGTTTCAACATCTTCAAATAGTGAAAGTTAGTGCTTATAGTCATTTGAAACAACAACATTTTGATTATGTATGATGGTAGGATTTGATAACTTAAAAGAATTGGCTACCCAACAAACTTAAAGTTAAAAGAAACTTTTTCATTTTAAGGGGTTGGCACTTTCTTTCATCTTTGCATATTGGTTTGATGCTTCAAATGATGCATTTTTTATCCCACTTCTATCATATTGTATTCCAATCCCATTGCAATTGTTGGAGGAGTTGATACCAAAATTTCATATCAAATACCACGTTCTTGAAGCAGTTTTCTGCATTTTTACAATTTTTCTAAAGTTCTTTTGTGTTGTATGGATCCATACAAGCTTGAAATGCTCTAAGATCATTGGTGTAGATAAATATATGTGTTCCCTTTCATTTGGATTTGTTTTGAAGTTCTCAATCATTGTTTTGTGGGATTAAACAATCAAATACAGGGACTGCCCTGTTGTGCTTGTGTAAGGGTTTGAGGGCTAAATAGAAATGGCATCCACCAATCCACCCACTGTCTTGGAACTATAACTCGGTGGATTGGTGTGCATCATGGTGGATTTGATGGAGTTTCAAATCTTGTTCTTTAAATTCCATTTATGTTTTGCCCTTGTATTGGCTTGTTTCATTGTTTGGGAGGAACCTAAGGTTGGGTTTTACCTTGGCTTTCATATAAATCCTAATGTTCCATGTAAAACCTTGGGTGAGATATATTTGGCCGTTACCTTTTTGGAGTGGGTATTAAAATGACTTATGTCTCATTGTTTTGAATTAAGGTCTTCATTTGAAGGTCCTTCATGCCAAGGTTCCTTTTATAAAGCATTTTGGACATGAAATATTTAAAATAAAAAATACCTTCATTTGAAAGTCTTGACATGGCATCATTTTTGAATGAAGGTTCTTCATTCAAAGGTCATGATGACATCACCTTCAAATGAAGGTTCTTCATTAATTGGTATTTTGTAATTTTGAATGTGTGATAATAATTTAGGGTTGAAAATAAATCCATTTGAGCCTTTTATAAATGAAAGGACATTTGATGCAATCATATGCCTTGTCAAAATTTTAACTTAATAGTAAGGGCATCATGAGTAGTTTGTTGGGCCCATTCAACAATCTCCGATGCAAGGATTGAATAGTCTAGAATGTATCTACTATCAAGAAAGCCAATTTGTTTACCTCTATGACTATATCTCAAGCAATAGGTTTAATTGTGATGGCAATGATATTGACAATGGTTTTGTAATCTAGGTGTTGAGAAGCATAGTTGGCCACCATTCTAGGAAAGATTCTTCATTCACTTTTAGGTGTTAAAATTTAACAATACGTAGATTGATGAAAGAGCCCAAAGAGCCTTTCTCCATGTTATCCAAGTACACATAGCAGTGGTCTTCTCTTATACGGCTGGACATGATTTCAAGAACTTAGCTAGGAATTATTCATTTAACCTAAGGTTTTCTCATAATGCCATCATTGGAAAAGTATGATCAAATTCTTCTATTATGAAGAATTGGTCTATGTGCCTCTAGTAATCACTATAAAAATGTGAAAGACTAAGCTATTTTATTTTTTCTGTCTTATCTTATACCATTTTACGAGAATGGGGGGGCCAATGTACGAGAAGATCTTTGGAAACTAGGCATGAAAATTGCAGGTTAAAGAGAATGGGGGTGCCAAACTTACAGTACTCATTGTCCCTTGGTCATCGATTTTCCCTGAGTGCCCTCAACCTGGTCCTCGACATTGGTATTGACCTTGTTTTAGCTCCAAACTCTTCGTCGACACTGGTATTGACCTTGTTTTCAGTCCTCCAAAGTCTTCCTCAGCGCTGGTATTGACCTTTCACTTGTCCAATTTGATGAGCTACAACCTGCTTTAGTTAGGTTTTAGAGTATGTTAATTAAATTTAAAAAAATTATGGCACCATTTAGAGTAGTGAATATAAAGCAAGCAAAGCCTATTATGGCGCCATTTAGAGTAGTGAATATAAAGTAAGCCAAGCCTATTATAGTCATGAGGGAAATAATAAAACTCCTAGGATACTTTGTGAAACCATTTTCCTTGGTTAAAGGGAGGCCATAAAATATACCTTTGGATTTTTTCAATCTTCAAATATGAGGATTTGCAAGGTTCTTAGCAACATGAGTAATGGAAATGTGTGCAACAAGAATTTTTGAACACACATGGAATCTCCTTGCCAAAGAAAGTGGCTTCATAGTTTAATATGATAATTTTTCTTATCTCTAGAAATGATATGTTTCCTTAAAGAGGAAGGAGAAACCTAAAAGGTAAAAGAGATGCTTAGGAATCTCAACACTTCCTTATGATCAACCCCCTTCTATCCATAGGAATTGAACAAATTGGGCTTGGCTAAGAATGATTTCCTATAACATTGAGTTTTATGCCACTATATATTTGACCTTAAAGCTTTCCAGAAAATATCTAGGCATTGAATATCCTAAATAATGTCATGTTTGTCCTCCAAGAGAGTGAGAAAGGAGTCATTAGAAAAATGACCATTGAATAGTTGGGCTATAGAGTTACTAAAAGTAGCACCTTTAATAAGTTAGTAAGGTGAATTTATTAATGTTAATCTTAATATTCCAACACCCTCCATTAAGTTTTACATTCCTCACAATAAAACATGTTGATTGAAACAAACAAATATATATAGTCTAAGCTAACATCATTTTATTTTTCTTTAAGTTCTCCCTCAAGAACATCATTGGCTCGAGTTATACAAGTCCACACTATGTGATCCTTTTTCTTACAATAATAACATTCATTTTTATTTTTTAATTATTATTACCTCATGAGTATAATACATTCTCATGTTGAGAATCAACTTTTAAATCTTTTCCATTGTTCTTTATTCTTCTCCTAATAGGGCCAAAATCACATCTTCTTGTGTTTGAGAAGTTATCGAACGACTGCCTTCAAAAGGCTGATGTAATCTCCATCTCAACACCAAGGGCCCACCACATTATGCATCGCCAAGGAAAGACACATGGCGCTCGCCCGTGATATCGCAATCAATAAACGCCTTGCATCTTTGTATCACGCGAGGGAGGGAAACCGTTGATCTCCACCATCGGCAATCATGTTCATTCATAGTAGTCACTAGCACTGAACATAACCATCAAGCAACTTTTCATCAAGATTATAACATCACCGTCAATTTTGAGCACGTGCATCTTGGAGCCGCTTTAGTAACCTGTCATATAATGTACTAAAACTCGACATAAATATTAAAGCACTTTGATTAATAGTAATTTTATAATATTAATATATTAAATAACAATATTATATTACATTATATGAGTTATAATGATATATTTGATATATTAAGATTATATATAATCTATAAATTAATAGTAATTATATTAGATTATTAATATTATTGGTATATTATTAATAATATTAATATTGTATTAGATTAATAATAATTATAATATTGTTAAATGATTAATTATATTACAAATGAACACTGATTTCAAATTCTTAGCTTTGAATGAATGGTTGAAGCACCAATGTTGAATGTTGCAACTCTAGTAGGCCTGAATAGAAGTAGAGGAGATTGTTTGGGAGAAGAATTTTTTCTAGTGCTTGGTTATGTGTTAGGTTATATAGGGTTAGGTTATATAGTGATTGAGCCTAGCCTCAAACACTACAATTAGGGTTAGGTTATGTGTTTTCTTTAGGGTTAGGTTTGGGATTAGGTTTATGGTTATGGTTAGAGTTTAGGGTAATCCAAATCATAACCTAACCCTTTTTCTCGAAACCTTAACCTTGACCCTAACCCTGACCTTTATCCTATCTTTATAACCCTAACCACAACCAAAACTCTAACCCCAACCCTAACCCTAAATATTATTTATTTTATTAATTAGTTGCATTCACTCTAATAACCCTAATCCTATCCCTAAACTTAACCCTATCCCTATCCCTAGCCCTAATCCTAACCTCAACTCTAAGACAAATATAAAAACAACCCTTAACCATAATTACAATAACCCTAAAACTTAATTCTAGATATAACCCTAATACTATAATCCCTAATTGTAATCCTAAACCCTAACCCTAATTCCATATCTAATCCCAACCATAACCAAAACTCTAAATCTAACCCTAACCATAAAACATAAACCCTAATCTAACCCTAATCCTAACATTATTTTTCCTAACCCTAACCCTAACTCTAAACCTAACACTAACCCAAACACTAAATCCTAACCCTAATTAAATACCCAATCATAACCCTAAATTGTAACATGATCCTTTGAATTGGATACTACATAAAAAATTATGTGTTACAATCATTGCTTCCATTGTTGGCATTTTTACATTGGGATGCATATATTTTTAAAATCAACAAAATCTTTTAATGTCTTGCCAAAATTAATATTATTAATTGTAATATCAAACTTATAAACATGTATCCAATTTAGAACATAAATAAGAAATATATGGTAATAGTTTCTTCAAAAAACAAAGTGATGTGGACTACAAGGACTATAAGATATCCACAAAAGAGATCTACATTGAAAATATTTTAGGGAAATTCAAGAAAATACAATTGGTAGATGCAAAGCCAAATAAATGTGAAATTGTGTACTATAATGATTTTAGAATATACACATAATGGATTTGTTGAAAAGGTTTTCGAAACTTTCAAACAAATGCAATTGGTAGATGCAAAAAAAAATTCCACAACCTTCACCAAAATCCTTATTGGTTTCCTTAATATGGGAGATTTGGAACAAGGTATAGACATCCATCAAAGCATAATATGAAGATGAATTTTTTCAAATATTGTGGTTGTAGATGCCCTTTTAAAATTTATACAGAATGTGGAAGGATAGAAAAAGCTTGTGAACTATTTGACAAAATGTCTCAAAGAATTGTAATCTCTCAATTTATTTTAGTGTCTATTTTGTTATACCCCATGTCCCAAATTGGGTATAACACAATAGACACTAAAACAAATTGATAGATTGTTATGAGGGAAGTGATGAGACTTTTCTAATTAGAGTGTATTCCATGAGATTACAATTATTTGAGGCATTGTGTCAAATAGTTCATGAGCTTTGTCTATCCTCCCACATTTTGCATAGATTTCAAAAGGGCATCTACAACCACAAGATTTGAGAAAATTCATCTTCATATTATGTTTTCCCTATGATTGGTTGACTCTTATACTAAATTAATATGTTCAATTTAAGTTTCCTACTTGATCTAACTATCCACGAATGGAAATTTAATAGTGGAAAGATATGATCCTACTTTGGTATAAATTGTATATGCAATATCAAGGTATGAATTAATATGTTCAATTAAGAGATGTTAAATGAAATGAATAAAACTAATGTAATGTAAATAAGGGAGACCAGTGCCTTATTGGGTAAAACAGAGTCAAATGAAAGCCTTTAATGAATGGTTTCTATCTAGCAGGTCCTCTAATTGTTTGGCATATAACTATGAGTTTACAACTGGTATAAACATGCAAGAGTGTAATTGATAAACCCTACTTGAGGCAGAATATCAAATCTAATTATCTGATTCTTCTTATTGATTCAAATGGCATTCCTAGATTACTGTAATTTATTGAAAGGAATTTTAATTCTTCTTTAAAGAATCCAATAAACCAAATCACAAAGAAACAACAAATGTGTACTGATAAATCGAATATATACTTGATACTTCAATTTAAACAACCAAGAAACATCAAATTGGAGACAATCGAATAATCACAAGAATCCAACAAACAATTGATACCAGAATGAAGCCACTAAATCAATAGTCTTTCATTATCTCCTTCAAAGTTCATACATGCAACATAGTCTCCTTGAATGTCATCATTTCTGAAAATTTAATGCTTACAGCAGTCTATCCTATTCTAATTCTATCTTCTACCCCTTTACATTTATCCAACAATGGATACTTATACATCAGTTTGCAAAAGGACGCGCCTTTTCAAAAAGGTTTAAAAAATCCACTATTAACTAATTTCTCTTAAGCCACAAATGGACCGCAGACATATGCTCCGTATAATCCTCGCGCTCATGAGTGTCGACATCTCCCAACGCATCGCGGATCACAATCTCCATCATTATCATTCGCTCATTTTTCTCACATGCTGCATCCAATATCACATCTTTCATAGTGGCTGTCTCCAGCATCCCTTGGAGTATTGTTTCACACTCACTTTTCCATGTAGTCGCTTCCTTCATTTTCCCTTCATCATCACATAACTTGGTCAATCTATCTTCGGTAGCCTCTGTCAATCCCTGCATATCCCCTTGTAGCTCCTCAAAGAAATCCCCGTGCCTATCCATAATACAATTGGAATTTTCAATCTCTTCATTACTAGGAGTGTCGTGCTCCAATTCTTCAATTCTTTCCTGAATTCTGCTATCCACTCTCTTGTGTTCCTTTATTGAATCTACGTACTGTGAATGTTTTCCCCAGAGTTTATTTAACCAAGTGGTTAAAACAACCTGCCTTTTTTTTTATTATTGCAGCAAATGCATCCATTCTCCCTTGAGAGTATGCAGTTGACCCTTCCCAACGGTCTTTTTTCTGTGAACTCTCACCTTGAGTGAGCATCCTTGTTGGTTCTGTTACACCACCTATCAAGTCTTTCAAGCGTTCATTCTCTCTCAACATCCTTTTATTATTGGTTTTGTGCATCTCCCTTTCCCTTATCAATGCTTGGATTTGGGCTTTATTCAACTTGGCTATATTTATCCCAATATCAGTAGTCGCTACAGGATCAACCTCCCCAGCCTTCAGGGTCATGACATATCCGAATGCCTTTTCAGTATCAATAATAATTGATTTCTTGTGAGAAGGATACAAGGCCCAAATCATCAATGTTTCATCATCAGGATTGTATCTTGATCCTGTGTATACCTCTGTCACCTTCTCTATACTGAGCTTGTGGGTAGCATTGTTATCTTATAAGAAACTATAAAAAACTAATGCAAAATTCATATCCAAACTTGGAAAAATCATAACACCTGCCTTTTCAAGTAGCTCCCTACCCTTTTCAGGGGTCATGTCAATCATCTCTTTTTCTACTTCATCCTTTAATATTTTAAATAGTTGATCCTTATTCCCTGGAGTGACATTGTCAACCTGTCCCCTTATCTCTTTCCCTTTTTGCTTATATAAAAATATCTTAAACTCCGAGGTCTTTATAAATTCATCATCTGATATGAAAGACCTATAGTCTTCATGTCTTGTATCTACATCCATGGTTTCCTCAACATCTGTTTCTCTGGCAACATAGGTATACTCCCAAGTCTTCATTCTTGAAACTTTCCCAGATGAGCTTTGTGGCCTGTCTATTTCTGAAATCCCCTTAATGGAGGATAACAACTCAGCATCCACCAATTCTTGATTATGTTTTTCAATCACAATTCCAACTTCCTCTACCTCTAGGTTTCTGATTATGTCATCAAATTTAAAGGGCACATGATGGTACCCTCTGAGATTTACTTTTTGTCTGGTAGAGTGTATATACCCTTATGGATCAAAGTTCTTTCTCATTGGTGCTCTTCTCATGTTGCAGTGCAATAATTTGTCTAGAATTAGATCATAACCTTCCTTGGCTAATACAGTGAAATCACTAAAACACAATGTATTGGGCATAAAAGCCTGTTTCCCATATGAACTTAAGTTCATAACACTGGAGTAATCCATTTTCCTAACAATTTCTAGGTATGCAATTCTATCTGGGACAGTTCTGGGCAGAATGAAAGGTGTATCCTCAAAGCCATAAACCCTAATCATTGTGGCATTCTCTAAGCAATACCAATCCCCCCAGTTGTGGTTAATTGGTCCATTGTAATCTCTAGGCCTAAGCAACCTTTTTACTTGTTCAGATAAAGAATAATCACAAGGATGCCTAAAAAATCTATACAAGGGTTTCACAAAGAATTCTTCAAAATGCAAGAAATTTGAATTGGAAAACTTGTTGTCCCAAATAGCAGTCCATAATTGAACAGGAAATGGCCTACCTTCCTTGTCGGATTGTGAAATCCTTAGCTCCTGGGGCCATAAACCTAACTCTTGTCCAAAATACAACACTAAGTGCATCAGCAGTGAGTAATTTTTGAGATGGAGAATAGAAGCACCACTCTTTATCGCCATCAAATCTACATCCAACTCCTTAAAAACATGTGCAGCATAGTCAAATGATCTGGAATTGTGATACTGAATGTCTGCAGAAATCACCATGGGCACAACCGCCATATGCTCAGGTACCTCCATCCCTAATACCTATCCCACTAAGTAGTAAGCATATTTTAAGTAAGGTTCAAAGAGGTCTACATGAAAGGGTGGCCCCTCACTATCTTCCATTGGAGTAGGTTTGCCATGACACCTAATTATATGCAGAGGTAACCTCCACCCTTTATAAATGGTGTCCATCTTTCTGAACTCACTATCGAGCTCTTCACTCACTACTTTCTCACTACATATTCCCTCCATTCTGAAAACCTCAGCAATTGCATTCTCAGATACATGTATCAATGAATTCCCTGACAAATCACATATAGCTTTGTTTTTCGAATCAAAGTGCCCGACCAACAATTTTACCAGTTCAACGTCAATAAAAACATTATGGCACACTAATTTCCCTAAATTGAGCCTCCATGGATTGCATACTGGCTCAAAGCGATTTCTCCTGTGGTAATGGAAATTGAATAACTCATAGCCTCTAATCGGAGTCCAAACATCACCTATAAATTTGTATTTGTTGTCCAATTTTTCAACTTACACTTTGAGCTGTGCAGAATGCCTAGCTTTAGGTCCAGAACCAGGTAACTGGTCTATGAGATCTTGATTTAGTTTCCTTTTAGTACCTTCTGGTTGCAACTCAGTCTTTTTCTTTTTTGCTTTTGATTGGCTTCCCTCCCCAGGTTTTCTTCCCTTTAGTTTTCCTGAACCAGTGCCTTCCATAATTCAAATTTTTATGAATTCTGAGAGGACAAGAAACTTACTGTAACTTCTTCCAAACTCAAGCCAAGTGAATGCCTTAATTTCTCTGCTGGTTCCCTTACTCTCCTTTGCTTTGAATTCTGTGAGACAATGATTTCAATTGATCATACCCTGATATGAAAAATCTCCTACGCTTTGTGGTGCCATTAATGTCTTTACCGATCCAGACATGAATGCTGCAAGTTTTTTTTTTTGAAATTCTCCTTGTCACATCAGGGCTCATATTGGCAAGACATTCCAAATCTCTGGCTGATCCACCTGTTCAATGTTCACCCATCTGCCAAGACGTCTTGCAGTTTCCCCGACATCACAAGTCTCCCCGATAGTTTCTTTCCTTTTGCTTTTTATATCGCCATGACTTTCACCGAAACAACTATCGCTCAGACTTAATGAATCGGGCCAACGGTTCTTTGCCTTACTTCGAAAGTACTTTGTCTCACTGAGATGTTTACTTTATGGACTTATGTCGCTGAGACCAAGCAATTTGTTCTGTCGACAGAATAATACTCGCTGTGATGTCTCTTAGATCTCCCCGCGGTGACATGTCTCACTGATACACCTCTTCTTCAACAAGACAATGAGCATTGTCTTATCGATACCCTTTATCTCCGCATGCTCAATTCTATTGGTGTAACCCAAGGGGTCAGTAAAACTTTTATGAACTCTTCTCGGCATCGTTTGTCTTACCGATTGAGTCCTCCTTTTGCTTTATCGGCAAGACCAATAGCACTTCGGCCAGTGTTTTAAAATCTCTCTCCGATGACCAAAGTCTCTCTGATAGAGTTTACTTTTCTCCAATCGACAAAAGGTAACTTAGCTTGATATGACCTTACACCGTCACGCCGATACCTTTTGTCTTGCCGATAAGTAATACAAATCCGCATTCTCCTAGTGTATAACTTTATCGGTATGACCCGTTTGATGTCTCGCCGATAAGATCACATCGGTAAGACATTTAAAACCTCTGGCCGATTCGCCTGTTCAATGTTCACCCATCTGCTAAGATGTCTTGCAGTTTCCCCGACATCACAAGTCTCCCCGATAGTTTCTTTCTTTATGCTTTTTTATTGCCATGACCTTCACCGAAAAAACTATCGCCCAGACTTAATGAATTGGGCCAACAGTTCTTCACCTTACTTCGAAAGCTTTTCGTCTCATTGAGATGATCACTTTATTGACTTATGTTGCCATGACCAAGTATTTGTTTTTCCGACAAAATGATACTCGCCGTGATGTCTCTCAGATCTCCCTGCGGTGACATGTCTCACCGATACGCTTTTTCTTCGGCAAGACCATGCGCATTGTCTTCTCGACACCCTTTATCTTCATATGCTCAATTCTGTCGGTGTAACCCAAGGGGTCGGTAAGAATTTCCGAATTCTCCTCGGCATCATTTGTCTCACCGAGTGAGTCCTCCCCTTGCTTTATCGGCAAGACTAATAACGCTATGGGCAGTGTTTTGAAATCTCTCTTTGATGACCAAAGTCTCTCCGATAGACTTTACGTTACTCCAATCGGCAAAAGGTAATTTAGCTTGATGTGACCTTACATCGTCATGCCGATACTTTTTCTCTTGCCGATAAGATATACAAACCCGCATTCTCTCTGTGTATAACTTGATCGGTGTGACCCTTCTGATGTCTTGCCGATACATTTAGGATATGTATATTATCATCGATGAGACCTGCATCAACTTATGTCGATATTTTCATATGTAAAGATTTTAATGTCAGATGAAATTTATGGGGTGTTATGGCACAATGTTAAATCGGATTTTGGTAAACTATGCTATGTGAGGATTTTTTTTGTCTGCATTATGAATCTTTTTTGGGAGACTAATAATCATGAAGAAATAATGAATTTGTCAAAATTTGATAGTTCCAACAGCATGAAGGTTTGATGTTTCATGACAGTACTAACATTTGAGTTATAATGATATATTTAGAGCTCATGGCTCTCCTTTGTATAAACATATCACAATTTTGAATAATATAATCAAGGGTTATGGCATTCATCTCACTGTTATGGTGTGTATGATTTCCATTTTTTCTTTAATTCAAAGAGTAAATTAAAATGCTTGGATGGATTCATAGATGGATATGTTTGTAAATGGATTTGATAAGAAGTATTGAGTTAGGATAGAAATTGGCATTTTTGTAATGCAATATTGTCAAAGATCTTATATGTTATGTGTTTGAACTTGTTATGGAAATCTAAATATTTGTGAATTCGACTCCCGAATAGTATATGGCACTGGCCTAAATCGTATGTGTTTGTAAGGTTCTGTGTCTGTTTGTCTTAGCTTAGAGCTTGTTGCCAAATTGCAAATTAAATGACTATCTTAAGTGGTGAAATGTCGTTGTAATCATCTCATGCTCCAAGTAGTTGATACTATTGATGCTTTTCTGTTGTTTAAATTGATATATCAAGCATATATATATTCAGTTTACCAATACACATTTGTTGTATTTGTGTGATGTGATTATTTGGTTCTTTCAAGTAAAGATTAAACCCTTATAGTCAATCACAGCAACTAAAGAGTATTAATTGGATCAATAAGAAGAATCACATAACTAGGATTGTCATTCTATCTCAAGTAGAGTTTGTCAATCATTTACTTGCACATTTATACAAGTTATAAATTACATCTATGTGCCAAAAACTTTGAATTATTGCCATCATAGATTACACTTTTATAGATCTTCATTAGACTCCATACACAAAACAAGGCAGTGGTCTCACGCTTTCATCTTTTGGTTTATCCATTTTATTTTTTACATTTGTTAACTGAACATATTCTAATATAATTCAAATATAATTAAAATTAAAAATATCATAAATTAATTATGTAACCACATAAGTCAAATATAATTCTATCAAGAAATTAATATCGAATAGATAATACAATCACATAACTCATACATTTCAATGTCATTGATCTTCTTCTTCATCCAACTCTTTGTCTGTATCATCCGATCCAAATTCAACATTGTAAGGATTGGTCATATCATCATCATCGTCATTGATATCAGTTTCGATAATATCATCATCCACATGGATATCATCTTCATGAACATTAACTCCTACATCATCATGATCTAGTTCCTCCTCTTCGACATCTTCGTCAGGCACATCATCAACTAACTGTTGATCCTGATCATCATCTACAACATCTTCTATTTCTTCAGTATCTTCTTCTTCCACCACATTATACTTTACCGGCCATCCTCTTGGATCATGTCTAACAACATATGACCAACCCACTTTACCTGGAACCTCTGAGTAAAATACCTGCTCACATTGGCTCGGAAGAACATAGGGCTCATTTCTAGCTTGCTCAAAATACCTTGTATTAACCATGGTAAATCCATTATCATGTTCAATAACAGTTCTCTCAGGATCATTTTCATTCAATCGTAGCCTGTACCATAGGATGATGAACAAAACTAATTTGAAGGACTTAAATTCACACTCAAGTATATCATTCAAAATCCCATAGTATTGATTTTCTGAGACTTCTGGATGTATGTCGCTTCTAGATGAAACATTAGTCACCTGGAAGACTGCAGTTATCCCAAAATCACAAGTTTTCTTTGTGTCATCCAACTTTTTGATTCAAAATTTACGACCATTGCACCACATAGCCTTGTGGTGTTTCACCTGCAGTATGTCAAACATGCAAAACTTATTGCAATATCGTCAGTTGATAAACATATTTATTCTTGGCCGAATGTATGCAAAGAAAAAAATCTCAACATATATATACATCAATATAATTCAAAATAATTAAATAATACGAGTGATTAATATATTTATACATACCTGTTTATCTCTTAAACCATATGCTAAATCAATTTCCCTTGGTGTAACATTGGAATCTCCATTACGATGAGCTTCTTTAACCAATGAAGCCACACCTTCCCATGTTAATGCGCGACTAGATTGTTGACATCGTTCAATCCATACCATCATCCAATCAAGATTGTTTGCAATGTACAAATGTAGTGCATCCCACTCTCGACCAACTGTATAAAAAAAAATTAAAATTCACAAACAACGTATAATTAGTTAATTACCACAGTATACGACCTTAATTTATAATTGATCAATATTGAAGATTAATAATTAAATAAGTACAATATACATGAAAACCAAATGTAAAATGTATTCTAATTAATCTCCATGACCATCTTATAATTACCTGACACTTTCCTCAATCTACCTTTCCCGATCAGGTACTCCCCTTCGAATTTGTTAATGGAGTTGGGATCCCAAATGTGATCTACATGGATCTTTGCTGCAAACTTAGGAAGATATTCAGTAATGTACACCATGGTCTGGTATACCATGTATCCCTCCACCATAGAACCCTCGGATGTGCTCTCTGTCTAACCAAAGCCTTCAAAAATTTCAAGTGCCTCTCAACCATCCACATTGACCTTGTGTGTACAGGTCCACACAACTCAATCTCCTCAACTTGGTGTATGAGGTAGTGTTCTTGTGCATTGAAAAATGTCGAAGGTAGACACTTTTACATTTCACACATTAGACGAGGAATTATTCTCTTCCAATAATTTATATCTAATTTATGGATTGCTTTAGATGACAACCATCTACAAGTGATTCAAGGCACACATATATTAATGAGATTTAACAAAAATATACAACGAATTGAACAAATATTGCTACTTACCTCATGTATTTTTCAAGATCATATATAACTTGCTTGACATTGTTGTCGAAGTTTTTTGCGAGAGATAGAGGTAGAACATACTGCAACAATTATAAAATGATTTTTTCATTAATATTTTTCCAAAAGTAGTAAACATAATACACTGAAAAGTACATGCAATATACAAATATATATATAATATACCAGAATAATTACCTTAATGAAGGTATGCCAATCATGCGCTTTCATCCCTGACCCAAATTCACCTTTCTTTGTTATGATATTGTTTATGTTTGCAGCAAATCCTATGAGAAATCGAATTTTTCGTATGACTTGTTTTATAGCATTGCTTTGCTACTTCGTTAATAACCAAGGAAGGGCACTTATATTAATTTGGTCTCCATCACTATTTAATTGAATGACATTTTTCATTGCATGACTGGCTTCCTAAATGTCACTACAAATTTTGACAATTTTTTCCTTGTCATGTCTTCCATTCAATATTTTCCATAACGCTTATTTCATATTCTTTCCAATATGCATTGTATCAAACAAATGCACAATTTGTAGCTACTCATAGTAGGGCAACCTACTAAATTGTCTAGGATAACTTTTCAGTCCCTGTGGAAGCCGACCATTAATGCCTTGATGACCTTCATGAAGCATATAAGTTAAACAAATTAACAACGACAATCATTGTCAATTACAGCATGAGTAAACACAACACAATATAAAAATATAAATTCAAAACATATCATAAATGATAGATAAACAATTTGATCTGATGTATAACCTTGACGATTAATTCTATTATATTCCAACTTCCATAGGCAAGGTGTCATTCTTCGTGGTTTTGATGTTGTCTCTTCTTTCCCATTTAAAAGATGTTTTTCACTAGTTCGATACTTATGATTTTTGTGGAGGAAGTGCCTATACTCATCAAACACCTGCTTTCCTAAACTTGTTGAACGACGAGATTTCATCTTTGGACCACAAATTGGACATGCAAATTTTCCCTTTGTTTGAAGACCTGCAAATCATATATAATTGGATTAAATATGTCAATTTTTATAATTATATATAATGAATAGATTATTTAAAAAACATGCATGATATCTACTTCATAAAATTAAATATCGTTAAAGTCATGCAGTCGAACGTTATAACATACCAGAAAAATGTGTTAGCCCTGGGGCATCATGAATTGTCCATACAAGCATTGCATGGAATTGAAATTGTCTTTGCCCTATTGGTCTAGATACGTCATACATAGTGACGCCATTCCATAACTTTAGTAACTTGTCGATAAGAGGCTCAATATATACATTCATATCTTTAACTTGGTACTTACCTAGTTGAATGAACATAAACATTACATAATTATTATAACTATTTTACTGCAATATATATAAATTCATGTACATGACTATTAAATGAAAAAACATATAAGTCATTATGCAACAAATAAGATAAATAAGATGCTACTACGTTAAAGAAAATTGATGTAAACAAATACCTGGAACAATCATTACATTATGTGCTCCCTCTTTATTGACATCCATGGAGGAATGTTATTGTTGATAACAAAAATAGGCCACACCAAGTAAATAGATCTCAGCTCTCCAAATGGATTGACACCGTCCGCTGCCAATGAAAGGTTGAGATTACGAGGTTCTTCTTTAAAGTGTGGCCATTTTTCCTCCATGTCTCTAAATACAGAACCATCCGCAGGCATTCGAAGAATCTCATCTCCACTTCTATTACGTGCATGGTAATCCATAAATTGCGCTAAGCTTTCACACCTAAATAATTGTTGCATACGTGGAATAATGGGAATATAATGAAGAACCTTGTGAGGCACCTTTTTTGTTAGTTGATCTGTTCGATATCTACTGATATGAAATTTTGGGCATTCTATTGCAAATTCATGTTGTTTATGATATATAATATGATCATTGGGACATGCATCTATTGCTTGATACTACATTCCAATATCTTTCATAATTCCAGATAAATCTCGGTATGAGCGAGGTAAAATATTTGATGGTGGTAACAAAAATTCACCAATCAATCTACAACAAAAAATAATTTCTTAATATAAAGAATATTAAAGGTACATACTTCATCCTTTATTTACTAGCAATGAACTAACAACAATTAAAATAGATGAAAAAAGATGACATATATGACATACCTTAACATCCGTGAGATTGCTATGTTGGATAAACCATTCATAACCTTCAAGTTCACCAGCAACAATATAGTAGAGAGAAGAGTTATTTGGGAGCCTTCATAAAGGGGCTCGTATGCCTTCTCAAGTATAGGTAAATCATGAACATCGTCAAAGTCATCTCGATCAACATGATCAGATGTGCCACTACATGTGTCATGGATCAATGTATTTGTACCATCATCTTCAATTGTGTTTTCTGGTGCATGATCATCTTCTTCCATAGGATCATTAACTTCATCTACGATATTCACAGCTCCATGTTCCTCCGCTTGCAAAACCACATTCTCTGGGCTGTGATAATTTTTATCGTGTGCCCTAGGGTGCCCCACCTTTATAATAATGACAGACACAAATAAACCATGATCATGATCAAGTGATTTTTTTTATATATATCAAATGTTAAAACAATATAAACATTTACAAATTCAATCAATATAAACACATATAACGAACAACTTACCAATGGATGATAATCATGCCCCCCTTCAACGTGACCATGCTACCTACAATGTTTCTCAACTGTTGTGATTAAAAGTCTTCTCGTCTTTAAGCCCTTGCAATTATTGCAAGGACACTAACATTTCCCATCACCCTTTCTTTTCAATATAGCCCACAATCTAGCAACTATCTCTTCATTTTGTTCTAGACTAATATTATCTGACATGATTTTTCTTTACCAAGCTTGAATATTTAGATCTTCAAAAAATATGAAACTCACACGTACTCCAATAATTTTTAATCATACACAGGTAACAAAATATAATAATTATGATATTTTACACCAAAAAAATTTGGCATGCAACCACCCTTGCAAAAGAGAAGATAGTCTGAAGTTAATGACCCCAAAAAACACTTTCAAATGCTAATTCCAGAAATTATTAAATTTTGATTTTACAATGATTTCCAACTGTTATACTCCTAAAATCAGAATATTGAACTTGCACAACAAAATCTGGAAATGAAATTCTCAAAATGCAGCTAATGGGCCTCGACAATTAAGGCTTACTCAAGACTTTGTGAAGTCACTGCAAGGTTTTCAGGCCTTACCTAATGATTTTAGCAGGAGGATTAAAGAGTTGGTAAAGAGTTTTGATGACTGGAGTGACACATATTTACCAGATATTGTAGATGCCCAAGGAAATGTTAGATCACTGCAACAATGACAGGACAGGGTAGATGAAATCATCAATGCACAAATCAAATTGATTTGTGATGAATCAGATTATGACATGCTGATGATAGTATGGATCATAGCAGCAAAATTTTTTTGGGGAAAAAATCGGCAAACAAAAAGTATAAGATTTTTTTTTTAAATCGCGAAAAAATCAGATTTTTAAAAAACATAAAAAATTGTAGAACAAGAGATAAAAACTTTTTTTTAAAAAAATTGAAAGCTATTTCCATAGCATAGAGATATAGAAAGCAAAATAAATAAAGAGTTTAACTAATGAATTGTAGAAAATAGATTTTTGAAATTTATATTCATATCGCTTATTACATTGTTTGCATTGCACATGTTTCAAACTCAAAGCATTACTTCACATTGCATAACTAATAACTAGATGCTGATAGATGAAAAAAATTCAATTACAATATAGTTTTTTACAAAGTCAACCTAAGAAATTATGCAATTACTTCACATTGCATAACTAATAACTAGGAGTAGCTACCAATTGCAATAGCTTGTCATGGCATTCCATGAGACCACATTTCTTTGAGGTATTTTTTCGAATAGTTCATTGCCTTGTCTATGCTTCGAAATTTTCATACATGTCTACCAAAGAATTTTATCAAATAGTTCATTGCCTTGCAGCTATGGCTAAAAGCCTAAAAATAGGTGCTTTCAAACAAGCTACGGATGCCTGGAAAAAATCTATCAAAGCATAATAGTAAGCAATAGCATAGACAAGGTAGTGAACTGTTTGAAAAAATGCCTCAAAGAAATGTGGTCTCATGGTGATGTAAAGCCATGATGAATGCCTATGGCCATGGATTTTCATGGCATTCCATCACCATGAGAACAAATTTCTTTGAGGCATCTTTTCCAACAATTCACCGCCTTGTGTATGGTACAACATTTTTCATACATATCTACCAAAGCATTTTATCAAATAGTTCACTACCTTGCTGCTATGGCTAAAAGCCTAAAACAAGTGCTTTTGAACAAGCTATGGATGCTTGCAAAAAATCTACCAAAGCATAATAGTAAGCAATATCATAGACAAGACAGTGAACTGTTTGAAAAAATGCCTCAGTTAACAGCCCAGCGGTTATGGTTATAACAAATTTTGGCTATGTCTTGGTGGCAGTTTTGGTGCAAGTTTTCAAAGTTTGGAAAATGCAACGGTTATTCTCTAGTGGACGGGATGAACAAGAAGATTCTCCAGAGACTCAGCTATTGTAACCAATTTTTGAAATGTCATAAGGCAGTCCAAGTGACCAGTGACAGGTGTATTTCTGGTCCGATGCTTGTTGCTCCTTCATTTTCCCTATAAGAAGGATTTCAGGACCAGAAATACGGGTTAGCAAGTTAGATATCTTTAGGTCAAGTCTAATTGAAGTTGTAGAGTGAATTTGTAAAGAGCCTGATATTATAGTGAAGATACTATTCTTAGGTTTGGTGTCATTCTGTTGTAGGTTTTAGTTTCATGGGTACTTAATTTTCAAGATAGTACTAGAATCTGAATGAAAATTACTCATTTCAAGGTCATGTATCTCCATTGTATGAATATATTATTATCTTGAATAAAATGATCAAGGGTTATTTTGTTCATCTCACTATTATGGTGTGTGTAATTCTCATTTTGGCTTTAATTCAAGGAATTAATTAAAATGCTTGAGTGAGGTTATAGGTGACTATGTTCATATAAGGATTTGATAAGTAGTATTGGGTTAGAATATAGATTGATGGTATTATAAGGCAGTATTATCTGAGATTTTATATGCTATGTGTCTAGAAGATAAAATTGGTTACAATAAAAAAACAACCAACACCTTTGATATTATCTAGCTATGGCTCCCAAATCTATTGCAAATTGATCATTAGGGTTAAAATTGAAAACTTGCAAATATAATCTTTGTCCAAATCCATCAAGAATTTTCCATCAGTTATAAACAATTCCCTTATAAAGAATTTGTGAAGCCAGGTCTAAAATATGGAAATGAAATTCTAAAAATGCACAAGACTAAAAATGAAATCTGATGAGATGTTGCTTTAAAATATGATTTTCAAACCTGGAAGTACAAATCTGACTTCACAAATGAATTCTGGAAAAAGAAAATGACTACCCTCAACTTGGCGATATCTTCTTGAGTTTCTTCTGATTTTCCCCAAGAAAACTGTCAAGCAAAACACTGTCACAATAAATAGTTCACAGGTTAAATTTTGATTTCAATTTATGCCCGCCATAATTTAACTTTGCAGGTTGAAACATAGACGAAAAAACGATTCGTCGAAATTCCGACGAACGTCGGGGTAAAAATTAAAAAAGAATGAAAATTCGCACAAGTGCCCGACGATACATCTGATTATATAGCTTTCGTCAGAAATTGGGGTCAAATGAGTTAGTGGTTGTTCATAAGTATCTTTATAAAGTTTATGCACATACTAGAATTCTTCAGTTATCACATTCTCTACATAGACGAGATCAATTAATATCCCATTAGTAGGCTTGTCATTGATTCTTTCGACAATGTAAAGAGAACCATCGGGTGCATGATTAAGTATGTCATTTTGTGAGAAATTAATGTCAAAGGACATATTGGTTAGGCCCTTACGAGGTTGAACTTCAATGGTTCCAATCATATGATCTATAGGATTTTCCTCATTATTATTCATGTTGTTATCATTTGTGTCAACATTCATCACATCATTCTTGTTTTCACTAGCTTTGACAAAGAATACGTTATGATTTGGCATAGGGTTGGTAAAGATTTGCAAACTTTGGTTAGGAGGGGAAACAAAATTATTACCTTGATCATTAACACCACGAATTTGAATGTGATTAGAATCAATGAGGTCTTGCACAATATGTTTAAAATTATTACAATGTTTTGTATGATGTCCATTTTATCGGTGATAATGGAAAAAGGCATTTTGTCTATAGTTTGGAGGTAGAGGCTTAGTAGGATCAGGAGCTCTAATAAGAGGTACAAAAATTAAGTTCTTGTTTAAAATTTGCAACATGATAGAATGAAGGGTATTAGGTAGAGGGGTAAATTGTCTATTCCTCTCCCCAAATGTATATAGATTTTTTGTCTTTATAGCAACCACTTGGGTGTCAACATAATGATTGGCAATTAGTCTGAGGCATGGATTCAGATTTTTCAAGACAGTTAGAGGTAGTTTTTGCTTCACGACTACTGATCAAATTTCGGTAATAAAAAATCCTTGTACACAATTGTGTGAAAGAAGGAAATTTCATCATCCTGAACCACCAAAAAGAATGTGTATACTAAAAAGGGAAAAATGATTCCCCTTTACTAGGGCCTTGGGGTTTTTCACCTAGGAGCACTTGGTTTAGGAATGACACTCTTTCACCTTAGTGATAGGATCTTTTTGGTGATTGTATTCAAAGGGTATGGATTGGATAAGGTTGTGTTGTGTGTGAGAGGTGTGACTAAATGCTGAAATGGGATGAAATTAAACTAACTATGAAATGTAAATGAAAGAAAATGTAAACTATGTGCAAGCTAAGCTAAATGACCTAAATAGATGCAAACTAAAAGGAAACTGGAAAGTATAGAGATTGTGCACTTGAAAATGTAAAGTGATAGAATAGGAGCTTTGGAATGTTCTAAAATCTGTCAGAAATCAGCATAGGGACACTTACGCTAGAATGGGTGACCTAGTCCTTATGCTGAGAAACGTTTCTAGATTGGGTTTCAGGAAAAAGGGTATCCAAAAATGTCAAAAGCCTTTTTTAGGCCTGGTACAGGGACAAGGTCACCAATGATGGTGACCTAGTCCTCTTGATACTTCCAGGAGATTTAGGGTCTAATTCTGTGGGTCCCCACTTGCACTTTCCTTTTCTGTAGATGCTCATGTTTAAATCTTCAGAAAACAACCTGCAAGTTATCCTTTTGCTCCACATAGGGTTTGATGACTTGAGTTGACTTGAATGGAATGATGATACCCTTTTCAATGCTTTATTCCTTGCCAAATCTGCATACAACCTGTAAAAAACATGTAAGGACAAAGAAAATGTTAGGGTTAGAGATTAGGGGTTTGCCTTAGTCAAACCCCTTTGATGATAACTAAACCCAAATGAGAAACAAAGAAAGGAAAGATGATTGAATGATGAACCAATGTAAACACTCACCAAATCCTTTATTGTTGAAGTCTGCAACATGCAAGAACCTCCAATGGAGGTTGCTTGAAATGCCTTTGTGCTTGAGTTCTTGCTTGGGAAGCTTGAGTGCAAGAGTGCTTGTGAAGATGAAGAATGATCTTAGGGGGGGGTGAAATGACGATGAAAACCCTAATTTATACAAGATATGCCCTAATTTTATGAAAATATCACTTGATAGGCCGACACTAGGGTTTTGGAGGAAAATTCCCATTAGGTTTTTGTTTTAATTTTGAATTTTATGCCTAAAGGGACTAGGTCGCCCAAGGTGGCGACCTAGTCCACTTGGGAAAATTCAAGTGGTGGTTAGGAATAAAAAGGTGTTAAATGATGTTTATCAGACTTGCCTCCTGAAATAGACTTAAGTTGGGCCTAAAATTATATCAAGGGATCAATTTAACATTAAAAAGGGTTGAATTAGTGATTATAAGCCTAGGAAAGTGTGAAAATACATTAAAACACTTTGGCACAAGGCTTGGAAAGGGGTAAAAAGGGGTTATTTAGGTGAATTATGTTGAAAGGGTCTTAGAAAAGTGGAAAGATTTATTACAACACTTCACAACACCTTTGTAAAACACTATTAGATTGTTGTTGATTTGCAAGCATTCAAGACTAAATCAAGGCAAAACAAGGCCAAAGTCCAAGGGAAAAGGCCAAAATGAGTGAAAAAGTGTCAAAGGCTACACTTTTTGGCGACACACATCCCAATATTATCTTGAAGCTTATTTTGAAAATTGTCAATGAACATTCGTTGAAGATCAAGATCGAGAATCCTAATGTTGATTTGTGAGTAAAGCAATTGATAACGAGTGATAAAGTTAGTGACCTTTTCATCATCCTTTTGCTTACATTTCATTAAATCTACTAAGGCCCTCTTAGGATCCATGTGCACTTGGAAATGATTAAGAAAGGCATCAACAAGTTCATTGAATGAACATATTGAGTTATTTAGTAAGGAACAAAATCATTCCAAGGTAGTGTCTTTCAAGGATATAGGAAAGAGTTTAGACAAGAGTTTATCCTCAAAAATGAAGTCACTACATAAGGTTGTGTATGTGGAAACATTGCTAACATGAATTTGTTTCCCACCATATTTCTCAAATATAGGAATCTCTATACCTTGTAAGGGGATATGTCATTGTGAAGGTTGGTCATTTTGATTTTGATTCAATGCAGAAATTTGTTGGTTGAGGGATGAAACACTTTGTAGGAGTTGGTTAAGGATGTGAGATGGAGGTGAATAGGGTGGAGGTGTTGAAGTGTATGTTATTGATGTAATGAAATGGAGGTTCACCAAATATATACCTATTTTCCTTTATTTCATTAGGAAATGAGATACACACAAAGAATTGACTTTCAACCCTTAGGTGAGTCAACCCAATGAGGCAATCTACTATTTTTCTTATAATTGAGGATGGGGGTATTAGCTTGAACAAAAAATTTGGGAGAGAAACTAAAAATATAAAATCTACTTAATTATGCTCATTCAAACTTGAAACAACAATTTAAAGCTCAATACTAATAGAAACAACAAACTTTTTGCAGATCTGAGAAGAGTAAGACATTATGTACCAATAACCAAAATTTAGTTTTGGGAGGCAAATTGGGACTCATTTTCCCATGGGAAAATGGGTCTCCACTCAGGGTTTTCAACCAACTTTCGGGAGCCTCTAATGTCAATCTATAGCTTTTGTTTGACCTGGGTTTTAGTGTTGGAAAGTCAAAAATCAGATCTGTAGGCGAGTTTTCGTGATTTGATGACAACTTTGATGACTTTTGCAACTTTTGCAACTTTTCCAATCTTTCTCTTGAAGAGATCTCCAATACTTCTTCAACCTAATATCTACAACACAAACACAGGAGGGAAAAATTGTTTATTTTTGGTGAATGGGGGCTTGCCTTGGTCGAACCCTGTTTGGGTAATTAAACCATGAATAGAAATAATGAAATGTGAAAGGAATTATGAATGAAAAATGATATATTGCAACTCACCAAAACCTTGAATACACCTTTGGAAGTCTACAATATTGATCTTGATCTTGCATGAAATGGATTCAATGGATGTGGATCTTGATACTTGAAATATGACTTGAATGCTTGCTTGAATCTCTGAAACCTACATCACAATGTTAGCTCCAAAAAAATGCACGATGTTTAAGACTTTGAAATGATGCTTGAGATATTGATTGGTGAAATAAATAACTTATAAATATGCTCTTGAATGCCCTTGATCATAAAATTTTCTATACTTTTTCCAACTTGAATTTTCTAGGATTGCTTTTTGAAAAACTTCTAGGCCTAATTTGATAAAATAACCTTGTATTTATAGGTATGTATCCTTAATTTCCCAAAACTTAAAAATTACAAGCCAACATTAAAATTTGACTTTAGAGACTACAATACCACCAAAAATATAATTTAAATTTAGGTTCAAAGGCCTAGGGTGGACCCATTCACCCATGGGAAAATGGGTCCTAGGTCCCTATTCCTAGAACACACATTGTTCGAGGTAAAATGTTATGTGTTGGTATTAATTATTGTCGAGTTTCCCATAATTTAGAAAATGTAATTTATTAGGCTTGTATATGTAAAATAGGGCTTATTAAGTCATAATTAAGTCCATTTAAATTAAGAGGGCCCAAACACAGTGTGAAAATGTAAAGGAATACATTTTTCTACACTACATATAGCCCCCACTTTAGTGAGAGGATGGGCACAAACACAAAATCACACTAAAGAAGACAAATGTGCACCAAGAAGGGGTCCAAGTGTAAAAATGTTAGTGAGATAGGATGACAAAGATCAAGGAGGTTTCCAAGCCCCTAGGATTAAGATCCCATGGAAAACCAACATAAGACAAAGGAACACACACAAGATGTATGATATGAAGCAACATGACAAGATACACAAACATACAATGTCAAAAACTAAAAGAAAGAAAAAGAAAAAGGGGTGGATAAAGCCTCGACTATTTTTCCAAATTGATGTGGATCAAGCCTTAGCTATTTGTCCAAAAAATATCTACAAGTGAACCCTGTTGTCCACTATGCAAACAACAATACTCTCACACGAGCTAGTGAAATCCACTATCCACTAGGTGAGCCCTCAGAAAGTGTTCAATGAGAGAGTCTTATTAGGCTCCCATTGAACTAACCATACCAAAGTCATACCTCCTGATAAATTTGATAAGAAACCACACAATATAAACTTCAAACTTCATAAGTCTCAGCAAGTTGCGTTATGCTAAGCACTTATGAACACACATGGCCCTACTAGAAAGCAAGGTGTATTATCCTTGGTGGCCTTGAAAAAGGTTATAACTTTGAGCTTCATAAGGCTAGAAAGTTGTGTTATGCTAAGCACTCATAAAAAAAATGCAAATAGGATATTCAAAGGGGTTTTTCTTAGTTCATGTAAGGTCTCCTCATAGGGAACAACATGCCTAATGTCTCCAAGAGAGGACAAGTTGAGGATAAAAGATTCACAACTTAAGGAATGCAATGCATGGAATCACCACTAAGAGGATTAACATATGCTCAAAAATATTGCAATCTTGAAGGAAATATAACCTAATGACACCACCAAGAAGAAGACACATCACATGAAGTAAGAAGACCGCACTATGAAATGTGAATTATAGTAAAAAATACCAATATATGCCCCCACTTTAAAGAAATTTCTAAACAACATGTTGTGGGAAATTAATTGAAAGTAGGAAATGATAGATGCTAAACAATAAATAATACATGAGAGCTTATTTGGGAGGCCCTCTAGAAATCATATGTTTCCAAATGAAGCTACATCATGAAAATGGGTTGCCCACAAATGAAATCCCAAAATAACACATAAGGGATCCATGGATTTGGGGTCAACATATGTCTTTGCTACAATGTTATTATAGAGTTCGAAAATATCATCATTCCCCAAATACTCATAGAAGAGGAAGAAAGACACATAGAGAGCGAAAACAAATAGAATATTTTTGGTCAACATGGAAGAGATTTAAATGTATCGACGCCTTGTATCATCACCAAAAGGAAAACACAAGACAAGAGAAAAGATAAATCTTTATGACATATAGAATAATTTAGGTACAAATAGAGGAATGAACATAAAGACATGTCAAACAAAATGATATGAGGGATAACATTATGCACATGCAATCACACGAAAAGAACATGAAAAGAAGACAAATAAAAGACTAGTAGAGCACAACACTTTTGGGAATCTATTGATTTCCTTATGATTGAGGATGGGGGTATTAGCTTGAAAAACACTTTTGGGAGAGAAAATAAATATTAAAAATCTACTCAATTATGCTCATTCAAACTTGAAACAACAATTTAAAGCTCAATACTAATAGAAACAAGAAACTTTTTGCAGATCTAATCTGAGTAAGACATTGTGTACTAGTCACCAAAAGATCGTTTTGGGAGGAAAACTGGGACTCAAATGCCCATGGGTGAATGGGTCTTTACTGAAGGTTTTCAACCAAATTTCAGGAGCCTTTGATGTTAATTTGAAGCTTTTGTTTGATTTGGGTTTTGGTGTTGAAAAATCGGAAATCAAATCTATAGATGAGTTTCCTTGATTTGATGACAACTTTGAGGACTTTTAAAAATTTGACAACTCCAATCTTTCTCTTGAAGAGATCTCCAATCCTTCTTCAACCTAAGATCTGCAACAAAAACACAAGAGGGGAATTTTATTTTATTTGGTGAATGGGGGTTTGCCTTGGTCAAACCCCATTTGGGTAATTAAACCGTGAATTGAAATAATGAAATGTGAAAGGAATGATGAATGAACAATGTTATGTTGTAACTCAGCAAACCCTTGAATACACCTTTGGAATTCTGCAATATTGGTCTTGATCTTGCATGAAATGGATTCAATGGATGTGGATCTTGATACTTGAAATATGTCTTGAATGCTTACTTGAATCTTTGAAACCTACATCACAATGTTAGCTCCAAAAACATGCATGATGCTTGAGATCTTGATTGCTGCGATAAATCATTGATAAATCTACTCTTGAATGCCATCGATCATAAACGTTTCTATACTTTTTCAAACTTGGATTTTCTAGGATTGTTTTTTGAAAAAATTCTAGGCTTGATTTGATAAAATAATCTTGTATTTATAGGTATGTATCCTTAATTTCCCGAAACTTAAACATTACAAGCCGACATTAAAATTTGAATTTAGATACATTAAAATACCACCAAAACATAATTTAAATTTAGGTTCAAAGGCCTACGGTGGACCAATTCTCTCATGGGAAAATGGGTCCCAAGTCCCTATTCCTAGAACACACATTACTCAAGGTAAAGTGTTGTGTGTTGGCATTAATTATTGTTGGCTCTTCCCTAATTCAAAAAATGTAATTTATTAGGCATTTAGATGTCAAATAAGGCTTATTAAGGCATAATTAAATCCATTTAAATTAAGAGGGCCCAAACAAAGTGTGAAAATGTAAAGGAGTACATTTTTCTACACTACATATAGCCCCCACTTTAGTGAGAGGATGAGTGCAAGTGCAAACTCACACTTAAGAAGACAAATATGCACAAAGAAGGGGTCCAAGTGTACAAATGTTAGTTACATAGGATGAAAAATATCAAGGAGGTTTCCAATCCCCTAGGATCAAGATCCCATGAAAAACCAACATAAGACAAAGGAACACAAGCAAGATGTATGATATGAAGCAGCATGAAAACATACACAAACATACAATGTTAAAGACTAAAAGAAAGAAAAAGAAAAAGGGGTGGATCAAGCCTTGACTGTTTGTCCAACTTGATGTGGATAAAGCCTTAGCTATTTTTCCAAAAAATATTTACAAGTGAAACTCGTTGTCCACTATGCAAACAACAATGTGCTCACACGGGCTAGTGAAATCCACTGTCCACTAGGTGGGCCCCCAAAAAGTAGCCAATGAGAGAGTCTTATTACGCTCCCATTGAACTAACCATACAAAAGTCATACCTCCTGATAAATTTGATAAGGAACCACACAATATGAACTTTGACCTTCATAAGTCTCAACAAGTTGAGTTATGCTAAGCACTTATGAACAAACACAACCCTATTGGCAAGCAAGGTGTGTTATGCTTGGTGGTCATGAAAAAGGTTATAACTTTGAGCTTCATAAGGCTAGAAAGTTGTGTTATTCTAAGCACTCATACAAAAATGCAAATAGAATATTCAAAGGTGTTTTTCTTAGTTCATGTAAGGTCTCTTGTTGGGGAACATCATGCCTAATGTCTATAAGAGAGGACAAGTTGAGGATAAAAGATTCACTACTTAAGGAATGCAATGTATAGAATCACCACTAAGAGGAATATCATATGCTCAAAAAGATCATAATCTTGAAGGACATCAAACCCAATGACACCACCAAGAATAAGATACATCGCATGAAGTAAGAAGAACACACTATGAAACATGAATTATAGTAAAAAATGCCAAAATGATAATGCCAATGTATGCCACCACTTTAAAGAAATTGCTAAACACCATGCTATGAGAAATTACTTTTAAAGTAGGAAATGATAGATGCTAAACAATAAATAAGACACGAGAGCTTAATTGGGAAGGCTTGTGCCAAGCATATGTTTCCAAAAGAAGCTACATCATGAAAATAGGTTGCCCGCAATGAAATCCCAAAATAACACATAGGTGATCCACGGATTTGGGGTCAGCGTATGTCTTTGCTACAATGTTATTATAGAGTTCAAAAATGTCATCATTCCCCAAATACTCATAGAACAGGAAGAATAACACATAGAGAGTGAAAACAAAGAAAAGATTTTGGGTCAACATGGAAGAGACTTAAATGTCTGGACACCTTGCATCATCCCCAAAAGGAAAACACAAGACAATAGAAAAGATAAAGTGTTACGACATATAGAATAATGTGGGTATAAATAGAGGAATGAACATAAAGACATGTCAAACAAAACAATATGGGGAATCACATTATGCACACGCAATCAAAAAAAGAACATGAAAAGAAGACAAACAAAAGACTAGTAGAGCACAACACTTTTGGGAATCTATTGATTTCCTTATGATTGAGGATAGGGGTATTAGCCTGAACAACACTTTTGGGAGAGAAACTAAAAAAAGAGAATATACTCAATTATGCTCATTCAAACTTGAAATAAAAATTTAAAGCTCAATACTAATAGAAACAACAAACTTTCCATAGATATGAAAAGAGTAAGACATTATGTACCAGTCACCAAAATGTAGTTTTGAGAGGAAAACTGGGATTCATTCACCCATGGGTGAATGGGTCTCTACTCAAGGTTTTCAACCAACTTTTAGGAGCCTCTGATGTCAATATGTAGCTTTTGTTTGATCTGGGTTTTATTGTTGA
>CM021103.1:475987208-476047834 GCA_007115665.2 Sequoiadendron giganteum | reverse complement strand
ATTTCCATTGTAGACCACATGTTGGAACCAATCTTCAGTAGCCTTGGTCCAACTCTTTCTCTCTTCCAGTGTGTTGATGTGTTCTTCTAATAGCAACAATGGGATAGCTGAAAATGTGGTAAGGAGATCCTCGGTTGAAGACCATTGTTGAATATATGTTGTTAGATTTTCCACCTGTTCCTTTAGCTCCTTTTTGGAGGTCTTATCTTTATTCATTTGATGCATAATGGTAGCGACAGACCCCTGAAGATGGTCAATTTTTTGTTCTCTTGTTGCGATCCCCAGATCAATGGTAGAAATGTTATAGCTGACTCCTTCCTCACCCATCATTGGGGTGGAAATTTGTACATTTTTGTATCTGACTACATCCATAGTCAACTGAGATATGACCTTTGGTTTCTTTTTCTTCTTTGTGCTGATTTAGGCTTGAGCCAAGATGGCTTCCAGCCTTGCCTTTGGATCTGCTGGAGTCAAGGTCTTCTTTTCTAGTTGTTTTTCAAGCCACTCGAGCATCTGAGTTTCCCCTTTCGATGATTCGTGATCACCTTCCTCTTCATGGGAGTGTTGGAATTGCAATGTCTTTTCACCCAAGGTTTCGTATTCTATCTTTTCCCCCTCTTCTTCATTTGAATCCTGAATGAATACACTTACCTTCTTTGGGGACTTAGTAGCTACATGCTCCTTGGGGCTGTCCTCTTTTTCAAGATTTTTCTCTGCTTCTTCTTCTTCATTCCCATGCTCTTCATAGTGTTCTATCTCTGGGATTTTTCTCATTTCAGCCCCTTCAGGCTTTTCTTCTTCTTTCTTTTCTTCCTCTCCTTCTTCTTGTTCTTCCGAAGGAGGCATCTCTTCATTGCAGATGGGGCCTTGGTCTTTCTCCCCTATTGGAGGTTCGACGTCCTCCATTTTTGTATCAATACCTTTTTCTTCAGCAGTGGGCTACTTTTCAGTCTCTTCCCCAACATCCTTGAGTTGGTGAGCAAACTCTTCCTCGAGGTCGAGATCAAAAGTATCCACAATGTACTTTGGTTCTTCATCATCTTCCTTGGAGGATTGTACTTACTCTTGTTCATGGATGACTTCATCAATCACAAGATGCTAATGCGGAGGATGCTCATGGTAATCATCCGCTTCTTCCTCCAATTTATTGGCTACTTCCTTTTGCTTCCTATCCAATTCTTCAAAAATCTACATTGTTGCTTCCATCGTGGGTGGCTTAGTAGAAGGAGGATGGATAGGGAGACTAGTTATGGCATGAGCTAAGGAAGCTTGCACTACAAGATTCACAAACATTTCGGAAAGCTTTGAAGGCATATTCTGCATGTAATTGGTGAAAGCTTTTGGGAGGATGAGTGTGGGGATTTTTTTTGCCATAGTGGCAGGTGAAAGAAATAATGACGGAGGCATGAATGACAAAGAGAGCAAGGAAGTAGTGGCAGATGAGGAATCCATAGTCATAACTTGAGCCACAGGAGAAGTGGAGGCAAGGTGGACTGAAATTTCCATCCCGAGCAGAGAGGTGGAAACCACTGCTTGTGAAATAGGTGGGGGAGTAATAGTGGTAGCAATTGTTGCAGTCGGGACGACAAGTGTAACAGGTGGGGACCTTGGTTGTTCTTCTCCTTCGTGGAGTGGATCCTCCTAAATAGTGGGCATCCCTGTGAAACTGCCTGATTTCTTTGATCTTTTCGAAGTTCCAACTTCTGAAGCCTTCCATGAAGACTCGTTAGATTTAGGTTAATGCTCAGAAGCTTCCTTTATCTTCTTGGATCATGTGTTTGGGGAAGATTCTAAAGTCTCTCCTATTGAGGCAACATTAGAGGCACTGTCAATCTTGCCTTCAATTCACCCTTCGAATTCCCTGTATGTCAAGGTCACTCCTTGTTGCGTTAATCGGGCAATTTTCCCATCAATCCATTGTCTTGATCTTACCTCAATAGGCTTTGTCAGTATATTGAGGTCATTAAACTCCTCCTTGTTCCAAATGATCAATGGCAGCAACAAGTTGGCAACAACGTGATATCTAGGATCCACCACCTTGCTTTCTTCTTCAACCACTTGCTCTGGTACTAGGAACAGTTTAACTACCTTGACAAAGTAGGCTGTCATGTGCATGTATTTCTGCATACACACCTCTTTTTCATCTTTTCAATTGGCCCAAAAGTCTTCAACATTATGTAGGTGGGCGTACTCTAATCCAACCATTTTATTGAGTTTTCCATATGGATCCATACGTGGTTGAGTATGTGGAACTTCAAGTTATATTCATTTAGCTCCTTGTCTGAATATTCTGCACATTAGGATGTGTGGAGCTCATATATTCCTTGGCCAAAGGAGAGGAGATAAGGAATCCCTGCTCTATGCTTATCGCTCAAAAGGGTGTGTGCTCGTTGCAACTATCGTGAGAGTTTAAGCAATATTAACCGATCATTTGGGTACCGGGGCAACTTATATGGTTTGTTAGAGAAACCCTCGGCTCAGATGTAAGTGAACTTTGGAAACTATATAAAGAAGAAGCCGAAGTGGTGAATGAAGGTATTGGTACTATGTGGGATTCTCCTTTAAGGGTCACCCCGAAGCATTTTGATGATGTGGCCTATGAAGGCATTGTTAACTCTGTAGTAGTCCCTCTTGAAAATTTTTTATTGGGGTTGAGGGTACTTGTCATACACCTTTAGTATCCTTTCTAGAGTTGGATTTGGCACCACAAATAATCCCCTATATTGGGCATGGTCAACAAGCAAGTAGACTAGGTATGATGCCATGTAGAACTTTGAATTTTTCTTCACTACCACAAACTGCTCATGCAAGTAGTCACCAATCATTCTAGCTTAATAAAAATAGGTGTCTCCTCAGATGATCTCCTCAATGAAATAGAACATCAAGTCCTGAAAGAAAGCCACAGTCAGAAGACCCATAACTCTGCTCAGAAGAGTTACTAAGTCATGGTAATCTTTGTAAAAGTCACTTCAGAAGAGCTCTTGGGGTACTTTATTAGCATTGCCCCTCTTGTCCTTTAGCCAGTATTGATTGATTAATTTCTTACACTTGAGGGGATCAGCATCCCACATTTGTTTACGATAGTCTTTAGATGTTTGATCCATCTCGCTGAAGGTAGGGATACGAAAGGTCCTCCCTATTGACTTGGTGGACAGGTTAGCCAATGCATTTCCATCTCTGTCCACTATTTTCTTGGTCTCTTCTTGGTATGCCTCCCTATAGGCCATTACAAGTTCAGGAGCTATGAGATCCAGTGGGAATCCTATGGCCTTAGCCAAACCACTACTTCAAATTCTTTTGACATTTTCTGTTGTAGGGTGGAGTCTAACCCTCTGTTTGAATTCATCAATATCAATGTGTCCCAGATTGGCATCTGAGATCTCCTTCTAATCTATGGTGACCTTTGAGTTGAGGGGTTCCCCTTGGAACTTGTATCTCATTTGGTACTTATCCTCTTCGCCTCTATATGATTTGGTGATCTTCTTCCCTTTGTCTTTCTTTGCGGCCACCCCCAAGGATCCGACAACTAGTTCCATATATCTTGCAACCAAAGGAGTAGTAAATGATTTGAGAATAATAATACGAGAAATGTTAGCCAAAATATTGCAAAACAGTGTTAGATCAGACAATTCATGCTTTAAAGATCATAAAATCCTCTAAAAAAATCATCTTATGTCCTTCCTTTGGAGGAAATTGGGCAATGCGGGCCTAAGGGTGCAGACTTCCTTGGGCTGGCAGTTGTTTTGGAGGTTCTTCCATTAAAATGGTGCTGGCAGGGTGATATTCCGTAGATTGAGTCCCACAACACGGGACTTGTGGGGTCAGAGGATGGCGATCATTTTGTGCTTGGACTTTAAGGGTGCGAGTCAGAGGATGCGAGCGGACGCCAAGTGTTGTCCATTCAAAATGGCATCGATAGGATGAAAGTCTGACATGGGAGGCCTACATGGTCGGGTCCATAGGAGATGAAGGCATTGGTCATCAATTAGTTTGATTTCACTTTGATGTTTTGGTGGCAAGGGGAGTGAAAGACTCCATAGCTTGGGGAGATGAATGAAATTGTTGTTTAGGAGCGGCATGAAATGGATGGCCTGATGTTTCGACAAGGGGAGTGGCGAACTCCATAGCATGGGGAGACGAAGGAACTTTTTCATTTAGGAGTGGCATGAAATGGACGGCGGGCCGCAAAGGGCAGCCCACAAGTGAGGACCCACGAGAGCAAAGGACTTAGTCAATTTTTGAAACGCACAATGGATGGCCATGAAGACCTCAAAACCCAAGACATGAAAGGATGACACATGATGGCCATCGAGTGACAACAGTGATAGGATGACATCTCACATGCCTAGGTCCACAAAAGGGATATGCACATTGATTTCACTATCTGAAGGAGGCGGATGACAAATAGGGGTGTGGGGTCTAGCAAGCGGAAAGGCGCAATTTGAAGGTCATCTAGAATGACAAAACCTAAGCGGAAGTCCACGATCGAAAGTCCACAAGGCTTGACCCACACTATGCCAGGACTTAGTCTTTTCGTGAACTCTGAGCTTGAGTGGTGCTTGTAGCTACAGGACCCAATGATCAGAGAGATGTGCTTGGACGACCGTCTAGAATGGGGAAACTTGGATGGAGTCCCAAAAATAGAGGTCCATGGGGCTTAGTCTACATTGTTGATGAATTTGGTGGGGGGACGACATCAAACGGTCATTCAGAATGGCAGGGAAGCAATGACCATCCCCAAACAAAGTTCTGCGATCGTGGGCTTGAGGGGGTAGGTGGATCAGTTTGGACTCGTGAACTTTGCAAGTTTGTCTTGAGTGGCGGTTGTAAGGGCGGGGCCCAATAGGCAAAACGATGGGTCATGTAGGCCATTTTGAAATGGTGGATCCCCTAAACATTTCTCAGGAAAAATTTCATGCTACCAAATCCGCGTGGGTCGAAGGACGCACTTTTTGAGCTTGTGAAACTTTAAGGTTCAACAACGACCAAGAGGAGGGAGCATCTCGCGGACGCAGGCCCGACATGGTCAAGAGCCATTTTTTAAAGTTAGTGGTTTGCGTGGGAAAGGAACGACGATGGGGGTGATGCGGGCCCGAAGGGAAAAATCATTTCACGCAAGAACAACGGCGAGGGCAATCAGTTTTGCATGTGACCGAATCATTTTTTTCTAAGGTTTCTCCAAGTTCTAATTTATGGGTTTTATAGGGAGGCCGTTTATCTATCGAATCTCACTACTTTTCCAAAAAATAGTTAACCATTTTAAATTTTAGGGAAAAGAGACATATGGTGAAGGTGACAATGGACTTACCTTGAGATCCTGCAAGGCTAACAATGAATTATCCTTTGATTGCAGCTTGAATTGGCGAACAGATGTTGTAGGCACGACAGAGGCGAGGGTTGGAGCTCTGAAACTTCTCTCTGCAAAGGAATGTTTTAAAAATGACAGGTCGGGTAGGAGTATTTATAGAAAATATGGAATTTAATTCCCTCATTAAATGCAGGTACAATGATGCAAAAATTTGGTGACCAGTCATTTCAAAAATGACTCTCGGGATAGTGGGGTCCATTGAGCAGATGGTAATCAGGCGCTAGCCATTTGAAATGACCATTGGAAAGAAAGGGAAAATCAGACTGTGGGTCTCATGAGGTGAGAGGTAGCTGAGAGACAACCATTCAAAATGGTGGTTGTAGGAGGAAAACCTGTAGACGGCGGCCTGCATGGGATGGAGGAAACTAGTTTAAAACTTTGAAGGAAAACAACCAAGGAAATCCCACGAAGACCTAAGATGTTGAAAATTTTGGGGGAGAAAAATATGGTTGACTCAAGATGATTCTTTTAGGGTTCCTCGACCATTTAGGACTCAAAAATAGTGGCACACAAAATGAGGCATATCAAAAGTGACCCGACACAAGCGAAAAGAGAGGGTCCTCATTCTAAATGAGGCGTGTGTGCTATAGGCACAACAAATGGCGACTCCATTGGGGAACACTCCTAGTGTTCTAAGGATAAATATTCATGCAGAACCCAAAATATTTGGTTTCATAGACCAGGGGCTAGTTTCCAAAAGTGAAAAATCTTTGGATCCTTGGTTGAATCGTATTACGACATCATCATGGAAGTGTGTGTGAAGCGAGTTCATTTCCTTTCCTCAGAGATTGTGTAGATGACTACTGATCAGGCAAAGGCAAGTTACATGAACTATCTAACCCCAAAAGTAACCTACATATTGCTTCGGTGCTAGCTAGGCATCCATAGCCCTAGCAGAGTTATCATTGTGACCCCATGAACATAGCTCTATTGCCAGTCAAGCATCCATAGCCCTGGTAGAGTTATTCGTACACCCATTCAGTTGCATAATTTTGACTTCTTTTTTTTTGCTTTTGATGTTTCTTTGTAGTACTTTCTTTTCTTTTACTCAAGTGTGTAAGCACTAAAGCTCACAATGGGTTTGGGAATCATAGTGGTCACTAGAGTAGACTTAAGATTTTTCACTTGTCCAGCCCTCTTAGCAATTACCACACAATTCCTCAAAAATATTTAAAGTGTGTTTTTGTGAATGATCCATGATAAGCATAAAAATATTCAAACAAGGATGCAATCCTAGGTTAGTTCAAAGTTCAAAGGAGGAAGCCAACTCCCAAAAATGTTTAGAAATTGATAGTTGGGAATGAAGTCTTATCCAGATAACAAACAAAAGAAGGCAGGAGAATGTATTGTTCATCAAACCGAGAATGGCCACCGCACCGAGACCAAAAACACTCTCAACAAAGAAAAATAGCCAGGAAATGAGCAAAAAAAAAGTGAGAGAAAAACAACAAAGAAAAGGGGACCTAACCTAACCTATATACAGATATTTACAAGGGATGAGCTGCAATAGCTCAGGGGAGGAAATAATTCTTAAGGTGTTTCCCATTGATAGGAAATGGGATGTCTTCACTAGTTAAGGTCTTTAAGCGAAAAGCATTATCTCCGAGGATTTCAGTAATCTGATAGGGGCCAAGCCATAGCTTGTCGAATTTTTCATGTCCCCTTTTCTTCTCATGGGAATTCTCCCAACACGGGACTGGATCAGTGATTCTAAAGGCCCTTACTTTGGCTCAGTGATCAAACCATCTTTTGAGTATGCCCTGATGTTTGGAAAAAATTTCAATGGCACGGTCACACACCTCCTCTAAGTGGGGTTCCCTTCAATCTACCTCTTCACATAAATTATTAATGAATTGGAGGGTGGATATCTTTAGGTGAATCGGGAACATAGGCTCAAGGCCATAGACGAGGTGGAACAGGGAATCTCCCAAGGCAACCTTATGACATGTACGATCTGCCCAAAGGGAAAAACTGAGTTGGGTGTGCCAGTCCTTGGGATTTATATCAAGCAACTTCTTAATGGCAATGATTAGGTTCTTATTGGTTGATTCAACAAGGCCATTTCCTTGGGGGCAGTAGTTGGTAGATAATTTAAGGGCAATGCCATGATTGAAGGCCCAACTAGCGAATTTCAGCAAGGAAAAAGTAGGACCATTATCACAGACGAGAACATAAGGGCAACCAAAACGATTGACAATGAAACTTTCCAGAAAATTAACAACTACCTCTGTAGTACATTGCCTACATGCAATATCTTATGTCCATCTAGTACAATAATCAAAGGCGATTAGAATGTACCTGTGACCTGCAAAAGATGGTGGGATTACAGGACCAATGAAGTTGAGACCCCATTGCACGAACGGTCTTACCTCCAAGACAGGTTGTAGCGGGACAACAATGTTCCTTTCTCTGGTTACAACAATCTAGCAAACATGGCATGTCCAAATATGATTGTGGGAATCCTTGAACACGGTAGGCCAGTAGTATCCTGCTCATAGGATTTGATGGGTAGTAGAGGGAATCAATCCATGACCAATACACAATTTTTCATGGAACTCTTTCAACACACACACTGCTTCCTCCTTACCCAGGCATCTGAGATAGATCCCCTCATGATTTTTCTTATAAAGTATGGAACCTTGTAGCATATAACTACTACTCTTTAGCCTAAGGACATGCTTCAGGACTCCCTAAAAGTAGGGTGAGCACCTATGGTTCAGCAAATAGTAGATGATATCATCGTACCACTCCCTTGGGGAGACATCCTCAAGTTGATATTGATGAACTGTAAGCTCGGGTCCTGCTTTAGCTGCTACTTCAACTATCATTCGGGTGAGTGCTTTCCCCCTAACCAACTTCATTGGATGGATCTCCATATCATATTTTTGTAGCAAGGTAACCCATTTTTCTCATCTTTCTCCTAGTTCATTTTGCATTAACAACGTCTTCACTACTGGGTTAGGCACTATGGAAAATACCTTGTTTCATAAGATGTAGTGTTTGAACTTATTGAATCCTTTGACAAGAGCATATGATTTATTTTCCACATTATGGTACCTTATTTCAACATACTTCAATGGAGCACTCATGAAGGCAATTGAGTGCTCATTTCCTTCATCATCTTTCTGGGTCAATATGTTGGTGCACGAGTGATCTGAATCGAAGGAGTAGATATAGAACGGCTTCAGATAGTCCAGACTGACTAACACATGCACCTCATCAATTAACCTCTTGATTTACTCAAAGGCCTACTTCACTTCTAATTTCAATTCAACTTTGGTGTCTTGTTTCAGCATGGCATTGAGTGGCTTAACTATCTCAGCAAAGTCTACGATGAATTTCCTAATGAAATTGATCTTTCTGAAGAAATATTTCAGTTCTTTCTTGCTGCCTGACAGTTGAATCTTCATTATAGCTTGGATACATTTGGGGTCTATGGAAATTCCTTTCTCTGAGAGGATGTGCCCCAACAACTTTCCCTCAGTCACCCCAAAGATGCATTTCTTTGGATTCAAGGAAATGCCAAATTCTCTGCATTTTTGGAAGACCTTACATAAATATGAGACATGATCTCCCCTAATCTTTGAAAATACCACAATATCATCCATATGTATGATGATGCACTTACCAATTATTTCCTTGAAGGTGATGTCCATAACACACTGGAAGGTGGTGCCTATGTTGATCAATCCGAAAGGCATTCTTTTGTATGCAAAGGTTCCCCACTTAGTGGTGAAAGTCATTTTGTGTTGGTCCTCATATTGCACCATTACCTGATTTTACCCAAAGTACCCATCCAGGAAGGACATCATTTGAGAGCCATTAACAATTTGCAATACCTCATCCAGTGAAGGCACAAGATAGTTGCCCTTTTTCGAAGATCTGTTCAAATTGTAGAAATCAATACACAACCTAATTTCACCATTCTTCTTCCTAACTGGAGCCAATTTGGCCACCAATGTGGAGTTTCAGACTGGAAATATGATTATGGAAGACAACAACATTTATAACTCTTTATAAATAATTGGTTTCAAAAACACGTTGACAGGGCGTTGTCGTTGTCGAAATGGTCTAACATCTGGCCTAAGAGGAATAGTGTGTGTGATGATTGATGTGTCATATGTTTTCAAATCCTCATAACTCCAAGAAACTACATCATGATACTTTCTTAAAGCATCAACGATACCTTTCATTTCCTTTGGTGTCCACACCTTACCGATGAATACATTCTTGGCTTCTTCTATTGTTCTAAGATTATGGGTGTCACACTGATTGCTGATGGAGTCTTTGTTTGCCTACTGGTCCTGATCCTTGATCTTATCTAAATTGAATATTCGCTCTAACTATACCATACCTCTAGGAATGGTTTTGGTCTTGAGGTTGATGGCCCCTTCTATATCTAGCTCAACTTCTTTAGGCTCAGCTTCATCAAGTATTTTGGCCGCAAACACATTAGAGCTGGTGATGAAATCCAGGATGTGTTTATCATCATTAAATAATTGAAAATTAGCCACATTTTTGGGCATAGATGGGATAGAGGTAATCTCAATAGTGAATCTCTTGAGGCCATAAAATGATAGGGGTTGCAGGGTACTAGGTGACTGGGCCAAGACATTAGCAGTATAATTCTGAAAGCAAGGGATCAATTGAATGTTAAATGCATCTGGACTCTCTAACAGATCCCATACCCTATGCGTGTAATTGGTTAGTCTTTTTTCATAGAAGGAGTAGAGTTTTCTTACTTGTTTCATGAGTCACCAAAGACTTTTAACATTTTGACCCTTTTCCTTAATGTCATTAGGAGGCCAAGGACTAACGCCTCATATTCTTTCACATTATTCATGCAATAAAACTAAATTTTGTGGGCAGAAAAATATGTCTTACCTATGGGGCTGATCAATTCGAAGCCAACTCCTGCTCCTTGTTTGGATTTGGATCCATCGAAGCGCAACATCCAAAATTTGGAAGAATCCTTGGTCCTAAAATCAATAGACTTGTCTTTTTCTTTCGATAGTCCCTTCACTTCAGCAACCTTAGAAGGTGGTACGGGTCCAGTGTGGCTTTGATCTGGTCGTACTTGTTGAGCCTTCCTTTTAGGGGTGACTTGTCCTTTAATGTGCTTTATTTTTGTTTGCAACATGCAGCAATCAATTTCAGAGTGGGCAACATTGTGTACCCTACACCAATTGGGCAACAAGAGCTCTTGACAATTCATTCTTGCTCCCAAGCTGAGTTGATCTTGTACACACTTTTCCATGAAACTTTGGAAGCCTTCTAGTAGCCTAAGGTTTCCATCCTTGTGGGAATCTTCATCATCTGACTCAATCAACATTTTTGTGCTCTGGGGTATATGGGTCAAGCCAATAGGCAGACTACACAACACAAGGAGGACTTTATATGGGGTAGCATTCTGGTTCATTTGGATATGCCACAGGACAATAATTCCCTAGCTCCATTTCAGCAAACATCACCTCATTCATGTTGTATTTCATAATCATGAATTTCATACAAGGTTCCCAGTCTATACGGATCTGATTTGGTAACCCTTTCCATGGCAGCCATAAGTGAGAGTAGTATGTGGCAACAGACCCATTCAATGCCTGGGTGAAATCCCTACCCAAGATAATGCCATATGTGTTTGAGATATCAACAGCTTGAATGTCGATCATCTGTTTTATCCTTGGATTAGCAACAATTTGCATGGGTATTCTATTGATCTCACCAACTATGTTGATCTTTGTTTTATCAAGTTGCATCACCTTACGTCAAGAGGGAGTTGGGACTATTCCCAAAGCTTTGCATACTGACAAGGGAATGACATTTTTAGAGGCTCTCGAATCAAGCAAAAAATTGTGAAGATTCTTTCCAAATATTCTAATGGTAGTCAAGAAGGGAGTGGTTTCCAATTTTCCCTGAAATAGTCCCCCAGAGATGTCCACTTGGGCCACCTGATCTTTGTCTTTATCATTGCCTTTATTTCGGGTTTGGGCCTGATCCGGTTCCTTGGCAGGCTGTTTGTTTGCTTTTTGGTTTGAAGGTGGGCCTGCTTTCTTATTGAAGACCTGTCGGATGACAGGCTCACTCTGTGATTCCTCAAAGGAGACCCTTTTGGTGGGTACTTCCCGGGTCAACTTATATGGAGTCCCATTGATCATCTCGAAGAAGGAATTCCTAACAGCTGGGACTTTGGGAAACTCAAAGGCAGAAAAACTTATCTTGACCTTCTTGAATTCCTCAACTACGTATTCTCCCATTGTTCAATTTTGACTTCGAAAGGTGTATTCTGGGAGGGGCCAGCAGGCTAGTTTTGGTTCTGACCTTGCTGCCTATTTCTATTAAAGTACTGGTTAGGTACATGTGGTTATCCTGGGTTGTTGCAAGCTTTTGGGTTAGGGGGTGCTAAAGTTGTTAGGTGGGGTGGAGGTGGTAAAAGGACCACTTGCTTGACCACCCACCTACCTATTCCTTAGATCATATGGGGTAGTCCTTTGGTGAAACATTTGAACTTTATCTTCTCTTGGCTCTTCCTCATCTACTAGACCATTATCTACTGAATTGAAGAGTTGAGACAAAGGACTTTCGGTACTTACCTCATCCACCTTTTCATTGCTTGAAGCAACAACAGTCTCCTTTTTAGGCACATTACTCTCGGCCTTCGGGAAATGGGCCTGGTTGACCACCAGTACCGAGAAATCATATGGTTTAGATGGAATGATGTCTCTACACCCCAAGTTTTCAATGGTGTTTTGGACCTCTATCTAGAAATTCTCAATAGATTTCTGAAACTTTGGACAATCCAATTCATAATGTTGGCTCATCTTATGGATATGACACCAACCGGACAAGGAAGCCTCAGCTAGTTATACCTTGCTCGTCGTCTTGTCATTGTTGTTGGGTTAGTTGAGAGGCATGGGAATGCCACCATTGTTCAACCTTGTGTTCCATGTCTGATTTTGTCTTTGGGAAGGCCTTTTGTCAAAGTTCTACCCTGAATTTTGGTTTTTCTTGTAGTTATGTCTGGAAGGAGCACCAATATCATGGTTGTCACGACTGTCATAGTTTCCCCGATTAAGGTTGGCTTGGATGCTTCTTTGAGATGCTTGCAACTAGTTGTTCTGGTTCCTTAAGTGTTTCATCTTAGTTGACATCTTCTTGATCATTTTTTTCAACTCATCGATTTGGTCATTTTCTGCATTGTTCAGCTGTGAGACTGAATTCTAAAGGAAAACCAACTGCACCACCAGCTAATTTTGATGGGCAGGTAGGAACTCGGAAGCTTGAAGGTACACCGACACTTGGGGTGGCTAAGCATGAACTTTTGTCTACTGGGGCTGCAAGAATTGAGGCAAGGGAGGCATCTGATTCAATGGTTGTCCTAGATGAGGCACCATCACAAGTTGTAGAATTGGATTCATCAGGGGCGTCTATTATGCCAAAGCCTAGGTAATCCCTTGGACTTGATATGGATGGTAAATTGGCTCTGATGACTTTGTGGACTAGCAATGTGTTGTCCCAAATGTGTACTTTCCTTATCTGCTTCTGTGTAGGCCCCCATCAATTGGTCGAGTGGTGGGGTCTTTCTTTTCACCAAGATAAAAGTGAGGTTGTCCAAGGCTGCATAGTACACCAGGTGGGAAAAAGCATCATCAACCACATATGGAATTTGCAATCTCATATAGGCCATGTGAAATCTGTCATTAAAAGAGTTGATTGGCTCATTAATCTCCCTCTAAATTTCCATAAACTACTGGTATAGCTCTGAGGGATTGGCCTGGATCTTGAACTTTTGCAAGAAATCATCCTTTAGAAGGTCCCACATGTTAATGGATCCTGTCAGCAAGTGGATGTACCAATAAAATGCCTCCTCCCCCAAGGAATAAGGGAAACGCCAACATGCCACATCTTCATGTATGATCTGCATATCTTTCAGGGTTGTTTGGAAGATCTTAAGGTGTTCTTTTATTGTCCTTTTTAGATCTCAAGGATTGAACTTCATGCAAAATCCCTCTGGGTTCTTCGGCATATCATGGTAGGTGTTGAAGGACAAGGGAGATGGGTTTTTGCCTAGCCATGCCATGGGAGGCGGCGGTTGAGGATTTTGCTCTAGATTGGCCTAAGTTTGTAGTGGAGGAGCAACATTCAACAGGATAGTAACCAAGAAGGGGGGTGCGTTGGGCTGGAAGGAAGCACCTAGGCTGTGGGAAGTGACAACCTGGAAGGTTGTTTGGAGTGGTTGAGAGGAGAAATGAGCTTCCGAGGGTGAAGGATAAGGTGGAGGAGAATGGGTGGAAGGAGAGGATGATGGTGAAGGTGAAGTGGGTTGGTTAGGTGCACCAGAGGTGGATGTTCCCCTCTTCTAGCTCTTCCAGCTTGGGTAGGGGGTGGTAGCTCTTGAAATTCCCCTTTGTTTTTTGTTGATCTTAGGACTGTAAAATCTTTCAGGGGAGAATGAATTGATTCGATCTAGCTTCACACGAATAGTTCCCTCCTTCTAGCACTATTTTTATTGATAGTTGTTTTTGCACCTCTCAATACATGTAATGCATAAGTGCATCACCTCTCTTGAAAGGAATCTCCAACAACAAGTTGTTGAAAATCACCCTAAGGTCTCTTAGGTGTTAGGTCATGACTTGCTTGGAATGTCTCAATTGTTTTAAATGTGATCTTGCTCATAATCACAAGGAAAACTTACGCGAGTTAAGCAAGGATGAATTGGTTCATTTAATAGAGTTTTTGAGATGGTAAGTTTACTACAAAATTATTGTAGGTTCAAACAGCAGTCCAAAACCCCTATTTTAGCTTCAAATTTGGCTTTACAATGTGCAATGAACCTTGTTCAAAGTCACTACTAAAAAAAAGGAAAAAAGTGGCAGGGAAGTGAAGAGTTTCCTGGATTTGAAACTAGCAATGAATAGTGCAATGGAGGTTGCTACAGCTGGCCAGCTTTCCCAAGACTTACTTCCACTTAACCAAAAAAATCTAGATAGTAAAGAAATAGTATAAAGTTCAGACTAACTTTGCACAGTTGTATATCATCAATATGCAGAAAAAAGTATGAAGTAGGAAGAGGTCAACACCGTAGAAATCTCCAACATCAATGAACAACATCTACCTAATTTACTAAAGCAATCTGAAACACATAAAACAAAAAAGTAAATCTACTCAAATGCACTAACTAAGAGAAGAAGAATCATGCAACATAAGCTGGAACTCAAGAATCCACCAAATCAATGAATTTTTATTAACATTCCAACAACATGTCTTTACAACAACTCAATTCTCTCTTGAAAATGAGAGGAGACCCCCTATTTATAGTTTTAAAAAAATGAAATGAATGGCCAGGATTTACTTTCATTGTGTGGCCTAGATTTATTTTACATTAGGGTTTCACCTACCCCCAAATATATAACAATTTAAAATTACATTTTTTCCTTTTACCTATTTTTTCTTCTAGTGGCAACACTGTAGCATTTTGTCTTCTAGCTGATTGCTATTTTCTGTAGCTACACTATGAGAAACTCATCATCTATAATAGGTTTTCGAACCTCCTTTTGCAATGTGGCATACTCCACAAATTTGATGATCAACGCCTTGAGCTTGTCCCACTCCATTATGTTTGATTGGAGCATTTGAAATGATAATTTCTTTGATCGACTAGTGAGCACATCCCAATCTGTGTCACATTTGGTTGCATTTTGCATTACTTTCTCTAACGGCAAAGGAACGAGCAACAAAACCCAAAAAATCTGCTGTGAGCTCGCCCACGCTTCCATTTTCCATCTTCATATGGAAGTAGGGCTTTATCTTCTCTGGATCTATCTTAGCAAAAGGCATGTCAAAATTTGTCATTAACATAAGGCACTCTTTGCATGTCGTTCTAATCTCCTTAACCCAATCAAGGTCCATTCCTACTTCATGGAGCACCCACTCCAATACCTCTTTTTTGTGTTCCAGGCTCATTTTCCATGTCTCCACTAACCATTGATCAACCTTTGCCAATCCTAACTCCTTTTCACATGATTTCTCCGATATTTTAAGGATGGCTTCAAGCTTGGGGTAGGTGATCTGATATAGCTCTTGTGAAGAGATAGAAGGTTTTTTCAACATCCTCCAACAGCCTCTGCAAATTCTGGAACTTGTTTACTGCCTTGACGGAGCGACCAATGCCCATATTTCCATTATAGACCACACGTTGGAACCAATCTTTGATAGCCTTGGTCCAAGTCTTCCTCTTTTCAAGCTGCTGATGTATTCTTTCGATAGCAGGAATGGGGTATCTGAAGACATGGTAGGGAGATCCTCAATTGATGACCATTATTGAATATATGTCGTTAGATCCGCCACCTATGCCTTTAGCTCCTCCTTGCAAGTATTATCTTTATTCATTTGATGCACAATGGTGGCAATGTACCCATGAAGATGGTCAATTTTTTGTTCTCTTCTTGTAGTCCCTAGATCAATGGTAGAAATTTTATAGCTGACCCCTTCCTCACCCATCACTGGGGTGTCAATTTGTATTGTTCTTGATCTGGATGCATCCATAGTCAGCTGAGATCTGCCTTTGGTTTATTTTTCTTCTTTTTTCTAATTTGGGCTTGAGCCAAGATGGCTTCCAACCTTGCCTTCGTATCTGCTAGAGTCGGGGTTTTCTTTTCTAGTTGCTTTTCAAGCCACTTGGGCATCTGAGTTTCCCCTTTTAGTGATTCATGATCACCTTCCTCTTCATGGGTGTGTTGGATTTGCAATGTCTTTTCACTTGTGATTTCTTGTTTTGGATTTTCCCCCTCTTCGTCATCTGAATCTTGAATTAATACAGTTACCTTCTTTGGGGACTTAGTAGCTACAAGCTCCTTGGTGTTGTCCTCTTTTTTAGAAGTTTTCTCTTCTTCTTCATTCCCATGCTCTTCGCAATGTTCTATCTCTGGGATTTTTCTCATTTCAGCCTCTCCTTCAGGCTTGTCTTATTCTTTCTTTTCTTCCTCTCCTTCTTGTTCTTCTGGAGGAGGCATCTCTTCATTGTGCATTGGGCCTTGGTCTTGCTCCCCTATTGGAGCTTTATTGTCCTCCATTTCTTTATCAATACCTTTTTCTCCAGCGACGGGCTACTTTTCAGTCTCTTCCCCAACATCCTTGAGTTTCCAAGCCAACTCTTCTTTGAGGTCGAGATCAAAATTCTCCACAATGTACTTTGGTTCTTCATCATCTTCCTCAAAGGATTGTGCTTCCTCCTCCTTGTGGATGACTTCATCAATCACAAGATGTTGATGCAGAGGATGCTCATGGTAATCATCCCCATCTTCCTCCAATTTCTTGGTTGCTTCCTTTTGTTTCCTATCCAATTCTTTAGAAATATGTATTGTTGCTTCCATTGTGGGAGGATCAGTAGGAGGAGGAGGGACAGGGAGAACAGTTATGGCATGACCTAAGGTAGCTTTCACTGCAGGATTCACAAACATTCCGAAAAGATTTGAAGGCATATTCTGCATGTACTTGGTGAAATCATCTGGGAGGATGAGTGTGGACATTATTATTTCTGTAGTGGTAGGTGAAAGAGACAATGAAAAATACATGGATGAGGAAGAGAGCGGGGAAGTAGTGGCAGATGAGGAATCCATAGTTATAACTTGAGCCACAGGAGAAGTGGAGGCAAGGTGGATTAAAATGTCCACTATAGGAAGAGAGGTGGCAACCACTGCTTGTGAAATAGGTGGGGGAGTAATAGTGGTAGCAATTATTGCATCCGAGACAACAAGTGTAATAGGTAGGGACCTTGGTTGTTCTTCTCCTTTGTGGAGTGGGTCCTCCTAAATAGTGGGCATCCCTATGAAATTAACCGATCTCTTTGATCTCTTCGAAGTTGCAACTTTTGAAGCATTCCCTGAAGACTCCCTAGATTTAGGCTGATGCTCAACAACCTCCTTTCTCTTCTTGAATCATGTGTTTGGGGGAGATGTCAAGGTCTCTCCTGTCAGGGCAGCATCAGAGGCACTATCAGTCTCACCTTCCATTGACTCTTCGAGTTTCCTATATGTTAGGGTCACTCCTTCTATCTTTAATTGATAATTTTCCCATCGATCCATTGTCTTGTTCTTGCCTCAACAAGGTTTGTTAGTATATCAAGTTCATTGACCTCCTCCTCATTCCAATCAATCAATGGCAGTGACAAGTTGGCAACAACATCATATCTGGGATCCACTATAGTGCTTTCTTCTTCAACTGCTTCCTTTGGTACTGGGAAACAGTTTAACTACCTTGAAAAAGTAGGTCGTCATGTGCATGTATTGCCACATATGCACCTCCTTGCCATCTTTGAAATTGGTCCAAAAGTCCTTGACATTATGTAGGTGGTCGTACTCTAATCCAACCATTTTCTTGAGTATTCCATACAGATCGATTCGTGGCCGAGCAGTGTGGAACTTTAGGTTATATTCATTCAAATCCTTGTCTGAATATTTTGCACATTGGGATGTGTAGAAATCGTACATTCCTTGGCCAAAGGAGAGGGGATAAGGAATCCCCGCTCTATGCTTATTGCTCAAAAGGTTGTGTACTCCCTGCAACTGTCGTGAGAGTTCAAGCAATATTAATTGGTCATTTGGGTACCAAGGCAACTTATATGGTTTGTTAGAGAAACCCTCATCTCAGATGTAAGTGAACTTTGGAAACTATATAAACAAGAATCCGAAGCAGTGAATGAAGGCGTTGGCACTGTGTGAGATTCCCCTTTCAGGGTCATCCCCAAACATTTTGATGATGTGGCCTATGAAGGCGTCGTTAACTCTGCAGTAGTCCCTCTTGAAATTTTTGTATTGGAGTTGACGATACTTGTCATACACCTTTAGTACCCTTTCTGGAGATGGATTTGGCGCCACAAATAATCCCCTATATTGGGCATGGTCAGAAAGAAATTAGACTAGGTATGATGTCATGTAGAACTTTGCAGTTTTCTTCACTGCCAGAAACTTCTCATGCAAGCAGTCACTAATCATTCCAGCCCAATAAAAATGTGTATCTCCTCAAATGATCTACTCAATGAAATAGAACATCCATTCCTGAAAGAAATCCGCAGTCGAAAGTCCCATAACTCTACTCAGAAGAGTTACCAAGTCATGGTAATCTTCATAAAAGTCACTTTGGAAGAGGTCTTGGGGCACTTTATTAGCACTGCCCCTCTTGTCCTTCAACCAGTATTGATTGATTAATTTCTTACACTTGAGGGGATCAGCATCCCACATCTGCTTACCATATTATTTAGGTGTTCACTCCATCTCACTGAAGGTAGGGATGTGAAAGGTCCTCCCTATTGACTTGGCAAATAGGTTAGCCAATACATTTCCATCTCTATCCACTATTTTCCATGTCTCTTCTTGGTATGCCTCCCTATAGGCCATTACAAGTTCAAGGGCTATGAGAGCCGGTGAGAATCCTGCAGCCTTATCCAATCCACTGCTCTATATTCTTCTAGCATTTTATGTTGTAGGGTGGAGTCTAACTCTCTGTTTGAATTCATCAATGTTGATGTGTCCTAGATTGGTGTCTGAGATCTCCTTTTAGTATGTGGTGACCTTTGAGTTGAGGGGTTCCCCTTGGAACTTGTATCTCATTTGCTCCTTATACTCTTTTCCTCTAGGTGCTTTGGCGATCTTCTTCCCTTTGTCTTTCTCTGCAGCCATCGCCAAGGATCTGACAGTTGGTTCCATATATCCTACAACCAAAGGGCAGTAAATGATATGAGCATAATAATACAAGGAATGTTAGCCAAAATATGGCAAAACAGTGTTAGATCAGACAATTCATGCTTTAAAGATCATAAAATCCTCTAAAAAATCATCTTACGTCCTTTGTTTGGAGGAAATTGGGCAATGTGGGCCCAAGGGTGTAGACTTCCCTGGGTTGGCAGTTGTTTTGGAGGTTCTGTTGTTAAAACGGTGTTGTAGGGCACCATCATGCAGACGGAGTCCCACAATGCAAGACCCGCGAGGTCGGAGGACGACGATCATTCTGTGCTTGGACTTTAAGGGTGTGGGCCGGAGGATGCAAGAGGACACCAAGTGTTGGTCATTCGGAACGACATCAGTAGGATGAAAGTCCGACATGGGAGGCCCATATGGTCAGTTCTACAGGAGATGAAGGCATTGGTCATCAATCCATTTTATTTCACATTGATGTTATGGTGGTGAGGGGAGCGGTGAACTCCGCAGCGCGAGGAGACGAGGGAAATTTTTTGTTTAGGAGCGGCATGAAATGGACGATGGGCCGCAAAGGGCGGCCTGCAAGTGAGGACCCACAATAGCAAAGGACTTAGTCAATTTCTGAAATGCACAGCAGATGGTCGTGGATACCTCAGATTCTAAGACGTGGAAGGATGACACGTGATGTTCGTTGAGTGATAGCAGTGATAGGATGACATCCCGCATGGCTAGGTCTGCAAAAGGGAGATGCACATTGATTTCGCTATTCAAAAGAGGCAGACAACAAATAGGGGTGCAGGGTCTGGTAGGCGGAAAGGCACAATGTGAAGGCCATCTAGAACGGAAAAAATTGAGCGGAAGTTCATAGATGAAATTTTGTAGGATTCGACCCGCACTATGCGAGGAGTTAGTCTTTTCATGAATTCTAAGCTTGGACGACGCTAGTAGTTGTGGGACCTGACGGTCAAAGAGACGTGCTTGGACGACCGTTTGGAATGACGAAAGTTGGATGAAATCCCATAGATGGAGGTTTGCGAGGCTCAGTCTGCATTGTTCAAGATTTCAGTTACTTAGGAGGTGTCGATCGGCAATTAGGACGGTGAGACCCACCCGACGGGGGGACGACATCAAATGGAGTTTCGTGATCGCGGGTCCGAGAGGGTCGGTGGATCAGTTTGGACCCGTGAACTTTGCAAGTTTATCTTGAGTGGCGGTTGTAATGGTGGGGCTTGGTAGGTTGTTTTGAAATGACGGATCCCCTAAACATTTCTCAGGTGGAATTATGTGCTATTGGATCTGTGTGGGTCGAAGGATGTACTTTTTGAACTTGTGAAACTTTAAGGTTCAACAATGACTAAGAGGAGGGAGCATCCCGCGAATGTGAGCCTGACATGGTCGAGAGCCATTTTTGAAATATAGTGGTTTTCTTGGGAAAGGAATGGCAATGGGGGTGATGTGGGCCCAGAAGGGCACGATTTCTGTGCCTTACCTCGAGATCCTATAAGGCTAATGATGATTTATCCTTTGATTGCAGCTTGAATTGGTGAACGGATGTTGCGGGCATGGGAGAGGCGAAGGTTGGAGCTCTGACACTTCTCTCTGCAAAGGAATGTTTTGAAAATGACATGTTGGGTAGGATTATTTATAGAAAATATGGCATTTAATTTCCTCATTAAATGTAGGTATGGTGACATAGAAATTTGGTGACCAGTCATTTCAAAAAAACACTCAAAATGGTGGGTTCTGCTGAGTGGAAGACAATCAGGTGCTATCCGTTTGAAATGACCATTGGAAAGAAAGGGAAAATTGGACTGTGGGTCCTGCAAGGCGGGAGGGCGCTGTGAGCTGGCTGCTTGAAATAGTGACTACAAGAGGGAAACCCATAGACGATGGCCCATAGGGACGAACCTGCACAGGATGGAGGACACCAGTTTAAAACTTTGAAGGCAAACAACCAAGGAAATCCCGTGAAGACCTAAGACTTTGAAAATTTGGGGGGAGCAAAATATGGTCGACTCAAGATGATTCTTTCAAGGTTCCTCGACCATTTAGGACTCAAAAATAGGGGCATGTAAAATGAGGCAAAGAAAAAGTGACTCGACACAAGAAAAAAGAGAGGGTCCCCATTCTCAATGAGGCATGTGTGCTATAGGAACAACAATCATTAACATCATTTATCCAAGAGATCAAAACATCAAACCTTTAAGTTAAAATTATTGTCCAAAATTTTATAAAGTTCATCCCCCATATCATTCACCCCTTTCATCATCCACTTAATCCATTGGTCCTAAACACCTTAGAGGTTCACTTTTGCAACAAGGTCAAAAACACGAGAAAAACATGGAATACAAACTTTATTCATACATCATGAGTGATCTAAATCAACCAAACTATCAAAACCTTACAATAGCAATTGATTATCAAAACTCACATTTATACAATTCACATATGGGATCATTTTATCCTACAAACCCCAATGCTACGAAAAATGTGAGTAATCTCAATCTAAATTTTGGAACACCTTTCCCTATGGTAGATTTAAATCAAAGTAAAAACCTAAAAATCTATCAACCAAATGATCAATACATGAGTCTTGAAAAAAATAACATTATCCCATCAAATCAATACATCCCAAATGTGAATATACCAAATAAAAACTTACCAAACATGAACATACCAAATCCAATCTTGGTGAGCTATTGGATAGATACGTTTATGAATCACACAAATGTTCAAAATCCAAACAATATATTGAAAAATCAATGTATTAATCCAAATCAAGATAACACCATGCAAAATCAAGGTTACCTAAATCAAAGCAATGTGTTTCCCAACCATAACAATGTTCACTGCCAACATATGATGCAAAATATAAACATCATCCCAAATCAAAACATTGTCTAAAATCAATTTGTGCATGATCCCATACAAATACCACAAATTCCAAATATGCTTGAACAACAACTAAATCAACTATATCAAGGGTATAAAAATCAAATTCAAGATCATTTTTTGTGAAATCAAATTGCTACACTTACCAAATTTGTTGATTCATATCACCAAGAGACATCTCCATCCCCAAACTGACACACTCCCCCATTGGTAATGTCATCAAAATATGGAGTTGTTTCCACAACCATATCAAGAACAACATCCTCAATATCAAGAAGTTGGATATCAAAATCAACAACCTCAACAAGATCAATCACAACTAGATTAATCTCAACAAGTACAAATCTCACAAAATGACAAATGTGAATACACTCCTTTAGGGAAGCCAATCGAATCAACATTAAAAACATCAGTCCATGCTAAACTTATCAATATTCCAAAATCATTAAATGGAGGTGATCCTAGCATCAAGTTACAATGGGATGATGATAATGATTATTGTGAATACCATAGCAAAAGAGGTCATGCCACATCAAATTGTATCAAACTCAAAGATCTCATTCAAGACCTTCTTGATCAAGGAAAAATATCTATTGAGGACAATGATCAAGATTCAACCACTAATGATAGCACTGACAATATCTCCACTACAATTGTTGAAAATAATGATCAAGATCTATCCATCAATGAGCACCTTGAAGATGTTTCTACCAAATTAAATGATCAAATCAACATACATAAAAAGTTACTTTTTATTCATGATCAAAACCCATCAACAATATCTAACAATGATCCATTTCAAGAAGCATTAACATCATTTGATCCTATGATTGAAAGCATTGAAAATATCCCCACCACCATTTTTTAGGACAAAATTTAAAGTTCATTCACCAAGGATCATGTTGACAATATCTCTACATCACCTAATGAGTTAGAAGACATATCTCAAGAATTTATTCCAAAGAATGATCAACATATTTCACCAAAGTCTAGCAATGGTTTTGTCCAAGACATGTTGACATACTTTGACCTCATGGTTGCAGATATTGAAGGAATCCTCAACTCAACACTTGATCCAAATCCACTCAAAGATCAAGAGGATATCGATCCACTTCTCATGCCTAATGAAGATATCCAAGAAACCTTTGTAAGAACTCCATCCTTTGTAATTGACCCATGTCAAGAACTTGATCGAAAGCAATTCCAAAATTAATCAAAATCAAGAATTTGTATCTCCAACATACTACCATGATCTATTGGGTATTTTCCAATCCATACAAGATTTCACAAATAATGATCATATCCATATATCCCATAATCCTCCATCTACCCATGAGATACTAACTCCTAATGGACATGTAGATGATCTTCATCCAAAAAAAGAGTCTCATACTCTTAATATCATTACCATGGAACAAGAGTCTTCTACTCTTAATATCTTTACACATGATCAAGGTATACTAGAATCCATATACATATCAAAAATTGATGGTACAAAATGCTTCCACCTGAAATGGTGCACATAGATGCTCGATTCTACTCATGATGCATGTTTGCCAAGTTTTCATCATGGTACTTGTCCAAAGCGCCACCAAAGTGATTTTTACTAGAGGACGATTTTTCTCTTGACTATTTTCTTTATTTTTTTATTTTCTGAAAGCTTATGCTCATGTTGAACCACCTGGTGGTGCTGATGTAGATGTTGTTGGTGCCAATATAGATGTTTTCATGATGTGCCAATGATATCCTGCTTGGAGGAGTTGCTTTGTTAGGATACATGCGCTTAAATGTAACCCCTAGATTCTCTTATCTGGTTTGTTGATAGCAGAGTTAACCTTACCTAAATGTGGACATCGCAATAGAGTTCCCTTAGAGTCCTTATGATAAAGAGTTCCTACCAATACATAGTCAATACGAGAGTTGGATACCATGGATTTTGAAGTGGATGGTGGAATGCATTGAGGGATATGAGATGCAGAGGGATTCGTCGATAGCTTGGAATGTTTAATTCTCCAAAATTGGGATGATGAGAAATGATGGGTGGATATGGATATTTTATTGGCACCAACTTCTTGATATACATTGTACTTTGTTGGTCACTCTTGAAGCTTTCTTTTGCAGCAATGGACAGTTTTGATGGATGAACTTCTCTTTTTTATTTTGCCCCATAGTTTCTTTGACTAATGGAGTTTGATAGGGATGATTTTCTTTATTTTTCCTTGGTGTCCATTTGAATTTTTCTTGTCCATTTTTCTTTTCTTTGATATCAAATTTTTAATTCTACTGTGTCTTTTTAAAATTTTGGGTTTAATCTCTTAAATGCATGATTTTCTTTCATTTCTAATAAATTCTATATGATTAATCTTGTAGAAAGGTTGCTAGGTTTTGAAGATCTCATGTTTAGCTTTCCAAAACACTTTATGATTTCAAAATTGATCAAGATTTGAGAAATTTTTTGTTATCTCAAGTTGTTGTTATAATCATCCATCATTAATTTTGTTGTGTTTTTTATTTATTTTGAGTTTAATCTCTTAAATGCATAATTTTCTTTCATCTCTAATAAATTCTATATGATTAATTTTGCGGAAAGGTTGTAGGGTTTTGAAGATCTCATGTTTAGCTTTCCAAAACACTTTACAATTTCAAAATTGATCAAGATTTGAGAAAGTTGTCGTTATCTAAAGTTGCTATTATAATCTAATTTTCTAAAAATGTTTCTCAACACTTAGTGAAAGGATAAAATGAATTAGCTTTCAAAGTTGGATAAAATTGACCAAACCCTCATATTTTCTTTAAATTTTGACATGTGCTTTAAATTTTTGATTTCATCTAATTGCTTACATGTCATTGACTTCTAGTTTTTTCTTTTTAGACTAATTGGTTTTGCAGGTTTAAGCGATAAATTTTGAAGTGAAGGAGCATATCCACATTTGATTATATAGTTGTAAAAAGTGTTTTTACACATATGGGGAAATTATAACCCATTTATGATGCGTTATTTCATGTTTTAGGACCAACTAGATTTCCTTTGGGTTTAAAATTAACGCTCAAATTGGTTAAAACTGAACCCTCATATCCTCATTTTGCGATGTTGGTTTAAAATTAAACAATCTAAAACACTTCATTTGGTGCTTAAAATGAATTCATTATGCTTGTCAAAGTCAAAATGAACATGTGTCTAATTTTCTTGTGTATTCTTGTTTTGTGTATCCTCTCCCCTTTCACTTCATGCGATCTTGGGTGAAGAGAAACACACAATTATACCTTTTCTTCTTGGAAGCACCTATCCTCTCCCCTTGTGCCTTTTGGAAATATTGGGTGACTAAAATCATTTTACACTTCAAACATGTGTTACCTTTAGAGGCCCTTCCTCCCAACTTGTGAGAGGGAACAACTCAACCGATACTTTCATTCGGTCCGTTATAGAAATAATTGGTGTGATGAAAGTCATTAACCGGTTAGTGTAGTTAAACTGTACCAATGAAAGTCTCCTCTAGTATATGTATGATACGTTAAAACCTTTAGATATTTCTAAGGGCTAGGAGGCCTCTTAATTGAGTGAATTCACCACATGTATAGCACTAGTTTATCCTGAAATTCTAAATTACGAACCTTATTATTAGTGGCTCACCATTTCCTTTGAAGTGTATTTTGAAGTAATGCATTAGAATAACACCGTTCCAAGAAGTTACCATGTTTATTTTTTGGTTGAGGCAATAAAGCAAATGGGGAAGGGACTCCTTTTCTTGGAATGTAAAGATGCTACATTTCCCTGACATAGCCTATTTATCCATTCCATCTTCTCAGATTAATCATCTCTTAGGGGATGGTGGTAAGCCTACTAATAAATACATACCTAAACTAGGATTTTTCATGCTTGTGAGTTAGTTTAATTCTTGCTTGATTCTAAAACATTATAAACAAACATCAACGATATTTTCTCTAAATTTCAAACCCTTTGGTCTAAGTATGGATACCCTTTGAAAAAACCTTGATATTGATGCTTGTCTTAAGGATTTATTCTTAGATACTTCTAAATATTTTGGTTTACATCTTAATCCATACTTCCCAAAGTTAACCTTGGCAACTATGCCCCTAGCTTCATCCTTTTCACAAAATGGACCTTGTGAGATGAATGATGTTTTTGACATAGACATTTAGTTGAAACTTAAGAAATACAAGTGTTTGTGGTAAAAATAATCTCATTAAGCAAGATAAAGTGAAAAATTGAACCCCACATGACCATTTGGCGATTGATTGCTCTAATTCAACAACCAACCCTTTTTCTTGCTATCATTCAACCAAACTTTGAACTAATAGAAGGAGAACAAACATATATAATTAGTAATTTGAGGAGCTTCACTTTTGAAACAAAGGAAACACCAATCCAGTGGAGAAACACAACATACATCTTAGACAAACAAGAGGAACAAGCTGATATTGTGGTCGGAAGGCCCGTATTACCACCTCCTACATGGCAATAAATATCCTATTTTTCATGATCTTGTGCTTCTCTAAATGATCTCTCATAAAATCAAAATCCTCAAGAGAAGGTCAAAATTCCGCTATTTCAAACTTAGGCATCATAGTGCAAAGTATATTTGGAGATGTATCTGAAGGAATCATGACAACCGAGATAGATCAATAAGGAGGCATTTTCTATGTTATTTCATAGACGAACCAGATCTACACATTTCACAAGAACTTCTCTTTAATCATTAAGTCCTTAGGATTTGAAACATTTTAGAGGTCTAGCATGTTTTCTCACCACCTTGGTCTTAGAAAAGAAAGGTTTACTATAGGTCAACATTGGGTCAAACATTTCATCCACCCCTTATCCATATTTTATCCTTCACTTCATTAAACTTTACAAACTTTTGAACACACTAACACTTTGGACTTAGACATCTATCAACCCAAACCCTAACTTAATTAATTTATATGTAAAATGAATCCTTTTCCATGCACTTAGCTAAGTTAGTTATCATCTTTGTATTACTTTATCTTGAAGGTCACAAGTCTACCCTAAAGATTCACAAGTTCATAAACATCCTCTATCCAAACATCAAACAATCAAACCTTTGAGTCAAAAGTGTTGTCCAAAAACATTTGCAAACATCACTTCCAACATCATTCACCTTTTTCATCTCCCATTATCACCATTGGTCCAAAAAGACTTAGAGCATCCCTTTTACCAAGATTTGAGTCAACTAGAGAGTTTAAACATTATAAATCTCAACATAACTCTCCCATAGGTGACCCAAATTTTTTGGTAAAGATAAAATCAGAACAAAAGAGAATAATGGAAAAAACAAAGTCACATTCACTTTAAGTGATACCAATCCTCAAGAATTTTGTCCAAGAAGTCACGTTACCCCATCGCAACAACCCTCATCCCTATCAAGACCTTTTGAGGTAGAAGACATCACAAAAAATCCATTCAAGTTTACCAAAGAAGAAATCCTTGAATACAAGAAAGAACGTCAAGCCACAAAGAAAATAACTTCAATCCCCCCATTATTTTTAGCACAACGTTTGACACAAAGCTTGAATTCATCTATGCTTCCACCAACTCCACCACAAGGGCTAACTCAAACACGTACTCCTAGTCTTTTAACTAGTATTTCTAAGGACTTTGGTCATATTCTACCTTTGGAGAGCAACACAATTGTGGGTACCCTCAACACCAATCCATCTCAAAACACCACTTGGACACCTACCTTTGGTGCTCCTACCATTCCCAAACACCCCCTACATTAACATCAACCACTTAGACTTCATGAATCCACAACCACCTCAACATATCAAGGGTACCTCTCTTCATCCATCCCCACAAGTACCACAAGTGTGCCCAACATCACACACGATAATGTGGATTGTCGCCAATAGACGCAAAAGGGCATGTCAATACCATTATGCAAAATTAGCATTCAAAGCAACATGGGCCATCTTTATCAAATCTCCCAATGAGTTCATCCATCCCATTGGTTTCCCAGAACACATCTATCCCATCTATCACCAACCCAAATCAAAACAACACCTTGGTTACAAACCCCATCAACCAAGGTAATACCTTGGCCACATCCCAAACATTGATCAAGGGAACCCTTTCAATCAATGGACTCAAGGTTCTAATGTGCCATTACCATCACAATACCTAATGGTGCCATCATCATCTTTCCCCTCGGTCCCTCCCATCATGCAAAATCAAATAGGACCTCAAACTTACATTCCTCCATCCCAATCCACCATCTTACAAGGAATGTTAAACCAAGGGAACCCCCAACCTCTCATTAACAATACACAACCCCCACAAAACATCAACACCCAAAACTCATCACAAATGTCCCAACAACTAACCGATCCTACATTGCAAGAACATGCCTTAGCTTTACAACAAGCACAACAGGCTTATCAACAAGTCATACAACAACAAGCATCCTTAGCAGCACAACAACAACAACAAGCATCCCTAGCAACACAAAAACAACAAGCAACCTTAGTAGCACAACAACAACAACAACAAGCAGCCTTAGCAGCACAACAACAATAACAACAACAACAAGTAGACTTAGCAACACAACAACAACAACAAGCCCTATTAGCACATCAACAACAACAAGTAGCCTTAGTAGCATCGCAACAACAACAAACAACCTTAGCAACACAACAAAAGTAAGCCCAACATGAAGCCCTGGTGACCCAATACTACAACAAATCCCTGTGACTAGATCCCTTTTTTGCTTCTACCCATTGTTTTAATGTATTTTTCTCCAATTTTTTGTAAAAGTTGGTGCTATTTATAGGGATGGTGCTATTTTTGGAATTTTTTGTGTCAATCAAAACAAGTAGGCACTAAACTAGGCACAAATTAGTGCCCAGATTAGCACCTAGATTATCACCTACATTAGCACCTAATTTAATGCCTAATTTAGCACATATTTTAGAACCTTCTTTAGCACCTAATTGAGCACCTAATTATTCTAATCTAGCAGGGATTAAGGGCTAAGGGATTAGGGGTGTTAGAACAAGAAATCCTTCCCCAATATTCATTGGCCTTCAATTGCTTGCCTACATTTCTCTTGCATCAAAAGATCCCTCAACCCTCAACCCTCAACCGTAAACCATAAACCCTCAACCCCTATACCCTCTACCCTATAAATTGGACCCTTAACCTAATCCTTCAACCATATACCCTCAAACCTATATTCTAAATTCTCTACCCTCAACCCTTAACCATCAACCCTCAACCCTTAAACCCTAAACCCTAAACCATTAAACCTTCTACCCTCAATCCTAATCCCTCAACCCTATACCCTCAACCAATACCCTAAACCATCAACCCTATAGGTCCTCAAATCTATACCCTCAATTCTCAACCTCTACCCTATACATTGGGTCCTCAACCCTCATATATCTTTGTCCCTCCCTCCTCTTCTCTCCTCTATATCTCACTTATCCCTCCATCTCTCACTCCATCCATACCTCCCTCTCTATCCTAAACCATCAAATCTTAAAAATTACACTCAACCCTAAACCCTAAACCCTCAACCCTCAACCCTTAAACCCTAAACCCTTAAACCAACCTCTGTCGACCTCTACCCTCAACCCTAAACCCTTAAATCATTAAACCCTTAAACCCTTAAACCCTTAAACCCAAGTAAACTCTCTAACCTAATCCCTCAACCCTCAACCCTTAATCCATCAACCCTTAAACCCTCAACCCTCTACCCTCTACCTTCAACCCTTAAACCCTAATCCCTCAACCCCTATACCCTCTAACACCCTATACAGTGGATCCTCAACCCTTAAACCCTAAACCCTTAAACCCTCTACCCTATACATTAAACCTTCAACCCTCAATTCTCAACCCTCAACCCTTAATCCCTCAACCCTCAACCCTTAAACCCTAAACCCTCAACCCCTATACCCTCTACTGTATACATTGTAACCTCAACCTAATCGTTCAACCATATACCCTTAAACCTATACCCTAATCCTTCAACCTAATATTTTCATTGTATTTAACATGAAATACAACAATTTGTGTGACAAGATTCATACTGTCACAAGTTAACTTCATTAATCATCAAATGCAACAATTTATGACAACTTGACTTCATTAATCATCAAGGTATGAACTACTCTACAAGTCTATGCTAAACGAGTTGCAATGCTACTCATGCTGAAAGATAACTCCAAAAATGAGTTACAATGTTGTTGGAAAGAAAGAACTAACTTCAAAAACTTTGTTTGAAGTTACTTATGCATTTTTGAAACAACTACCTCACACATGTACTTCTAGAAACTTCTAGTTGGATGCAGAAACAAGGCCAAAAGGGAAGCTTTCAAAATGCCTCCAAAGTGAATAAAATTCAAGCTATGACCAAACCCATACCTAAAGCATGACAAAACTACCTCCAAAATTTCTCATTCCCACCAAAATCTCAATCAAAAACAATCCACATACTTTCCACATGTTGGTCAATCTCCAAACTGCCCACATGTCTGGAACAAGCTTGGTATGAGTCATCATTTTTCAACCATGCCTCCCAACTGCTTTGACTCATACCCTTGGTGTGACTGCAAGGGCATAAAAATTCAACTATATCCCTTTTGTACATTTTATGGCATAATACACCTCATTTTTCCATTTAAAATAGCATTTTGACATACGTGATTTTATAAACATATCACTTAATAAAAATGTTTTACATTTTCAAAAAAATGCAAAAGCATTGACTTACACCTGATTTTCTTCAAAAATCGGAAGATAACTAAGACATAAAACCTAAGTTAGCAAAATAGATATGGAGCCAACAATTATATGATTTCTTCAAAATCATAAGAAAAAGTAAAGGCATGTAATTCAAATGGTTTTATCAAGGAATAATAAAAGGGATATAAGAAACATTAAATGTTTTATTTCTCCCTCCAAATATAGTGAAATTACCCTAAGGCATCAAGGCTATATGATTTCTCAAAATCATAAAAATTGGAATAAGGCATAAAGCCTAGGCATGAAGGAAATTATATGCAAAGGTAAATAAAATGCCACAAAGGTATTAATGGGGAATTATAATTTTAATTCAATGTGATAAAAGTCTAAGCTCTATTTAGGTCACATGAGAAAAACCCTAGCCACAAAATAGTTCAAAACCAAATCCTCCAGTCTCATTTTGCTCCTTCACATTTGGGTTTCTTGGCTCTGCATAAGCGCCACCATGATGAGTTAAGGTTTTGTCTTTTGATCTCGATCCTCCACTATTTTTCACTAATTCTAGGTGATTTTCTTGAGAAATCTCACAGGATAAAATAAGGTAATTCCTCCTTGGGCTTCAACCTTCATTTTTGATGCATTCTCAGGCTTTTAAGCCACAATCATGATTGTATTTTTTGATGTATTTTTCCTGTTGTTTCTATGAATTTTGAAAATGTGAATTAATTTGATTGGGAAACCTATTAAAAAATCTATTTTGTGCATATAATGAAAATATTGCATGCCACTAGATCAAAATTCTTTAATGCATTATGTCCAATAGAATATGTGCCTTCTCTATTTTTGCACTCTGCATGCTTGTTAAACATTCCACGTGCCATGCCTATACCCCACATTTTTTATGCGTGCCAAATAGTTTGTGTGCCTTATCTTTATTTATGTATTTCACATGTATAACCATGAGGATACATGCAACTACATTATATGATGAAATTATTTTCCTTCATGTTTTTATGGACATCCATATTATATACAACTTGTGAAATTTGTTAACAGGAATTCTGTTAAATAATTTGTGTGCCTTGGTTTTGTTTCTACATTTTATTAAGGCATTTAAGCTTTGATAGATGTTCACACTTGAAAAATCTTATCATGTCTTTGTTTCCATGCTTTGCACACATTCCTACCATGTGCAGTCTATGTATGTAGCATGCCAAGTGTTCCTTAGAGACATTTTATCAAATAGTTCATGTGCTAGTGGTGGTGCGTCTACATTCTGCATTTGTTTTTACATGTCTTTATGTTTTGATAAATTTCCATGCTTTTTGCTTCATAGATTGGATTTTATATAGGAAGGGAGAATGTTGGAAAATATTGAGGTATCTAGTTTATTTTTTCTATTTTATCGGCATGTCCATGCAAGGCATACCCAACAATTGTTGCATTCCAAGAGACAACATTTAATATGAGCATGTTGTTAAACAGTTCACATGCCTGCATGAACTTCTACATTTGTTTATATTTTACCATGGTAGCTGCAATTACAATATACAACTTATAAGTCCTATAATATACATTCTAAAAGATGTCTGCATGTTGTTCTCGAATAGTTCACATGACTGCATGAACTTCTATGTTTGTGTATATTTTACCATGGTGGCTGCAACTACAATATATAATTAATATCCATGTTCCATATGTTGGCCTCCTACAATGATTCAACAACTAAGCCTTTACAGTTGTGATTCATATATTGGACATCTAACCTGAATAGCTATCTCAATCATCATGAAGGTGCATTTAAATTGTCAACCTAGGGATGTAAACTTGAAATGGGTTAGCATTGTATGTGCACTAGGAATCCAGAGTAGCCATATCTATCCTACAACTAAGAAACACACAATGTTGAAAGTAAATTTCTTGGAAGGAAATAACATAAATGTTGAACATCAACCAAAAATTAGATCAAGCTGAAATGCATGACAGGAATGAAAATATGAGCAACAAACATAAAACTACTCTGTCTACTTTGGTTGCAGGAACAGTCATAGAATAGAATTCTAGTGGTTGCAGGAACAGTCAGTGCCAGATTCTTAACTATTTACTGAACAAAAAAATACTAACTAAGCTAAAGGATGGAATACTCATGAAGTGGGTCCCCTTGGATAAGTATTCCATAAGACTAAGATAAAATTAGATGCACAAACTTATAACTTCATTTCATTTATGGAAAAACATGAGTACAAATGGTCAACATGACTGTATTGCTGAAAAACTCAAGAGTGTGATTGCATCAAAAATAACATTCTTCAACTCTAGAGAAAGAGAGCAAGCACTCAAAAGAACATCAGAGCCTTATTTATCCAACCACCTAGCAAGGCGGTCAACTCCAGAAAACACGGAGGATGCCACATTAGGGAAAGCGTAGAAAAGAGAATGGGCGGCTACACATGCACATAACCTGTCAGGCACGATTGCCTTAACTCAAATCTGGCACAAAAATAATGCCAACGCATGCTCAACATCATTTAAGATCATTACAAGGCAGTTATAATCCAACGCATGAGGATTCTCTAGCCACCAAGGATCTTCTCTCCATTTTTCCACCTTATTGACCGATATGGCACATGTCTAGTTGGCGGAATCTTCCTGAGTTGCAGGCCTCAAATTATCTACATGACAATGTTAGCATGCACAACAACTACATATCCATAATCATCTTAAAGCGACATTCATTAACAACATGCAAAATTAACACAAACAATCCACATAGCATGTCAATATCATTTGAAAGCTTATGAAAATAAATTCGTGTCCAAGGTCTATGGTTTCAAGGAAATATCATGAAAAGATCAACTTTCAAGCATCAAAGTCTTATTCTACTGCAGGAAATGGACAACAACCCTATCAATAATTAGACCATAAGCTAGACTCATCACCATACATTCCAAAATATATTTATATGCCAATTCAAAGGATTCACCCATTAGCATGGGCGGGGAGGATGTTGGCAAAGGTTGGGGATTTTAGTTTCATTCTTTCTGGTTGCATTTGCTTTAGAGTTTCTAAGTTTGTTTCAATAATTCATTACATGCATGTCTTATAATTGATGCATTCCATGAGATCGGTCTCTTTGATGCATGTGTTAAACTGTTTATGTGCTTTGTCCATGATTCTACTTTTTGTGTATACGTCTATGAGGATGATTGCAACTATATCATTTAATGAACTTTATTTATCCTTAAGATTTGAAATTTTTTGTGCTTTTATGGAAATCTATACCTTGCTCCAATGATCCCATGATCACAAGTAGGGAAGATACTAGTACTGGTTGAGGAGTCACTAGAGGTGTCTATAGCTAGTAGACTGTGTGTACACATGAGTATATATTCTATGATGGGCTTTGGATTGCAATTGCACATAGAATCTTCTTTGGTGGAATTTTGGATGATTTTTGCAACTTACATTTTTTTCATTATGTATCCATTATGGGGTTTCAAGCTCATAATGTATATATATAACAATTGCATGAGTGTGCAACAAGCCCATGACCCCCATAAGCTAATTCTGAAATTTTTATTATAGCAATGTAATTCACATGGGATTTTGAAACTTGTGTGCATGTTTGTAACTGTTACATTATTGTGGCCAAAGTTTGCATCTCCACCCTTGTACATTATACAAGACTTTTGAATTACAAATGCAAATGGAAACTTAACCCATAATATCACTTAGACTTTTAACTTACAAATGCAAACAAAAACTGCACCTAGAATATTACTTGTACTTTTGGACTTGTATTGCACTTTGATAAATTAAAAACATACATGTGAATCCAACTTCCTCACCAATGATGGTACTCCAGACTTAAATTGTTCATACATTAGAAAATGCAATCATGTATGCGGCTTAAATTTTGAGAATGCATCAAAAATGAAAGTCGATGCCCGAGTAGGACTTGGTTCTCCTTATTCTTCCTATTGAGTCTATGCATTTCTATATATTTCATGTGTTTTTAGAAAGATGGGTTTTAAAAACCCTCGGTTATGACCTTCTATTTAATGGAGAAAACATAAACTTAGGTTTTTCCTTACCATAAATATATAGGCTCATTTAGCTCGAAACCCTAGCATCATCATGGCATTTGTCTGTTTTCTTTTAATGAAGCACATATTTGGCTTCATAATAAAATAAGAATGGTGATAATATTACTTAATTTCTAAAGAAAACAACAAAGCTTCACTTCTTTATTGTATGCACTGCAACTCCATTTCACTTGTTCCATGGTAATTTTAAATCTTGGCATTTACTGCCTCCCCACTTGGCTCCTCTTAACAGTAGGAAGCTTCTCTTGTATGGCTGAGTTTCATGGCCACCTTTTGCATTCTGAGTTTCATATTTTTTTGGCCATTCATTGCTCTATTTTTGTAGCTCATGAAAAGTATGACATGCAAATAGAAAATGCTACCCATGTCTTGTATTGCTCGGAAACATCACTTTTCTTTAGATATGAAAATTGATCACCTTGAAGCATATAGAGAACATGGGTATCCACATAATATAGTTATATCTAGCCTTTGCTCCACTATCCAATGAAGCAACCTTCAAACCCTATCATCTTGGGTGTTCTCCTCTCATTATTAAAGTCTTGTTTTTTTAGGTTTGAAGTGACTATCATGCCCCTAATTGTCACACCTGCTCCTCTATAAATAGGGAACTGTCTTCCATTGTTATGATTGCACAAAAGTTAAGGGACATGATCTCAATGCTATAGACTGCTCAGTACCTAGCAATGCCACATGATCTTTATGGTTTTCTTCCATACTACTATAGACTGTGACTAAGTACCATTCATTATGCATTGTATCAAGATTGTCCTCCAATTCACCTCATTCTTTGATCTCTTCACTATTAGGATGTTCACTATGTTTCCCTATCATAAGACTATTGAATATTATATACCATGTGAACAACAAAGGCACAATGACTACATCATTTTTGTGCAAGATCTTGAGGACTACATACTCTCTCATCATGTAATTTAAAACTATCACCTCCTATTGAGAGAAGCTTATAATTTGTCATACATATGCTTGGTTTTTTATGAAATGGTTGTTCCACCCTTTTGACTTTTTTGTGAATGCTTGACAGGTACTCACCTCAACATTCTTAAAAATAATGCACTCTTGTTGTACTCAATATGCAACACTATTTGTCAGGTGTCTTGATGAATATGTATATGATGAAATTTTCATGTTGGTTTGTTACAAATAGCTTAAATAGCAACAGTTTTTGGTGTCTTCATCATAGTGAATTTCCTTCTTTTGACTATCATGTATGTTTCTTTAGCACTACCATTGTGCCTATCTATAATTGAACTTGATGCATTTGTCCAAACTTTGGTTTATTGGGTTCCATGTGCCAATTTTATTGTGTATTTTCACCATTATCATAGAAATTATCTATTTCTTGGGAAGAGACAAACTATTTTCCTCCTTGAATGCTTGTTGTCCTTGAAAAATGTGAAACCCCTTCTCTTCCTTGAGTGATGGCTATCCCTTCTTTGAAATTTATATAGACTTCACTTCAACTTAGCTTCAAAACTTGACTATCCCATGTATCTTCTTTAGCATTGTCATTGTGCCTCTATCTCATTGTGCATTCAAAACTACTATCATACTTTATCAATAAACCTCACTCACTAGAGTAATGTGTTAATTTTGAAGTCTTGCAAACCCAGGTAAAATTGGTTCATTAAGAAGATTGAAAGACATATCCAACAGAGTAATATTCCCAAGAAGAAATGACTGCGCCTTTGATCAATATGATGGAAGCCTACTATTTGATTCATTGTGAAAATATGAAGAGTAATCTTTCTTGATAATTCACAAAAAAATTGTTGCATCTTTTGAATCTGATAATGAAAGTTGATCAAATGGTATGATTCCATATTGATTCAATGCATCAAGAATAGGTTTATAATCAATTTGATCAAGTTGCTCAATTTTTCTTACATTCCTACCCCTCTTAAAAGACAAGAGGGCAACATGTTGGGCTCAACCCTTGTGGGAGCCATATTTTACTCCACATAATTTGAATAGATGAAACAAAATGATAAAAATGATTTAACCTATACCTACACAATGAGAAAATGTTGTTAGATAAAGAAGAGCATATGATAGATGTGTTTGATAACTCTCTTGTTTTCCTAGACATTTATTGTATGCAAGCTATTTTAATGTTTATAAGGATCAAGCTATATGTTTATGGGTGTTTTACTATGTATTGATTGGTGATCCTTCATTGCTCTAACCAACTCTTTCTCACAAATGTAGAAAAATTGGAGCAACAAGAGGCAAGCAACAACTGGAGGCTGGATGAGCAAGAGGACTAAAGTTGATGGAAGGAAACTCAACCAGGATTCATCATTCTGGAAATGACAGGTCCCCATTCTTTACATATGCTTTTCCTTTTATCTATAAATGTATAGTTTTTCTTTATATGCATTAAAATAGTCAGTCCCTCAGCTTGTGAGGGACACTATATGTAAGGAAAAGCAGAGGTGCGGAAACTCTTTCCTAACGCTAAAACCACAGAGGAGACGTGCAAAGACCAGTTTTAAAACATTAAAACACTTAAGATGAACACATGCAGGGTAACAAGAGTAACAAAAATAAAATGATTTCAGAGATAACACCAAATTTACGTGGGAAAATTTTTTTGAGTAAAAAACCCACCACACCAAGAGAAATACAGTTTGTATTACAGCAAGTAGAAGATTACATACAAAGTTACAACCCTCACTCTTTGATAGTTAGCTCACAACAACACTAGATTTTTCATGCACTCACTGATACAATGCTATTTCACCATACAACGAATACAAAACTCTACTACCCTTTCACAGTATTCTCCTGCTCGACTTCAACAGATTTGTCACTTGACTACTCGTCAAGACCGACTATTACAAGTCCCTTTACAACCACCAATTAGGGTGCATTAAATTTAGTTCTTCACTAACACGCCAAATCGATCTTGGATCGAATCCACCTGCAAACCTCTATCGAGCTACCCCCACAATAAATATGTTGTAGAGAAAATACAATTCGGGCTCAACCAATCACCAAATCTAATCACAAGAGACTGCATAATAATTGCTTTTCACCAATTCAGCTTCCAGAAATAAAAGTTGTTTTGCAACAACGATGCAGAAACAACTGATGAGAAAATGCCACGTGTCGCACTTCCATTCATTCCATCGCTTAACCAAGAAATTATCGGTCAAATGTCATCGGGCTCCAAAAACCCTTTGCCATCACTAACAGTTGCATCACATTCCAAGCCGGCAATAATCCACTATTGCCAAAACACAGACTACCAGCGCTATCGAGTCCCACAAGCCACATGTTTACCGGTGAGGAGGTTTCGGGGCATCTAGGAGGGAATCACCAAGATTCCCATGAGCCTACCTAGAATGAGCTTTCAAAGCTCCCACGTGTCCACTGCTCACGCGCTCTGCTTGGCCTACACGGAAGTTGTTGGAGCTCCTTCAAGGAATCTCTAGCAGCATCCACTAGATTCCCCAGGGAACTCCCAAGTGGTAGACAAGTGTCCACGGTAGGGCAACCCCTCGCATAAAGCAACTCGGGGCCTACCATCACTTTGTTGCACTCACCACTTTAACAAGCTGCCACACGTCATGTGTACAGGTGATTCCGCTCGGTGAAAAGGAAAATAGTAGTACTTGCCTTTGAATGCCACAGAAAGCAGCCAACACCATCAGATGAAGCTAATAGCAGTCATTGATACAAGGCATCGACACATCGGCGTGACAGAGCAAAACCTCTCGCCGATGGGTGACCAATCCTCCAATAAAGTTGAAACCTTCAAACAAAATGCCAGCTCCACACCCGTTAGCCCATCACTGTGACAACCTTCGGAGCCTCGCCGATTAGATAGAGTCTCAACGACCAAAGGGTCAAGCTGACCAAAAAGAGAACTCCACAGTAAAGCGATAAGGGCGTAAATTTTTCAAGCCTTTAATAAAGGTCCAAGCCGGTAAGTTGAGGCATATTTTCCAACACTATACACTTATGATTACCAATAAAGACTACCTTTGTAATAAATGTTGACTCTCTTTTATATTTTATGCAATTGCATGATCAAATAATGCAATCTTTTGATAATTTATTTTATGCATATGAATGAAACTTAGCAAAAAAGAATATACCCTTTTGTTTCACTATGTAAAAACATAACAGTCCTACCTGATTTAGGTGGAAGCAAAATCAAGTAATAGTTCAATCTGAATCCATATAAAGATATTTAGATAGAATTTTTACTAATAGATTTGTACAAAAGGGATGCCACCTGGTAGATAATGGCCTGGCTTCAGTTGATTTAGGTTATTTGGTGGTCTTATTTTTGCATTATTCATTCCATCACAGGGTTTGAACTCTCAGGAGACATCTCATAGGCATTTAAATCCAGAAAGAGATTCATTCAAGGTAAAGCTTGCTCATTAATCACCCGTTTCTTTTAAATTGCCCATTTCTTTTTATTTCTTTAATTGGTGGCTTGCTTTCATACCACAAACAAGACAAAAAAAATCATACCTAGCAATGTGTACTTCGTTTGCCTCCATAGACTGGACAAAAATAATTTTCCCTAGGTCACCTCAAAATTTTAAGAAATAGAGGGAATGGAGCAAAGGGATCAAACATTGGCCACAATGAGGTAATTCATTGTCAATTTATAGATTTGTAAATGCTTCCATTGTTTCTTTGATTTTTAGTTTTTATTTTTTTATTTCCAAGTTTAAAAGAAGAAATTTATTTTTTATATATAGGGACATGAGACTGACAAAGACAAAGAGGCATTGGCTTCCATATTGGGGGTAGAGGTAGTGAGAAAATTGGATGGTGTGGACTTGAAAATGCTTACTAGATACATAGAAAAATGATCTAGTAAATCCCCCGAAACATTGCAACCAAATCAATCGTGTCAAAGGGAATCAATTGATTCCCCAACTAGTGTTGGATCGAGCAAAAGATCCAAGAGGAAATCAATAACAATAAAATCTAAGAATGTGGAACAAGGAGCAGAGACTTTCAATGTCCTAGCCACTCCTAGGACACAAACTTCTTCCACCACACCATGATTTTCATCTTGCATTGGTAGCTACGATACCAAGATAGAATACGATGTGGTTTCAAAGGAATTATGAATGATAGATGCTAGAAAAATGTTTGTGAATAGGTTGAAGGAATTGTTCCTTCAACGGTTCAAATACCATCTACATTTGTAATTCTCAAAGATACCCATGCACCTACAAAAAGAAGTTATCCATGACATGGAGACTGAATTTGGCACAGGTTGGTCTATAAAGAAGATAAAGCTACAAATGTCTCAAAACTGCAATATATTTCAGTGCAACCAAATAAAGAAGATAAAAAACTTCCCTCCCAAGCTAAGGCTCAAAAAAAGGCCAATTGATGTAAGTGTGAAAGTATGGAAAGATCTTGTAAAAGAATATGAGAAGTCTGATGCACAGAGGAAGTCTGGTGAGGAGAGTACGTAGGTATTTGAAATTTCTCATAAGATTATATCAAATTTATTAAACGATTATTAAATTTTATTTGTGCATAGTTAAATTGAATTAGTATATGTTTCAAGATAAGGCCTCCAAGGCTAGGCTTGATAAACTTTGTGCCATGCATCATAGTGGCCAGGAAGGTTTACAGGCCTTGATCTGTACATTTGTAAGTATATTTAATATGTTAAATGATTTTTTTTTTATTTCCTAGGAAAAAGTAAATGATTGCATATTAATTAGTTTAACTAGTCCATGTGCCATGTTTTGACAGGAGGAGAAATATGGCTGGCATCCAACACAATTTGAAAAGGAAATGATACAAAGCTAAAAAGTGGACTGATTTTGCAATCTGGATGGAGAACAAGGTATCAATAGTTGACTTTCAATAACTTAGTTAGATATTGTTGTGTTAATATGTCAATTTGAATTTCTTGTGTTTTTTTGTTTATTGGTGTGTAGGATGAGTTCTAAAGTGCTTCTTTGTTGGCCCTAGATCCCACTCAATTGTCCCATTATTTCATGTTGAGGAAAAAAATATCGTTTGCCTTAAAGGGAAGTGGGTGACATTCATGCCTTATTTTCATCGCATCTTTTAATTAATGACCATGATCTTTTAATATCTCTTAAGTGTCCTCATTTAAGTTATGAGTTGTATCATTTGAGTAAATTAGTCCCATGTTGATTTTATTTATCTTCTTTTCTCTCAAACATGGTATCTCAAGGAGTGCTTCCTTGAATTCATGTTGTCATTCTATTAACCGATCTGCATGCATCTTTTCCATCCTTCCTCATGATGTTTCCATTCTTTTAACATGTAAGAATGTTTTGATGCATCTTGGCAGGAATCCTATAGATCTAAAACATCCTTGTAGAACTCCTTTTGCACCAAGGTCAAGTCATCATGGATTTCTAATGTATATTCCATTAAATCACTTGTCATATCTTGCAGCCTTGTAGTATTCCACTTGATGTTTCAAGTGCTCAATTTCCTTCTTATGCCCTTCCATTTCTCATGTCATTTTAAGGATGTTTGATTCATTTGCTTGGTTGTGGCTACCCTAGTCGTATCCCTAGCCACTAGATCCATATCATCTGCATCCATTAACATTACTTACATGGCTTCATTAAATCTCAAGAGTATAGTATGACATGCAACTTCTTGATCAACATGTCAGGTACATGCTTGGGAAAAGTATGGGGTGCCTTTGCGTTGCCATAGATCTCCCTATATGTTAACAACTCATATAGGGAATAATATATTAGGTTCTCCAAGATTCTAATCATGTCTTCAGAATACCTAGGGAACCTTTTCTCAAATAATAGCTCATGCAAGGGAGCAAAGAATCGATCATAGATATTCTCATATTTTGATGAATATGTGTGCTCCCATCGGTCCTAGAAATAAACATGGACAAAATGACATGGGATGCTCCATGTACAATTCATCCCCAAAGAATTTATTAGCTGCATAAATAATATAACACAAGTAAGAGTTTGTATAGAATTTTGGCTTTGTGCCCACTGGAGGAGACTCGACTCTCATTATTTCATTGCACAAAGTGAGTGACATTTAACAACTACCTAGTTTAAAATTGGCCCTTCTTTAAGCAACATATGTAGCAATGAGACTTAGGATTATTGAAAATTATAAGCATCTTTCTCCCCATACAACCTGCTAACTAGGGCCACTATGTTTTTTACTTAACCCTTGAGGCTGATGGAAGGGTACCATTTAGTGTTCCTAGAAGTTAATTGTCTAACTCCTCCTCTTGAGGTTTAGGCTATGTTTTAGGCTTGAAAACTAGGCACTTTTGTTGTAACATCCACTTCTATGACCCATGGGTGATGTGGCATAGGGCCTTGAACCACCACATAGGTCTTATAGAGAGAGTGTTTGGTGTAAAATCCACATCTAAGTCCTATAGAGAGAGGGGGTGGCGCTAGACTCCAAACACCAAAAAACCACAAAATAGTTAATAACATGTATATTTGGCATTGTTTAAATCCAATCTGGTCATGTATGACACTTATTAATGTTACTGTGGCATGAGAACTATGTGCTCTCCTTTTTTCTCCATTTCTTAATATCACTATGATCTTAGGATGTAATATTTTTTGTCCTTCATTCTCTGAATGTATTTGTATAAATGGTACTATGGGGATGGTTGAAGCACAACTTTGTTTTACATTTATGGTTTAGTTTTATGTTTGTAAGCAAGCTATGACATGCAACAATACTTGAGCATATAGAGAATAGTTCTTCAGGATATTTTGTACTTTGATTATACTATTTTTAAGTGACCTTTACAAAATAGTCCTTGTACCCTAATTATTATTGATTTTGCTAAGTTAAATAATCAAGATAAGAAGTTTCTAGGTGGATTTATAGTTTATTGGTACTTTTCTCTCTTCAAAATCATATTGAAGCATACAAAAAATAGTTCTTAAGGACATTTGTATGTTGATTATACTATTTTTAAGTGATCATTGCAAAATAGTCCTTATACCCTGACTATTATTGATTTTTCTTAGCTAAATAACCAAGAAAAGAAGTTTTTGGGTGGCTTTATAGTTTATTAGTAGTTTTCTCTCTTTAAACTCATATTGATGCATGTAGACTTTGTTCTAAGCCAATTTAAGTCTGAAATTGAATGACTCTGATTTGGATTTGATGTGGTTGAATATTACTTAGTAACCACAACTATAGGGGAGATACATTGGCATGATTGAACCCTACTATGAAATACCACACTTCTCGATGGAATTGTTATAGGACTTCTATTCTTATAATGAAAAATTTTCCACCATCATGTACAACTAAATTTGGTGTCCCTACCACTTCATAGGATGCATGTTTGTGCCAAAGTAGTGCGTTCCTAGAAACAACATCATTAATGGTTTAACCTCAAAATCCTTCACACATAGTAGGATGTAACAAAGGACTTTATTCTTATAAAATAAACATATTGAATAAACCATATTCATTAAGTATAAGGTTATCATGTTGTCTTAACCTCACACTTAACCTGGGAAAAATGCCCTGAACCTAGCTTGAAATACAAGCTATTGCATTGTACATTTTATTCCTAGTTCTCATAATGTCTCTAATGTCTTTGGTTTTGGATTTGGGATGATTCAATTTATTAACTATGGAAGTTCATCTTTAAGTACCTTGAACTCACTCACCAAAATGGTATTGTAATGATCAATCAATTTTTTTTCTCTTATAGAATATAAACAGTGATTCTCTTTCTCAATTAAATACAAACAAATGTGGACATGTAAGTATATTTTTCTGCAGGAACAAAATGTTTGTTCACTTTTTCTTCACCTTTTGTGGATAAATATTGGAACAACACTAAGCACTAGTATGATTAGATATGGATGTTACCTTGGGAACACTATCTCAAGAAGCAACTAGAGGTATGACTGAAATCTGGCCAGTTATTGATCCCAAAAGCCATAATTTTGTTCTTTTAATCAAGGGAAAAGTTTTTATTTGTTGTCCTTATGCATTTTCCTTTGAAATCTTACAAAAGGAGTTGAACAATGCATTTTCCTAGTTTCACAAGCAACTTGGAAAGTAGACTTATATGATATTTGTGCCACTTCAATAGTAGAAGGACAATGCGTATTCCTATCAAATGGAGGGGAATAAATAAACCTGAGTCAAGTGATTCAGTTTTACTAAAACAAGTTTAAATATGGAAAGAAGGTTTGCACACTAGAATGTAGAAAAGGCCAAAGATAAAAACTCCATTTCCTTTTACATAATTAAACAATGATATCTACATTCCTATTTGAAAAGAAAATTTATCCATAAATCCTACAGCAGCAGAAATAAAATCAAAATGCCAACTTGTCAAGCAGTCTACATAATAATAAATACTCATAAATGAAATGCCTTGAGCACAACCAACTACTAATGAAAAATGCTCATATAGATTAAGGAAGGAATACACTAGAATTCAAGGAAAACCATACAATTTGAATATTCTTCTCTTATAATGTTGCAAATTCTATACAATTTGAAGTCTTTAAAAAAGATAGCCATATCAAATGCCTTTTGCCCAAGTCCTACTCTCTCAAGGTTAACAATCTCAATCTCACTAATAGTGATTACTAAGAAAGGTAGTTCCACCAACTCTACCAAATAGTTTACCATAGGAGCAATAAAAGAAGATTCTTTGAAAGGAACTCCATGAAAACCAAGCTCTTTAAATGGTATATCAAACTCTAGTTCAAAATATTTTAGATGAGGCTACTCCCATAGCTCTGTTACTCGCTTGACAAATCCTTGAAACTTTGTATTGATTTTATTTTTCCTATCCCTCTCTTGTTGTTCTTCCTCAATTTCATCGGGATCATACATTGAACTTCTTTCCCCTCCTAAAGTTTGGACCACATCCATTACCTCCACATAAAACTGGACATCATTGGTCTTCTTGGTTCACACCATGATATGGTTATGCAAATGAAAATGAAGCAAAGTAATCATCTCCTTCTCCACTGGCTAGAAGAATGCATGCTTAATGTTTTGATACATGATATCAACTCTCTCTTCTACTCTCATGGTTGAATACCGAAATCCATTATGGTGGGCCTCCAGAGTTCCATTCATCTTTCTTCCTCTTTCACAAAATGTTGGCATATTTTACTAACATTTATTAGAATTGTTGCAGGTTTTACATCATTGGAATGACATATTAGCTGTAACTTTTTTGAAATTTTACTATGGTATGTACACTTTGATATGATGTAATATGATTATGGTTTCGTTTCATATGTTATAATTGTTATCACTTGGATTTTTCACCCTGTTGAATGTTAAATTCAACAATCCAGTGTAATATGGGAAAACCTCTCAAAGTATGGGCTTTGATGAATAGAGGTCAACCTTCAGAGAAGACCGGATTCCTAACTTGGATAATATCACCTACGCTATTGAATTTGAAGGATAAGGGAAAAAAGGATTGCAGGAAATAAAATGCTTAAATGGAAAAAATTGGGTGATACACCAAACTAATATGGGCTATGAAATATTCAGGTTCTCAAACACTTGCCTACAATAACATGAAACTAAAAGTGCACAACCTTTTACTGTATATCTTTGGATAAATAATTCACAAAAAGGTCTTAGAACTCAAACTTTTAGGAGGAATATATCTTCACAGCTAAAAGATATTTTGCACTTTAAAACACAAGTTGCAACCTGCATTGACACATTTTCTACATAAAGGTATCAGGAAAATATGAGACAAAATTAAAAGGAAATAATAGTTACCTCACAAATAATTTGATCAATCACTTAGGAATACACATTAATGCAAAGAATAAGTAGGCAAAATCTCATATCAATTGCATTCAAGGCCCTCACTATATTTCATATAAAAAAAAAACTGAGTTACAAAAGTATGCTTTTATGTCAAAGGACTAAAAAAGAGTCACTAAGTACCAAAATGCATAAGAAGAACTAACTAATAATGAGTTACAAATGAGAATATATCATCATCTCCAAACAGCTCCACCAAAATAGGAACTAGAACCTCCATGAACTCGTATGTCTTCAAAACCCTAAAATTTAGCAACAAAATCCATCTCCAAAAGAGCTCACAATGGTTGAAAAAGTCATGCAAGACTTAATCAAACCATAAACACCACCAAGAATGCTCCAAACTAAGTCAAAAGCCTAAATCTGCTCCAAATGTCTCTCAACCTCTCACAACCACCCCTAGATGCTCTCCATATGTTAGCAAACTACTCCATCAAGACTCCAATATTCTCTCAAAAGTATAGACAACCCCATACTAGCAAAACCAACTCAACATTTTGCATTTAAAAGATAAAAAGATGATTTAAGGGCTTATAAATACACCTTTAAGCCATTTGTTTTACATTTTATAGAATATGCAAAAGATAAGAAGATCTTCAAAAGCTAGATGAGGCTAGAAAGGCACCCATATGATGACTCCGCCATAACCATGAGGTGGCATTACATTAAAAACTTTTGAGAAAGTTTCTAAGGAATAAAAGTAAAATCTCGATATGGGCCCTCGGGGTTACATTAGTTGCAATTGAATTTTGATAAAAACAATGGCTAAAAAGCCATCGACATTTAGCATTTAGGGTTTTAAAACCCTAAGACAAAAACAAGGAAAAATAAATGAATATCATTTCATTTTGCAAGGCTTCACAAAGAAGCTCGACCGACACCACCACTGAGGGTTTTGATGAAGCTCAGTTGAATCTGAAGCATGACTAAGGGCTTTCATGGAAGATTTTAAGCTGTATAGAGGCATAGCACTTGTTGATTCTCCCAAAGAGAAATAGGTAAGTTACTTTTTTGGAAACAAAACTAAGAGAAAACTCCATTTTTTGCTTGATCCTTTCTAATATAGGTCATCTAGGGCCGTGACTACATACTGTTGTATCAAATACATTTACATGCTTTCTTTTTTCTGTTGACCTGTTATTGTTTGGCCACCTTATATGATATACTTGAGGCTTGAGAAAGCACCTTTAATGGAAAATTTCAAGAAATACAGAGCCTTTACCTTGAAAGTGTTTATATTTTCCTGATGAAATAAGACTCAAATTTGATCCATCTTCGAATAAAAATGTATGTTTGATGTTTTCCCATGCTTTCCTAGTTGCTTCCATTATGTATCTTCTGAATATTTCCATTTTCCTTTTCAAACCCCAAATAGCTTTAGATTTTACAAAGAAAAGCATATAGGTTACAAACCCAAGTTTTATTTCACTATTTGCATGTTTCGTTTCTTGCTCATTTTCCTTTTCTGTCAAATTTCATAGGGTTTGTTTATAATACCACCTTCTTTTAACCCTCTCAACTATCTCTGTTTGATTTTAACTCCTCAGGAGCATTTTCATTTGTAAATAAGACTCTCTTTTATGAATGCTCAATCCAAGTTCCTTGATCTTGTAACTAAGTAGAAACAAAACTTTGAATATGGTGCTCTCATTTAGCTTCAATTACGATGCCTTCCACCTGTAGAAAATATCATTTCCTCTAAATATTTTTCCACACAGGTTTACTGTGATTTCTATATGTATGTATTACTTTTACCATTGAAAAGTTGCTTATAGCTTTCATTGTGCTAGATCACTATGGCATTAAATTTTCACTTGAAATTCATCCTACTTTTCTTAATGATTTTAATATATTTTTGAGAAATATGAAACCCATATCCATTCCATTCTTATGAGAATACTCCCGAAACATGTCCCATATGCAAAAATTTATCACTCATTGTCCCTTGGATTTTGACAAGACTTCTCTCATTGCTCTATGACTGTATGGTTTTGAATAATCATTTTTTGCATAACCTTTGATAACAACATTCCATCTTCCTGATTCTTATAGACTTTTTCACTATTTCAGTTCATAGATGAATTTGATATCACTTGACATACCTAGCAAGGTGACTGTAATGCTTGTTGAGAAAGGTAGTGCCCATCCTTATCTTTGAAACATTGTTCTTTTACATGGTAGATCACCATTTTTTGCAAACTATTCCTGGTCTCTCACTCAACAACACTATTGGTGCATTTATCTAGACTCATACATAGAAGCATTATCTAGAATAAAAAGCATAAAACATATCTCCATTACACTTTTCATTTGTTGTTGTTTACTTCACCATTATTGTCTCATGGATGCTTCTAAACACAATCAAAAGGGCTTCACACAATGTCTACTACTCAAGCACCGACACTTAGACTGAAACTATCCTTAATTACATAGTCATCAATCCCTGTATAGATTTTTACAATCCCAACTACAATACTCTATGGTCAAAAATGCAAAGTCCTCTTGTATGCAAGGTCATAATGACATCTCCTGTTGCATCAATGTGCTTTTCTCTTAAAGACAATTTTCCCTATCACACTTCGTATACACTATGCATTGTTCAACACCATAGCCCCTTTGAATGACTGTCACTGCATATTGTACTTGCAGTTTACATCTCAAAAACTATTTTTAATAAGGTCCCTGACATGGTAATCTGTTATGAATGCACCAAGTACCTAAAAGGTTGTGCATAAATTATGAGCTAGGATCAACCCTTGTGGGAGCCACATTTTCACCACTCATTTTATAATTGAAAAATCAAAAAATAAGCATAATCACACTTGTATCCGCACATGAAGCAAACAAGTTAGCAAAAGCATGCATATTCTAGGTATTTTTTTATGACCTTGATGGTTTTCTGGGACACCTATAGCTTCTTTAATACACATTATGAATGGTTTATACATGCATACGGTAAATTTGTATGCAATTTTCATAATCATTCATTGCTTAGAGTATACTCTAACACCATTGCTTACTGTTATATGCAGGACTAGGAGTGGAAAGGAGCTAGAAGAGGCAAATGAAGGTTGGGACAATAGTGGGATGAAACGATGCTAGTCAAGACCAGTCATTCACAGGCAATGGTTGCTTACCTTCCTTCTATACACATTCATTGCTTTTATTTACTTATTCATGTATAATCTTTCCATATTTTGTAGTGAATAAGCAAAGGTTAGTCTCATGGCTTGTATGAGACAATGTACACTTATACATTCAATAAAGATTACTTTTTCTGAAATGATTTGAATCTTTCTTCTATTATATGCATGTGTATGAATGCAATGATCTGTAGTTGTAATATTTTTAGATTTTTCATTTATACATCTAAATGTAATGTAAGAAAGATAATAAAATGAATACCTCATTTTCTCAGTTTAAAATCAAAGCACTTCACCCGATCGAGCCTATGGGTGAAAATCTGGTAACAATAAAATTAGATATATAAAAAAAATAAAAATTATCACATGAAATAAATAATAACTTTTCATTTTAAATATTTTTTTTGTAAAACACGGGTCTTCCAAAAGATCAAGATGATCCTCATGATATAGATCTAGAATATGTTGTTTCAGGTACAGATCACATGACAGAGGATGGTGATGACGCTGATATAGAAGACACCAAGGTCGATGAGGATGATGATGACGATGATGATGATGACGATGATGATGATGACGATGGTGATGATAATGATGAGGTAGTTGCTAGTAGTAGCTAGAGACATTCATGATCATATAGACTACATCATGGATCATTGTTGATATATCATTATGATGCCTCTTTTCATGGTTACTATCATATGTATCATTTTCACAGCCTGTAGTACCATATTATTGAGTTATATCATTTTGAAATGTATCATTTTGACTTATATCATTTGGAGATGTATCATCTTGACTTGTATCATTTTGAGTTACATAATTTATCATTTTTCCTTATATCATTTGTACATGTATCATTTTGACTTATGTCAACTATTGGACATGTATCATTTTGACATGTTATTGATCTACTGGCATATTTGACTTTCAGTTGTTTTAGTTATATATGATGATGATCTTATCATTATTGACTTGTCAATTTATATATATTGAAAGTGGTCAATGATTTTTGGATGGATATTTATTACGTATGATGATTTTAATTTACTGTTGAGGATGGATGTTGTCAAATTCAATTAAATTATAGATATTTGACTCACTTGTTTTAATTATAGATGATGATCATGTTATTATAATTATCTTGTTATTTAATCATATGAGTTATATAATTAAATTACTTACTCTATAATCATATGAGTTATTTAAGAGGCATGATATATTTATCTAATTAAATTGAAATAAGACATATTATTTAATTTACTTACTCTATAAGGGGTGGGGGCCCTAGGTCGGTTGGCTAAACCTTTCTTGTTGCAGGAGGTTGGTCACGAGGTCTAGTCTCCCCCACCCCCATAGTGCCAGAGGGTGTGCACCAGCGCCTCCGGTCATGTTAAAAGTTTTACCAGGTGCACTACAGTTTATAGGGGGTTGTGCTACCTAATTCCTGTAGTCTAAAAAAGATTACTTATTCTATAATCATATGAGTTATTTAAGAGGCATGATATATTTAACTAATTAAATTAAAATAAAAACGTATTAAATTAATAAATGGAAGCAAAAAAAGAAGCATTTTTAGAAGCAAAAATGGAAGCAACAATGGAAGCCAAACAAGAAGCAAACCATAAGCAATCTTGGAAGAAAAACTTGGTGTTATCTAGGAAGCAAAAATAGAAGCAATTCAGGTAGAAAAAAAAGAAGTAATAATGGAAGCAATTTTAGAAGCAACAAAAGATTAAATAATAGAATTCATATTAGAAGCAAAAAAGATGCAAAAATGGAAGCAAATCTAGATGCAAAAGCAACATTATATCATAAGCAAAATTGGAAGAAAAACTAGAAGTAAAAATGGAAGCAAAATTGGAAGCAAAACTAGAAGTAAAAATGGAAGCAAAATTGGAAACAAAATTGGAAGCAAAAATGGAAGAAAAATTGGAAGCAAAACTGGAAGCAAACCTGGAAGAAAAACTGAAAGAAAAACTAGAAGAAAACCTAGAAGCAACACAAGAAGTAAAACAAGAAGCAAAATTAGAAGCCAAACTAGAAGCAACAAAATCCAATGCAAAAAACGACACCAAAGTGAACATGCAATTTGGTGTCGAATTTTTTGTTGGCAGAAGTGTCCAATTCATGAACTCAAATGCACTAAATTCAGACACTATTTTAGGTGCTAATTATTTTTTTTGTTGTAGTGCGACAACAACAAGAAGCACACAAAGTAGCCTTAGCAACACAACAAGCAGCTCTAGTAGCCCAACAACAACAACAAGCCCAATAGTAAGCTCAACAGTATGCCCAACAATAATTGCTCTCCCAAAAATGACAACAACAACAACAAAAAGGTTTATACTATAACCCTCACCAAAACATCATCAACCCAAACATGTTATGGATATATACACCTCCACCATAATCACCTTCACAATATCCCACACCAGTATACTCACCATACAACACCCCATCATATCAGAATCCGATGTACAATCCATCCACCATCCCACAATATGCAACATATGTTCCTCCACAAAATCCCCAAGACGATGTAGCATCGCAACTTAAGGTGTTAACACAAGAAATGCAAGATATTCAGATGGGAAAAATGAAGAATCCCCATACACAACAAAACCTTTGCGTGTATCCCTTTGACCGAAACATCACAATGGTACCATTCCCTCCCGGCTTTGAGGTCCCCAAATTTGATAAATACAAAGGGAGAGGAATTCCTATGGACCATGTCAAATAATTTAATGCCATGTGTATGGAGTTTTCCTACAACGACTCCTATTTGATGAACCTCTTTCCACGAAGCTTGATAGACCCAGTGATCAATTGGTTTTCTCAGTTGCCTCTATGTATCAAAACCTTTCAAGAAATCATCAAAAAATTCATAGATATTTTCTCCTTTAATCTTGACATGGATGTAATCTTAGAAGAGTTGTATACTCTTAAGAAAGACAAAGGAGAATATTTTTCCAATTTCTTGCAACGATGGAGGCAAAGGGCTAGTAAGATAAAGTGGCCAATTCTCTATGAACAATAAGTAGGGATTATTATAGAAAATGTTGATCTAGATTTTTCTTTCCACTTGAAGATGTAGTGCATTACCTCTTACGACAAGATTTTCCCTAGAGCCCTTAACATTGAGAGAGCTATGATCTCACAAGGAAATACTCAAGCCTACAAAGACAACTGCCCATCAACCAGCTCAAATGACAAGCCTCGTCTCTGAGCTAAGAACAAGAACGTAACAAATGATGGCATGGTAGATGCTAAGGTGGTGATAAGTGCTCCTAGGCCAAACAACAATCAAATAGCTAACACTCAACCAACCATACAACAAGCTTAACCATCAAAAAATAGCCAGGTCAATAATATTGAAACACAACAAAGACGAACTCCCAATAGAAACAACTATCCAAATCGCAAATACACAAATCAAAACTATAATGAAGAAATTGGTAGATTCAAACTTGATAACACTTCCCAATTTTGAAAATTGCCAAGAACCATAGGAAAACCCACCCTGGTACAATGAAAAAGATCTTTGTGACTTTCAAAAAATCAAAGGACACAAATCATCGAATTATATGAGGCTCAAAAATATTATCCAAGACCTTATTGAGAATGGAGACATATCTATTGAGGTATTGGAAAAATCAGGATCTTAAGATATACAAGAACCCTATATCAAATCATAGCAAATGAAACAACAATGGAAAAGGGAAGGATTACACAAATGTGAAGCACGTCTATTCCAATGTAGTCGCTTCTTGTGATAGAGTCATCACCATCATCATCATCAAAAGGCCTAGTGTAGAGTGTAGATTCACCACACAACATGGCAAGATCACCATCCAAGGAGCTCCATCTTAGTCTAGGGCATAGCCCACTTTTCCCACATCAAACCCTAGAAAATACAGTCTCCTAGATCATCTTAAGAAGACCCCCACATAAATATCAATCTTGGAACTATTGAGGATATCCCCTGCACATAGGAAAATATTAGAGAAGGATTTATCCTCATCATCCATCCCCGAGGATATTGATATGAAGCAATTTAAAGCTATGGTAGGGCATATCACTAATCATCTCCTCACCTTCTCGAAACAAGACCTACCATAACAGTCATCTCATAACTTTACTTTATACCTTGAGGTCATTTTTCATAAGAACAATATTTAAAGAGTCTTAGTAGATGGAGGTGTTGGTCTAAACATTTGCACCCTACAGTTGATGAAGAACTTAGGGTATTCAGAAGATTCTATTGAGAAAGCAAAGAGTACAACTATCAAAGCATATGATGATCAAGAGCGAGTCTCACAAGGCATCATCACACTACCCATCTAAGTGGGACCTGTCATTGTAGAAAATACATGCCAAGTATTGGTCCTTGATCTCCCCTACAACATCTTGCTTGGTCAACCATCGATCCATGCCCTAAAATTTATAGCTTTGACCTATCATCAATATGTAAAGTTTCTTTTTAAGGATTGACAAGTTACTATCCATGGAGATCCTAAGCCTTTTTACTATTGCAAGAACATTGAGGCCATGTTTTACAAAATACCCCAAATCCCTAAGAATGATGAAGGGCCTATACCATCCTCCTTATTTGTTGACCCATCATTCCCTACATCTAACTCAGAAAAAAACACCCATTGTGCAGAACATTCCCAATATCAAAGTAGTAATCCAAGATGATGGAGGTGGAAACTATAAACTAACAAAGTATAATTTTGTGTTGGGGGAGCTACCTCTTTCTCCTAAATCTCACAGGAAACCCACACCTATTAGCAAAGTGGCTAAAACAATAAAGATGGCAGATACTACCTTTACCAAGTGGGGGGATATGATCAAACAAGATGTCAATGAGGAGGATGAATCTAAATTGCTCTATCAAGATGAATGACCTGAACCTTTTCTTCCCATGGAAGATGACAATAAAGGCTTGTGGGTAATGAATGGATGGGGCTATAATAAGAATGAGAAACTAGGATATAATAAAAATGGTTTGCTAGAACCTATCGTTCTTGGGAAACTTCCAAAGAATCTTGGCCTAGGTTGTACTACTAGCAAGGTTACCCTTCTTGGCAAAGGTACTTCCGCTAAAAGGGTTGAGGCTTCTTCTTAGTTACCAACATTGTGTGATACTACCCTAGATGACTTCTCCCTTAATTTTTCTAACCTATTTGAGAATAACTCTCTTCATGATATCCATAACATATTTTACCCCAAATGACCAAACAATGAAAATAAGCTTAGTATATCTCCAACTCATTGACTGGGACCAACAAGAACCACTTATTCTATATTTATTCGAAAACAATGAAGCGGTCTCGAAATTCATCGGACTCTGTGACAACTTACCATGGGAAGATCACAAAGTTGGTTTTTATATAGAGCTAGACACAGGGGCATACTATGGGGAGATGATTGAATCCTTCAGTCACAAAATAGATGATATGAAAATATCATGTTGATCTTTGAGTGAAAACCACACTATGGCACTCTCTAATCCTAAAATAGTAGAAAGAAAGGATGCATTCAAAGGTGAAAAAATCTTTGAGGCGCCCAAGGATGAAGGATTTAATATCCCCCTTAGTGAAATGAATCTAAAAAAGTCAGCAATGCTAGCAGAGAAGGCTACCCCAGTGAATGTGGGGATAGAGGAAGCACCCAAGATCATGTTCTATGTTGAATCCTTGTTAGATGAAGAACAAAAGAATCTAGCAGCATTCCTGAAATAGTGAAGAACAAAATTTGCATGGTCATACACAAATATGCCAAGCCTCAATCTAGAAGTGGTTGTGCATCACTTAGCAGTCTATCCTGAAGCAAAACTAGTGAAGCAAAAATTGAGAAAGATGCACCCTCAGATAACACTCTTGGTAAAACTTGAGTTACAAAATATTCTTGACGTCGGATTTATCCGACCGATTGATTATCCTGAGTGGGTTTCCAACCTCATACCAGTCTCCAAACCCACTAGGGGCATCAAAATATGCATGGATTTCAGGGATTTGAACAAAGCATTCTCGAAGGATCATTTCCATCTTCCTAATATTGACATCATTATGGATTTAACAGCTGGACATGAAATTCTATCACTCATGGATGGTTTTTCAAGCTATAACCAAATCATGATTTCCAGGGAGGATCAATACAAAACTACATTATCTTGTCCATGGGGAACATATTGTTGGAACATGGTGCCATTTGGGTTGAATAACACGGGAGCAACCTATCAAAGAGTAATGACCCTCATATTTCATGATACGATCCACAAAATAGTCAAAGACTATTTGGATGATATTTTGGCCAATTCAAACAATAGGAGTGAGCACATAGAAGTTTTAGTACCCATCTTTGACAGACTCGAAGAGTATAAAGTATGGATAAATCTAAAAAAATGTGTCTTTGGGGTTACATCAAGGAAAATTCTTGGCTACATCATCCCACAAAGAGGGATAGAAATTGATCCAGGAAAAGTGAAAGCCATCCTAGACATGGAACAACCACAAAAATTGAAGTAGATGATAGGGTTACAAGTAAGATTGCAGTCCATCAGAAGGTTCATAGTGCAATTGTTAGACAAAATCCACCCTTTCTCACATCTTCTCCATAAATGAATAACTTACAAGTGGGATGAGAAGTACGATAAATCTTTCCAACAGATGAAGGACTAATTATTAACACCTCTAGTGCTCATGTCACTGATACTGAATAAACTATTAATCATATATATCTCATCAACATCAACAACACTAGGTGCTCTTCTAGAAAAACATGATTAAAACGAAAAGGAAAGGGCTATCTATTACATTAGCAATACCTTGGTGGGCTATGAAATGAACTATTCATCCATTGAGAAAGCATGCTTAGTAGTAGTTTTTGCTTCACAAAAGTTTATAAATTACTTGATATCACACCAAATCAAGCTCATTGCAAAGATCGACCCATTAAAATACCTATTACTCAAAGAAAATCTCACTAGGTGAATGGCCAAATGGTTAATGATCTTGACTGAGTTTGACATAGAATATGTGGAGTGTAAGGCAATCAAAGGACAAGTAATTGTAGACCAATTGGTAGAAGTACCTATCTATGCAGAGAACCCGTTGATATCTAAATTTCTTGATGAATTAGTATTCCTTGTCAATACAACAGGTTAGTGGAAAATGTACTTTGATGGATCATTCACACAACATGGATCAGAGGTGGGTATTCTTTTTATCACCCCTCAAGGTGATTGCATCCCAAATTCATACAGGCTATCATTTCCATGTACTAACAATTTAGCAGAGTATGAAGCCATAATAAATGGTCTAAGGATAGCAGTTCAATGACAGATACAAGAGATAAAATTCTATAGGGACTCAAATCTAGTTATCAATCAAGTTAATGATGACTACCAAACTAAGGATGATAAACTCACTCCTTACAAGAAGATGGTAGAAACTCAAGTACTTTTTCATAGACATATATTTTGAGTAGATTCCTTGGATGAACAATCAAACAACAGATTCTATGGCAATAATTGAATCATTATTAGACATTCCACACAACATCCTTCAATGTGAATTCTTGTTAGAACAACTTCTCGTACCAGCTTTCAAAATTCCTAAATCTGAATTTGTGTGTGTCATTGTTGGTCTTGGTTCCCCATGGTATCATGAAATATTCACCTACCTTAGCAGATGAACCCTCCCATCCAATATCACCTCTAATCTTAAGAAGACCTTTGTTAAAATGCATCTCGATTCATGATCCTAGGTGATACCTTATACTGTTGAAGCATCGGGGGGACATTACTATGATGTCTCAACTAGGAGGAAGCCTTGACCACCTTAATGAAAGTACATGATGGCATATGTAGTTCCCATTCCATTGGCATGACTTTAGCTAAGAAATTGTTGAGGATGGGGTACTATTGGCCAACCATGGAAAGAGAAGACCATCAATATGTGTAGAAGTGTGTCAAGTGTCAATAGCATGGAGATCTTACTCATGCTCTAGCTCAGGAGTTACAACCAATTGTCACACCTTGGCCTTTCTTGCAATGGGGATTTGACCTCATAGGAAACATCACTCCCACCTCATCTAATGACCACAAGTTTATCATAACAACCATTGAGTACTTTACCAAGTGCATCGAAGCCATTCTTATGACCTACATAATGGGGAAGAAAAATGCCAAATTTATCTTGAATTACCGTATCTACTATTATGGTGTTCCATAAGCCCTTATCTTGGACAATGAAACACCCTTCAAGAATCATAATGTGAAAGATCTATGTCAAAGATTCAACATCCAACATTGATTCTCTACCTTATATTACACTCAATGCAATAGTCAAGCTAAGGCTACAAATAAGACCATTCTAAAAATCCTAAAGAAAATAGTCAATGAAGTTGGTCATAACTGGCATCTATAGTTAAATCTCGCCCTCTGGGCCTAGCAAATCAATATCTGCACACCTATATGTATGACCCCATTCTCCTTAGTCTACGAATCAAAAGCCATCTTTCCTATTGAAGTTGAGCTCCCCCCGCTGTGAGTATAACTGCAGAACCTAATCACTGATGAAGAATACATAGTATCTTGATTAAATGAGCTAGAATTCTTAGATGAGCACCATCTTGAAGCCCTTAATCATTTGCAAGTATATCAAAATTGACTAAAATAGAGCCATAACAAAAAGATCAAGATTTAGTCTTTCCAAGTAGAGTATCTTGTTCTCAAACAAAATCAAAAAAATCTTCTAGATCAGGATAGTAAAGGAAAGTTTGAGCCTAACTAGTTAGGTCCATTTTTCATCACAACAAGCTACAAATCAGAAGCATATCAATTATCAACACCTAAAGGTGAACCCTTGTAGAAATTGACCAACGGTCTACATCTTATAAAGTTTTATGCCTGGGCTTAAAGGGTATAAATCTGAAAAAATCAAAATCAAAATAAAAAAATGATCAAAATCCAAAAAAATAAGAAAAAGGATTGAAAACAGTAAAGAAAAAAATCATCCTCTAGTGAAAATCACTTCAGTGGTGCTTTGGGAAAGTACCTTAGTGAAAACCTAGCAAATAGGTGCCTTACATAAATAAAGCACCTTCATGGCTCTTTATCCTATCATTATTTTCATCACCATCCATCCATTGCATCCATCCTATTTATTCCATCACCCATCTGCACCTCTATCATAACTTGATATCATGAAGTATCGTATTCCCCTTTAGTACTACTTGGCATATTCCAAATGTCGACTTGTCCTGCCCATATCGAGGTAGTCTATTACATCACACTAGGGGTAATTCATTCTGGATTGGATTGGGTTCTTGTCTATCTTGAGGTTATTAGAAATCTCATCAAAAATCCCAAAAACATTCATAAAATCTAATCAAAATCCAAAAACATTCAAAATCCTGTACAACTAAATTCAAAAACATTTGAAAATTGTAAAGTCAAAAAATCCAAAACATCCAAAACACATCAAAATCCCTAAAAAGGTAAAACATCAACAATCCAAAAATAGTACCCTATAAAACTACAAGTCTCTAAGCTTGAATGTAGGCAAGGCCATCAATGAGGTGCCCCCGAGACACCTTAGGTCGGTCTTTAGGAGTCTATCATAATAAACTGGCAATCCATCAACTATTCATTTTTCATTTCCAATAAGTCAATTCAATCAAACTACGTGGTCTTTGCATGTATAACGTAGGAAAGGATAATCTTTGATTAGCCCCTGAGGCCCCTAGGATAGTCTTTTAGGTTAGGTTCTTGGTCAGAATTTGGAAAACCCCTAAACATTCATAAAATTTCAGAAAACCCCAAAACATTTGAAAACTCATAAAACACAAAAAAATTTAAAAATGGAAAACACAAAAATATTCAAAAAACTTAGGAATATCCTAAACAGCCTCAAATAACCGAAAACCAAAAACATTCACATAAACTTTTAAAAAGACCAAAAACAACATCGAAACATTTTTAAAATACCAAAAATATTGAAATAATCTAAAAAATCCAAAACCACCCATCCCATTTCGCTTTCACCCACAATAAACCTTCACCCATGATAAATCAATCATCCCCTTCAACCTTTGGCAAAACAAGTAGAAAGCAAGTATCGCAAGTCGTAAAGTGAAAACCTAAGTGTCAAAATCTAAAGTCTAGATCATAGGTAAATGAGTCAGTGGATTTTTTATCAACGGCTTATCACACACCTCATCCTAATTAAAACATATGATCAACATGTCCTAGGATGAATCCTTCCTCCGATGGACATCAACATCAAAAATCACCTTAGCTATGTTAAAACCGAAAAGAGAAATATATAACACTGACTATTTGTCTTTGATCTTTTCTTATGATTTATCTTATTGACCCATTCTGAGGACCTCTCAATGATGTCTAAATGATTAAACAAAAAGCAATGGGGCATTGATCATTATCTTTCATTTATTTTCTTGTCGATATTCTTGTAAAATAATCTTGGCACATACTTGCTTAGTTGTGTGTAGGGAGGTTGTTTGGAGTAGATTGTTGACTATTGTGTATGCTTTGGTCTGATATATTCTAAACTTCTAAAATACATTTCAATGAGGTTTTTGTATGTCAAGGTGTGAACAAGAACTATCCTATCTGTTTACATAGTCAAAGTCCATTATCACTAGATACAAGGTTATCCTTTTTCAATAGCATGATGCATTGTGTCTATGTGTTATACCAAACATAAGGAATGATGGAAAATCCCGATCCCAAGATATGATCAAAATCATCATCATTCTCATCACCAAGTCTAATAAAGTCTTGTTGGATCATGGACTTGTTGGACTTATTGAATCGATCTTTAAAATTGATGGTCAAATCATTCTTATTTCTTCTATCTTCTTTCCACGCTAACCTGGTATCATGACAATCAACAAAACCATCATCATGCATCCATCTTGCATCCATGAAATCATCAACATGCATACATCTCGCATCATCACAACATATCATAAAGGAGAACATAATCCACTGCATCATCATTATCATTTAAGTTGTTTTGAATAATATAGATTTTTAATTTTAAGCATCTTAGTACATTGCATTACCATTCATCACATCCATATCATAATCTTTCATAGCATACATACTATAAGCATCATCCATATACATGCATGCATCATCATGACATCATAAATTACATGGAAAAGTACACAAAAATAAATGCATTCATCCATATCATCTACATATAATAATGTATCATAACATCTATCCCATAACATATCATAAAAAGATACTAAAAAATAATATCACATCAATTGCATTGAATTACATCTATCTCATAATCATTGCATATCATATACATTACATCATAGATTATCATCATATATCACGCCAACATAAATAAAAGAACTACATCCATCAACATTGCACCCATCATATACGCATAATCATAGTGCATAAGCATAACATCACGTCATCTCATTTGCATCCATACATTCATAAAGCATAAAATAAATGCACATCACATCATGAATTCGTATCATCACATATGTATATCAAAAAATGAATGTCATGGTATAATATTTGAATCGATGTGTATGATATCATCAAAATGTACAATGTACATGAGGCTATAAAAATGAGCCTATGAGTGTATGTCTATATAAATAATCAGGATATACAACAAAAAGGTGTCTTCGTAATCAAAAGAGGTTTATCCCTCACTAACCCTATCAACATGTCTGGGCTAATCTGGTTGTCTAACTGAGGTGGAGGCACTTAGTTGTACCTAGCTTTGATGCTCAAAATCAATCTACCTGTGATAGGGAGGGACATCTCTGTAACACAATGTCCATTAGTATGCCACTTCCTCCATCGCCGATCCAAATAGTTGT